>JAJOZX010002454.1:222500-272500 GCA_023014485.1 Bathynomus jamesi
TATATATATATATATATATATATATAATTCTACGTAGTCCAAATACCAGATTTGGATGCGAAAGGTATAATAATACTGACCAAAGACAGTTCACTTACCCTTATGAGTTAATGCTATGCTTTTTTGAGCTTAAAACAAAAGCCTCGAATATAGTGACGTAAATCTTCAAACATCTTTTGTACAATTCCGTTTTAGTAAACAAATTTATCGCTATGAGAAGCTACAAACTGCACAGTTGCGCGATTGGTTGATTCTTTATACGTGAAGACTGGCCAAAAAATTAACTTCTCCGAATGAACTTCAGGTCCGAAGTTGATCAGATTATACGCAATTATTTGTAAATAAATGTTTTGAATCGCGTTGTTTGTTCGCGAAGTTATATAAAGCAGAATTTCAAAGTATTTAATAATATCAACATTAATAGCTAATTGCAACGGCATATTAAGATTCCGTATGGAGAAGAATGCAACAGAAAAATACAAATTCAGACAAAATCGTATTTAGGAATGCGTCACGGCTTTAAACCCTAATCGAGCATCCCCCTTAATCTTTTTACGAGAATTTGAAACAAACTGGATAATTTTTCCAAGACCGGAGTATAGAAATTGGGTTCAGACTATCAAATATTTTGCAGCGGCGGTCCAGTACCTATTCATAGCAAGGGAACTAGACACGAATCCAAGACTTTTTATCGTAAATTTTTTTATTATTGTAAGAGTATTTGTAAAGGAGATTAAAAGCATAAATTGTGGTTCTTCGAATTACTGAGGATGATGTATTGTTTTGGCAACTAATCAAGGAAGTTCTTCATTCATTGCAATGCAACCAATCTACCAAAAAAAGGTTAGACGCTGTTCGATCGGAGAAGGAAATGCGAAAAGAGTATTGAGGTTAAGGGCAATGAACTTTATGAGAGAATCATACTTTCCAAACAATACACATATGAGATAAGGAATTTCACATACGAGATAAGAGATGAGATAAGGAATTTCACATATGAGATAAGAGATGAGATAAGGAGTTTTACATATGAGATAAGAGATGAGATAAGGAGTTTCACGTATGAGATAAGAAATGAGATAAAGAATTTCACATATGAGATAAGAGATGTTCGACTATTTCATTAATTTATAACGCTTGTTAAGAAAAATGTTCACGTAAGTAACACACGATATAGAAGAGAGATCCTTTTGTGTTTTACGCATTATTATAAAAGAAACAATGATAAATATTTATTTAAATATTTATTAAAGTGACCACTTCATTTATATTTCGTATATTTTTTCCAGTGCGATTTAATCTTTCATCAAAGTTTCAAAAGGACGGGGATGAGAGTCGAGCCCGGTGGCGAAGTCACTTCGATTCTCAATTGAAACTAGGTACCGAATATTTCTCCGAACCGGAATCGGAATTGAAGTTTTTTCATATTTATTAAAAAAAAAATATATGCACGAAAGTATAATATGAGAATGGAATTGGCAATAGGCTAAAGGCAATAGACTAAAGTGGTCTGAAAAAATTACCATATATATATATATACAGTATATAAGCGAAACTCTCTCGACTTAAAAAAAAATTTCTAAATTCACGTTTTATATATAAAAAAAAAAAAAATCCACAATAAATGTCAGTCTGAATTGGAATCTTTGCATGAAATTCATTGTTCATTTTTTCTCAAATTTTTTTTTTGGGCATTTTTTATTTTACTTTTAATTCGTTGTTAAATGGAAAATAATTGTCGATTAACAATGAAATTAAATCAGAAATTATTAATAATTAAATTCCAACTTTGATCATTATTGCAGCAAGAACATCTTATGTTTAAAAATGTATTACTCTCAGTTCAATTTTACCTCATATTATATTATATATATATATATATAATATATATATATATATATATATATATATATATATATATATAATATATATTATATATATATATATATATATATATACAGAGTATATGGAGTATATATATATATATATATATATATATATATATATATATATATATATATATATATATATATATATATATAATTATTTAGGGCATAATCTTTTGATCTATATAAATGTCAGTAAAATTTAACGGTGTGTGGGTTTTAGAATGTTATAGAGGTGACTTTTCACTTGACTGATAAAGACAGTGATACTTCATAAATATGGCTGTTTATGAGATGAGTGAATGGCATTATAGAAACAGGGTGACTACAACGGGTTGAATTTTATCATATATCCAAAATGGAGAGATTAATTTCGAAAGAAATAAGTCTTATCATATACCTCATGGTCACTGTATATATATATTTTTAAGACACTAAAATAGACCGTGTATATATTATTTTCTGCGAAGCGAGAGAGAAAAATACGTTTCGATTTGGTGCCTTTTGACATCATCGTTTTAAAATAATGAAAATTAAAATTTACGCATTCGGAATTTCCTTCATTTGTTTTTCCTTTAAGTTTTAGAAAGTTTTCATTCTTTATTAATTACTATCTAATACAGGGTGTTCAAAAAGAAACGCAACCCCAATAGAAAAGGACTAGGTTACAATAATATATGTATTCTCCATTGAGTCGCGTTTCTTTTTGTATACCCTGTATATTAGTGGGCGTATTTATTAAGAGGCGAATACTTTCAGGTAAGGCCAGTTATACTCATATGCTTCAAATTTCTTGGTTTCATTTATGGGGTATCGGTGATTGCTTTCATACACTGTCCGCGAATGCATACTTCGTAGAGTGTCACTCTTTTTACCTTCTTTATGACGTTTAAGAATGCGACATTCGATGAATCTTAAGCAGGTGTTCCCATAGAATGAACCTCTACATCATCTTTATCCTCATCATAGTTCATATCACAACTAAATGACGCGGGCATGGCACGCTCTCGTTCTTCCTTCCTATATTAAATACATAAAAAATTCCTTTCTAATAAAATCTAATATATTTATTTAAACTATAAATATATTTAAAAATTATATTTTAAGATGGATGCTCAGTTTTTAGGGAAGAAAACCTTTAAAACTGTTTTTTAAAGGTATTTTATCATAAAAAAAATTGATTTAAAAATGTAGATTTATCTTTTTTTTTTCTTCTTTTAATTTCTCTCTTTTGTTTTTACTAAAAAAAAAAACCATTTAGTAATTTTTTAACTTTTTGGTTCAAATAATTTATTATAATATTTTAATGGGCTCACATTAATATTTAATCCCATTTATTTAGGCTTGACGTTAATTCACGTAAGACATAATCCTATATTTAATATTTCTTTATAATAATAATAATAATACCCGATGCATTTGTGTGCAACGTTAGGCATATTTGTAAAATGTAAATGTTAATTGCGATCTTACGAGCGGTTACATGCCCGAAATACTTTGCAAAAGGTTTTGTTCTCGGTGTGCATTTAATAAGTAAAATGGCCCCACGAAGAGACCAAAAGAAAGAGGCGCGATAGATCCAACGTGTCTGTCTATCGGTGAGGCCGACGCCACGCAGCGCCTGAGAATACTTGTGATAGGGACGCAGATAAGAGACAGCGGGAGATGTTGTCTACGTCATATGTTGTAGAAGTTATAGGCCTTCCTCCCCTCACATTTCAATTTAGGATTTCTCGTATTCTATTTTACGACTGGGAATTCAATGTCCTTTTGACTCATTCTTCGTTTAAATAAAACGCACTTTCAGGTTTAGGTATATATCATACGCGTGAAGGCTTCTTTCTCTATACTCTTATACGCCTCTCGCCAAGGTGAATTCGCCTTACTTTTTTTGTCATTCACAAGCGCTCGTTTAGTCAATTGCCAACTTATTATTTCTTTCTTCTATCATTACACACACACACACGTATATATATATATATATATATATATATATATATATATATATATATATATATATATATATAAAGTGGCTATACTTCTTTACATCTAATAATTAAGTGACATATTTTCCGAACTGCCATTAGGAACGCATATAAACATTTCCAACCTCGTAAATGACGATAGGAATCGTTCTTCTTCCAGATTTATCGTCCTTATAGCTGAGAACGTCTGATTAATGCATGCTCTTACATATGCCTCGCATAGACCGAAGCCCAAACTCCACAAAATTTGCCAACCTCATAAATTTCCTCCTATAATTGTTACTTACGATCTATCAAATAAAAATTTAGATCAGAATGATAACAAACCATAATGGATAGAAATTTTATGGCAAAACGCTAATCTGGACACATGTGATCTTCTCTCCTTGTGTTCCAACCGTATTTCAAAATTAGCCTTTCAGTACTTCATCCTTACTCATATATATATATATATATATATATATATATATATATATATATATATATATATATATATATATTTCCAATTGATTATTTTTACGTATTTGTTTAGTTTTATGACAGCTGTAAATAGTTAATCAGTGAATACACACACACACACACATACTATATATATATATATATATATATATATATATATATATATATATATATATATATATATATATATATATATATGCATATATGCTCTGTGTTCACAGTTAAAACCGGAATTTAAAATAGAATTTAGGTGGATACCTAAAATTAATTAGATATTTATTTTTAATTACAAATAAGTTAATGTTTTGAATGAGTAAAGCACATTATTATATATGGTTTTCATCGGTTTGTGATAGCAGATATGTAGGTACATTAAATGTTCTAAAATTTTAATTCATTATTTCGCTGAAAGTGTAATCATAATAAAATCAGCTAAAGTAATGATTTTGAATTTAAATAAAGTATCCTAACTAATAATTAAATCTCGTATACATAAGTTTTTTTTGAAGGGGAACTAAAATATCTAATAATTTCGTACCGAGGAACCCGTTGTATACAAGCTCGTTTGAATATTTATACATAAATATTATATTTTCTTTGATTCTATAAATACGTAATTATAAGTATTTAGGAAAATTTATATATACATACATTACATGCATATTCTAAAACGGGTTTATATTTATTTCTTTTTGGAAAATGAACAATAAAAGCATAAACTGAAGTCATTTATAATTTCATTTCATTTGTTATGTGTCTTCCAGACCCCTCCACGATGGTTTGTTGTGAGCCAAATTTGCACTCAAGATTAACAATGGTTTTAAATTTTTCGAAGCCATCTTTAAGACCCTTAACTAATATCAAAGACTATCTATAAGACTCTTAACTAAGAGCAAAGACTATCTTGGGGCAACGAGATGTGCCCTAAGTCAACAAAATGTCCAGATAAAGAAACAGCGTGATTGGGCGTGCTGCGTTCCTCTCTCCTGGCTAGTTTATGCATGACACTCCTAATGGAACCACAGGAGACAAACTAAGCCCCTTTCTCAGTTTGTGTTTGTTTTTCACTCCATTTCCATCGCTGAGCTTAGTTTTGGCAATTATCTTTTATTTCCACCTACTATAGACACTTATTTTAGGAAAAACTTAAAACATGTGTTAATATTTCCGCTTACAAATACCTTAACAAGGTTCTAATCGGGAAAATATGTTTTGCGTATGATGCAATTCTAAAGGCAATGACATATAAACAAAAATGCCATTCCAGTCGACATCGCAAAAGAACAGTCATGTTCCGCCCTCAGGGGGTAGCCATTCAAAAGTGACGTCACCGTTTGTGATAAATCGCTTCGTATTTAGTTTGCATACAGGTTGTCAGACAGATTTGATGAAACTGGAACACTGGAATGAAGAAACACAATCATCTATCCCAAATTCGCCCTCTAATAAGCATGAACTAAGGCGACCTCCAATTTTGGGTCTCCTTTGGCTATGGCAACGCAATAAGCATCTCCACTCTAAAACAAACCATGAGACAACGATATACGAAAGGGAAGAATTGCCGTGCGGCGAGAAGTTGAATCTGATGGCGGGGGTCCAAGGAGGATGAGGATGGCCTCAGTTGGAGGCTTGGACCTACAATGACAAATTCGGCCACCTCCTGCAGCGTCTTTTCCTTCGACATCTTCAGACACCACGGACGCTCCTGAGAGAAGTCGTTCTCAGGCTCAAAGGTATCATTGTCCTCCCCCATCCGATTCTCGTGTCTCGCTCGCATTGTCCGCGACCGATCGGCAAATCTAGATCAGCGATGCCTATCGCTCCTTCGCTAATAAATGGCACGTGAGAGACCGGGAGCCGCGCCACTAATCATACGGACGGGCCCCGAAGTTCCTGGTTCTGTGACGTCAAAACTCATGAATCACGACGTGCCAAAACAAAATTTAAATTCTCGTCATGCAACGAAAAAAAAATCTATTCTAAACACGAGCATAATTAGTAGAGAGAGACCAATTCTCAGTGCTTAAATAAGATATTTAATCGTTCACATATAATCAAGATAGAGTAAAAATTATTGAAAACAAAGGAAAACTATGTTTCCTAATTGTTATCTGTCATATCTTAAATATCGGCGCACCAAACATATCAATCATTGTAAAGAGGAATGCTCTTTATATAATGTATGACACCCGCTCTCATTTGGCGTCTAAATGTCAAAACGCGCAAGATTACAATCACAACAACTCTCATATTTTATACATTTTCTTTAACGACACACATATATATATATATATATATATATATATATATATATATATACATTGTAGCATGTGTCAGCTTTTAATTAAACGTCTTAAAAATGTTTTTTTTTTTTTGATCCACCGAAGAAATCTTCAGAATAAATCTTGAGTAAATTAAAAAAGTGCTTTCATTTTTAACCTTTTTATCAATTGGAGAACGTTCATTAAAAAGTGTTTAACGTTTTCATTGTAATCTGACTCACTGATGATAATAATAATAATAATAATAATAATAATAATAATAATTAAAGTAGAAAATATTACCATTCTTCCGTTAATGTTTGCATTCAGTTCAACTTTTCCCTTCTGGACACGATGAATCTATTTATTTAAACAATTAGCGTTTTAATTCTATATTCTTTGTTTAATTTCGGATGAAGAAGGGGCAAATTGGAGCCGAAACGTACCTAATATTTTATTAATGTTCATTTAAAGGGGTTATTATGTAGCGAAGTGTGTGTGTGTGTGTGTGTGTGTGTGTGTGTGTGTGTGGTGTGTGTGTGGAGATCACGAAGCACTTTGTCCCAGAACATCTAAACCTTCCGAACAAACTCGAGTCGACCCGTATCCGTTTATAAAATTCATTAAAATTCTGTATAAGTTGGCAGACGAGCGGTGATGCCCATATTACCCTTGGAGATCTCCGGGCCCCTCTCAATGGCCCCCCGAGGTGCTGGGTCACGACAGGTCGCTCCCTACAGGTGACACACAATAATATCAACCGGTCCCCCGCTTCCTCTGAACAGGTCACAATGGGGTTGTGTTTGTTTTGGAATTGTGAAAGGAGACTTCTTTGCCTCATTCCATTCTAAACCCACATACAAACCATACAAATTATATATATATATATATATATATATATATTATATATATAATATATATATATATATATATATATGTGTGTGTGTGTGTGTGTGTGCGCGCGCGCGCGCACACAGGGTGAGTCAAAAGTCTGGGAACATAGGAACTATGCTTTTCAATGCAAATATAACTTACTGTCTATGTATATTTGCATTGAAAAGCATATTTCCTATGTTTCCAGACTTTTACTCACCCTATATATATCTATATATATATATATATATATATAATATATTATATATATATATATATAGGTGATACTTTCTGTTACAATTAAGAACGTAAACTAACAATGTTTAATTAAAAGCATTCCTCATTAAGTATTTTATACTCGAGAACACCGATGTCAAAGTGAAACAAATCGTTTCGCGGTTATTTTGAAATGGCGCAGAATTTTGCTTCAAACACAGTATATCTCCTGTTATCTGAACTTTAGCATTAATGGTAGCAATTTTTCACCTTCCTTTATTTATATATATATGTATATATATATATATTCTTTTTTTTACTTATACCTGTATACATAGAATCTACGTGCATCATTCATTGTTTGCAAACTGTAAACGAATCTCCTTTTTTTAAACCAATAAAAACTCCATGTTTGTGTAATTTTATTCCCGTTTCACTTAATTTATGTAAGATTTATTAATAAATTTTTTGCTCAGTGTAATAATGAATGCGCCACTTACTCATAAATTTTTAAAATGAGTGCCAAATGAGAGCCATTCCTTTGACATTCTAAAAATTATTTATGCTTTAGTGTCATTTACTGTATCTTGTGTTTACATTCCTCGTAATCCATTTCTTTAAATGACACGCGAATGAGTGAGGTCGAAAAGCGATTTTTCTTAAATTGGAGGGGAAGCCTCGGTCGTGGAGGGAAGTCTTACCTCTCCTTTACCGCCGCCGTGGATAAACTAATAATAATTTATAGGAAACAAAAATGTTTTTCGGCGTTCACTGATATTACTTCTCTAAACTGCTTTAATTCTGTGGGTTATTTTCTTTAGTACAACTCGCGTTTCCTATATACATTTTTATCGGTACTTACGTATTAACGGGGGGCCACCACATATTGATGATTGATTAGGTTAAATTGTAATATTTTCGTTAGTTAAAAATTTCCAAAAAAAATGTTAATGTTTTTCAGAAAATTGTCTAAAAAAATATTTAAAAAAATATTGCTTTTTAAAAAATATGATGTATTAGAAATTTTCAACTAACGAAAATATTACAACTTAACCTAACCAGTCATCAATATGTGGTGGCCCCCCCGTTAATACGTAAGTACCTTTTTATCTTGTATTTACGTTTATCCAAGTATTCAAAATCCCATTTCATAACTCTGCAGGTTTTTATTGTAGTTTTTCCATTAATTAATTATTATTTAACTATTTAAAATATATTAGGATACCTTATTTCCGCAACAAAGTCCTTTCTGCGTTCATATGTTAACGACATTCTCAGCACTGCGTCATCAATTTTTACTTGATCAGTCTTTTGTATATAAAAAATATCGAAAACTATCATCATTTTGCCTTTATATGAACCAAAACGATATTTGTTAACGCGACGCGAGTGTGAATCTGAACATGTTATCATTTCATTTAATTTACACCCTAAACATTTACAAATTCTCCACATCGAATCCAATTTGTGGTGACTTTCGATTCTTCATTTTCAGAAGCAAGAGACTAGTTTGAATGGCTTTTTTCCTTAAATGTTGTTTGTCTCGCAGTTATTAATTACGTTTCAACGATTATGCAAAATACATCTTCATATAACAATTATATCCAATACAAGATGCAAATTATCATGTCTGTTATCATTTTTGTTACGACATCGAACAAAAATCGTAGCTGTTATTGATAATTACTTGATAACTAATATCATTATCAGAACACAAAATGTTTCTCAAAATCCGTCGTCGCTAAATTTGTCATGAATAGTATACCATTCATTGTTATATTTATTGTTATTACTATTTAATTGGGTTAATGCTTTCACTATATATACAGGGTGGGTGAAAAAAGTGACCCCTAGAGGTAAAATGTCATTTAAAAAAGTAAGGGGACTAAAGCTTCCAAACTTCATAGATGCTTATCTTAGCATATTTTTCGTCTTAATTGAGAAGTTGCTCGATGTGACCCCCTTCCTGCTCAACACAGGCCTCCAAACGTGGACGCCACTGATCAATACACCTGTTTATATATCATTGAGACACCTTCTCCCAGCCGAGCAGAATTCTTTCGCGTAGTTCATCTATGTCTCTTATATTGGTACCAGGGATGTAAACTTTGGACTTTAGGGTTTCCCAAACACCATAATTTAGTGGTGAAAGATGGGGGCTACTAGGCAGCCACATATTAGGTTCGATAAAATCCGGTGTTTCGTTCTCAAGGAATGTGACAGATTGGCGTGCTCTGTGAGCAGGGTCTCCATCTTGTTGGAAAGTATATCTTGTACTCTATCTAACTGATATTCGACGAATTAGTGGTGAAAGATTTACTTTCCAACAAGATGGAGGCCCTGCTCACAGAGCACACCAATCTGTCACATTCCTTGAGAACGAAACATCGGATTTTATCGAACCCAATATGTGGCCGCCTAGTAGCCCCCATCTTTCACCACTAAATTATGGTGATTGGGAAGCCCTGAAGTCCAAAGTTTACATCCCTGGTACCAATATAAGAGACATAGATGAACTACGCGAAAGAATTCTGCTCGGCTGGGAGAAGGTGTCTCAGCGATATGTAAACAGGTGTATTGATCAGTGGCGTCCACGTTTGGAAGCCTGCGTTGAGCAGGAAGGGGGTCACATCGAGCAACTTCTCAATTAAGACGAACAACATGCTAAGGTAAGCATCTATGAAGTTTGGAAGTTCTAGTTCCCTTACTTTTTTTAATATGACAGTTTACTTCTAAAGGGTCACTTTTTTTTTACCCACGATGTGTATATATAATATATATATATATATATATATAATATATATATATAATATATAATATATATAATATAATAATAACTGATCAAAATCAGGCAAACCTAAACTATGGACTAGTAATTATTTTGGCCAAAATAGCTTGTACAAAATATACAGGTATCTGAAATCCTGTAAAGAATTCAAAACGTAGTTAATCCACGTAACTTGTAAGCTGGTTAATCCACATAGATTATATTGGTTATAGTTTTATGAGACGCCCTGGCAAAAGTAATGCGGCTTTTATTTATTTAATTATTTACTTTCAGAGACATCGATATACTAAAGAAAGCAGATACAATAGATTCATTCAGTTTTACTTTGAAACTTTTGAATTTTTTAACTCCTCAAAACCTTATTAGTCATTTAACCCTATATGGACATAATTCTTATTTTGTCTTAAATTTTTTTTACCTATATTAAACATTCATTTAGAGTACTTTGAACATAAAATATGTGATTTTTAATGTAATATATATATATATAATAATATATATATATAAAAATAATATAATAATATAATTATATATAAATAATATATATAATAATATATATAATAATATATACAATATTAGAATAAGTATATATATAATACAAAATTGGACAACCTTATACCACGTGGCAAAGAAGGCATGGATGTCAGAGCCATCAATATTGTTACGTTTCAATAAAATATCTAGTGCTCAGTTATCAGAATTGTTTATATTACTTCAGCCACTCTAACAACATATATTGAGCAATAAAAAATTATTCAACTTACCTTTAATCAAATAAAGTGATAAAAAATAAAAAACGAACTGCGTAACCATACACTTTTACTTCTACTGACGCACTAACTTATTTTTTTCATTAAAGCTCGGTTTTCTGCAGTAGGAGTTGCCAATTCGTGATATAAACTCCTTGAACCGTTACAATTTGAGATATCGCATTTAAGTTAAAATGTACTTGTTTCGGTAATATATAGTAAATTTGAAGCGTTTACAGATCGTCGCAGATGTCTATATAGGGTTAAGTATCAAGTCCGATTCAGTCACCTGTTCAGATAACTCTTTTCGTTCAGGGGGGAGAATAATAATAATAATAATAATAATAATAATAACTCAGCAAACTCAGTAATGAATGAGGAGGGCCAGAAACTGACACAGCTCTCAGGTCATCAAGTTAGACCAGTGAGGCCCATTGCACTAATCCCGGGATTACGAACATCTGATCGACTTGGCATTCTATCTACAAGTATATTGTGAGTTAGATTAAGTTAAGTTAGGTTAGGTTAAGTTAGTTTATTAGAGTGACGATGTTTTAGCTCCGAATCCTCGACTTCAGTGTCTTTACTTTGCTTATGGGAAACGGTGTTACACACTGAGTCAGTGAGTGAGTCACGGGCGCTGGCAGGAAAGAGGGATTGTCAAATAAGTATATTTGCATCAAATGACACTAGCCACCTTATCTGGGTCTTCAATCGTCTTGTAGTTTATAATATTATTTCACTTATACTGTATTTAAAATCAATGATCATACTTGTTTTTCAGTTTTAAAACCGTTTAAATGACTGATTTGAATGTGAGGCGCAATCTGTTGAAGGAAATGTCAATTTATCCCTCTTTAGTTAATCGCTTTTTACAGTGTTATTACATGCACTTTAATTCTTATATGTTAGTTTACAACATATATAGCAACAAAAGCTGTAAGACTAAATAAATAGGAGCAAGTGTAGTTTACGTCCCCCTGTGGTGCCTAGTGCAGTTTACGTTCCCCAACTTTGTCCGCGTATACCCAATCAAATAAAACGTTAAAACTAACGAAAATATTACGACTTAACCTAACCAATCGTCAATTTATATATATATATATGCAAACAAACACATGGAAAAGGAAAAGTAAACACGAAATCCAAGTGCTTTCGTGATATATTCACATCTTCAGGGACAAGAACGAAATTTCTTTCTTGTCCCTGAAGATGTGAATATATCACGAAAGCGCTCGGATTTCGTGTTTACTTTTCCTTTTCCCTGTAGTAGTTTGCTTATTAAAAAGATCACGTGTTTTTCTGTGATTTTACTGCATATATATATATATATATATATATATATATATATATATTTGGGATGAATTTCACAATTAAACACGTGAAATGAATGAATGATGCAAACCCACAAGGAAAAGAAAATGGAAATGATTCCAAGGCCTTTCGTGTATTCAGAAGTACACCTCGTCAGGGAATGAAGGGAGAAGGCGAGGTGACAAAAATATGATATATACAACATGACAGAAAAACAAAAAGATTTGCAGATGATTAACAAGAGTTGATTAGAGGCAAAAGGTATTTTAACAGGATATTGTCAATTTTATACATTCCCGCACTGTTATTGAAATTATTTTTAAAATGGATAAATGCACATTCTAGAAAATTTCTTTCAATTATATCTCTGTTTTTAACGAGCGCTTTAGAACTATCCCACTTGATACTATGATTACATCTATACATATGGTTAAGCAATGCATTAGAATTATTTGCTGTTCTACACGCATATTTATGCTGTTTTACCCTAATATCTAACGTTTTACCCGTTTGGCTTATATATACTGAGTTACATTGTGTACATCTGATCGAATACACACAACCAACCACTACGAGGGAAGGAGGAGAGCGGAAACGAATTTCCTCCTCCACAAATCCCGCAAATGAGACGAGATGCTACAGAGGGGTCGACCTGGCAGGTCGATCCGTCGTTCGAAACCATCTAAAGCATCGGAAGGTGTGTGTATATATATATATATATATATATATATATATATATATATATATATATATATATATATATATATATTATTTTTGTTGAGTTTGAACGACGGTTCAGGATCGACCTACGGTCGACCCCTGTGCAGCATTCCGCCTCATTTTCGGGATTTGGTGAAGGAGGGAATTGCTGTCTGATCTCCTCCTGCCCTCGTGGCCAGCCACGCATGGCTGGTCAGGGACTTTGCAAAGGAATCTGTCTAGCTGGTTCTTGAAGTTATTCAGGTCGGTGTGCTGGAGATTCCTCACTTCTTTTGGAAGGACATTGAAAAGCTTTGAGCCCCGTATTCTGAGGGTATTTTCTATCCTCGTTTTCATGGCCCCTTGTCCCACAGCAGCTGAGACCGTACAAAATCTGCCTCTTCTCTCATTCCAGTTTGTTTCTATTTCATTTCTAAGGTTAGGGACAGAGACCTCAAGTATTTTCCATATGTATATTACCGCTCGCGCCTTCTTTCGAGAGAGTAGAATTCCAGGGATTGTAGTCGAGACCAGTAGTCTTCACCTTCCGTTTCCTCTATCTTAGACGTAAATGTCCTTTGTATAGCTTCAATGTTCGCAATGTCTCGTTTTCTGTGTGGGCTTGTGAGTACTGAGCAATATTTAATTATTGGTAGGACTAGACTCTTCCATAATTTGAGTATGATGTTTGCTTTTCTCCTGCGGAAGCTCCTCCAGATGATTCCCATTATTTTTCTAGCCATTGTGATTTTGATTTTATAGTGCTCTCTGAATTCTGCATCCGACGACATTATTACTCCAAGATCCCTGACTTGTGGATTTGGTGTTATCTGTTTGGCTTGCATAGTTTTGTACCCTTTTTCTTGTAGCTCTTTGTTATTACCATAGCTTAGAAGTTGGAATTTTTCTTCGTTGAACTTCATATTGTTGTCTTCTGCCCACTGGAATAATGTTTCAATGTCGTTTTGTAACTTTCTTATGTCATCTTCGCTCAATATTTTCTTACATATCTTTGTGTCATCTGCGAAGCATGATACAATACTGTCCTTAATATCTGCATCAATATCTGCAATCATTATTATGAACAACAATGGAGTTAATACTGTCCCTTGTGGGACAGAGCTCACGATTTCTGAGACTTCTGATTTAACTCCGTTTGCCACCACTCTTTGCGTTCTTTGCGTCAAGAAATTAAATATCCAACTTCCTAGCTTTCCAGTAATTCCTGTATTCTTAAGTTTGTGTGCTGTGATTCCATGGTCATATTTATCGAAGGCTTTAGCAAAGTCCGTATATATTACACAATGTTTTGTCCTTGACACAATGTTTCTAATATTTTCTCCTGGTGGTCTAGTAGCTGTGACAGGCATGATCTTCCCGCCCTGAAGCCATGTTGCTTTGGGTTGTACAAGTCTTTTACTTGTAGGTGGTAGGTAGTTTTGCCCCTAATTATATGTTCAAAACACTTTATAAGGTGTGAGGTGAGAGCCACTGGCCGATAATTTTTTAGCATTGCTCTGTTACCACCTTTAAATAGGGGAGCAATGTTCGCGTTCTTTAAGGGGAGTGGAATTTGTCCTGTGTCGAGTGATTTTCTCCATCGTAAGTATAGCGGTTTTGCAATACTCTCTTTGCATTTCTTCAGAAATGTGGCACTCTATGTGTCTGGCCCTGGCGCTGAATTGTTTAGCATCTGTGATAAGGCCGTAATTACATCTCCTTCCGTGAACTCGAAGTCCATTAATAGGTTTGTGCCGGAATTTATTCTTGATTGATCTGTATCTATGTCGAAAAATTCGTCTGGGTTTTCCACTTCCATCTCGAACTTAGGGGTGCTAAGCAGTTCACTTATTTTTTTCAGGTTATTTGTGTATTCGGCCTCCCCGTCTATCAACGGTCCAATAGGGCATATCATACTTTTCCGAGTCCTAATTTCACTCTGGCTAATATGTATTTTTATGTAAAATTTAATTCTAAGAGGGGTTTCTTTTCTGCAACTTTTCCCAAAAATCGCGTTATCATGTTCAAAATTGCGGTTTTCTGTTCTATGTTGAAATACCAAATATTCAATTGAACACAACCTCATATTTTTAACTCTTTGTCGTAATTTGTTGCCATTTAGACACATTAACTTTGCTTAACTCTTACACAGGTTTAATACATACATGCATAAGAAAAAAATCTACTCCATTTGAATCTTTGTAACCATTTGGACGCAGATGGCGAAGTTCAACATTCTCTCAATAGATGGCTCTGAGCAATTACGCCAGTTATAACTGTGAATTAGAAGTGAGTGGACGCCATTTTTTTCGGTAAGGCCGGTCATCTTTCCAAAGACAAGGCTTACTTGGCCATAGATGGCATGAAAGTCTGGAGGGCCAAGGAGGAAGTAATGGCCTCATCAGTTGAAGCTCTCACGCAGAGGTCAGAGGAGAAGATCTCTGGATATTCTTTGATGGCAAGCAGGATAGGAACACAAAGGTGTTGAAATATGACGAAGTGACAAGAAGATTTTATCCTGGCAAAGTGATCGAGGAGCATTACACTATCACGTGGGAGCCTCAAGGAAAGTACCTCTTCCATTTCACTCCCGAGGAATCTGAGGAAGGAGAAAAGCCTGCTCATAAGATCGCTCAGGGCCTGCATGAGTGGCTTCTGGATCACGGAGCTGACGAGAGCCTTGTAATGATTGGAGGAGACTCTACCAACACCAACACGGGGTGGTCTGGAGGCGCCATAGCCCTATTGGAGAAGATGCTGGGTCGCAAGTGCTACTGGATGATCTGTCAGCTCCATGTGAACGAGCTCCCCCTGAGGCACTTAATCATCAAGCTGGACGGCCCTGTAACTCCCCGGTCAGGCTTCAGTGGGACTATTGGAAAACTTCTTGAGAAAGTGAATGAACTTGAGGTCAACTTCAACTTCAAACCAGTGGAAGGAACTGAAGATATCATAGACCTGCCAGTAGAGATAGTCAAATCTCTCTCCACAGACCAGCACAACTGCTATCTTCTGATCAAAGCCATCAAGTCTGGAAGTCTCAGTCCACAGTTGGCTGGTCTCAAGTGCGGACCTCTGAACCAATCCAGGTGGCTCACTACTGCACAGGCCATCTTGCTGTTGTGGATGAGGGAGCACGGACTGAAGGGGGCGGTGTTGAGGAGGCTCGAGGTCCTCGTGAAGTTCTGCCTTAACTTCTACTTCAAAATGTACTACGACATCAAAGTGAAGCACCACCTCAAATTTGGTCCTGCACACGTTTTTTCAAGCCTGAGGCTGCTGAGGAACCAGACTACCGAGGTCAGGAACATCATCTCTGCTGCAGTGATAAGAGGAGCTTACCACGCACATCCTGAGAACATCCTGGCTTCATTCCTGTGCAGTGAAGATGAGCATCAGAGAGCTTTTGCTGTGAGCCAGATAGAGAAGATCAGAGAAGGAAGAGACTTTTTGGTGATACGACAGTGAGGCCCATAAAAATCCCAAAGTCAATCTGCAAGCCACTTCACCTGAGGATCTCATCAACTGGGAATCTGAGAATATTTACGAGCCTATTTTCACCTGCAAGATGACCTTGACTGAGCTCGAGGATCTCAGGAAAACTCCACTCAAAGTGGACGCTTTCTCTGTTCATACTCAGTCCTGCGAGAAAGCTGTACAGGAAGTCTCAACTGCTTCCCAAGCTGAGTACGGTCACGAGAGGAGAGATGGGTGGGTGAGAGCCAGGATAGACCATCGAGAAATGCTCCCAGTGTTCAGATCGAAGCAGGACATACATAAGAGCTTTTCAGGTTCGAGTGGCTGATGAAGAGGCTGAAGCCATCGTTAATGTTCATAAGAGCTGAAAGTCCTCATAAGATCATAATATAAGATCTTATGAGGCCACGCTTTTCAGGGATCCAGGAAGAACAGGCGTGTAAACCTACACGTGGAGGTGGCAAGTCTCCCGCTACTCGATCAGAGTAGAGCTGGTGAGCCGCGCCTATCCTTTGAAGAAAAACTTAAAATTCTTAAGTTTTACGTGAAATCTAAACATTTTTTCAGCACCCAGAGGTGTTGAAACACGCAAGAAAGCAAGGATGAGGTCAGAAAAGCAGCTTTTAGACTAAATCATATGCAGAACAGCTGCGCGCTTTGGTTTGGGTGCCCTAAGACTGTGTTAGGCAGCCTTCAAATCAGAAAATCGCGATTTTGACCATGAAAATGAGATTTTTCGGAAAAGTTGAAAATAATAAACCCATCCTAGAATGAATTTTTACATAGGAATACATATTAGCCACTTTGTTTTTCCAAAATTTCAACCCTGAACCCAGAGTATGATATGTCCTAACGGTCCAATTCTCTCCTTACACTGCATTTTCCTTTTCGCAAACGTGTAGAAGCATTTTGGGTTATTTTTTGTTTTCTGCTACCTTGTTTTCCTCCTCGTTTGTCTTATGTATGAATGTTTGCTTTAGATCCATTTCTATTTCGCCAAGTTTCCTCTCTAGTTTGAGTCTCTTTGCATCAGTTCTGCATCTGTGGAGATGTTTTACGGTTTGTCTTCGTTGCCTGAATAGTGTCCTGATTTTTCGCTCGAGCTTTCTACGTTTTCTTTCTTATCTCTCTAGAATATGTTTCAGTATTATAGGTTTGGTTTCAGTCTCTATTATATATAGTATTTCTTGTGGAGTCTTCTCGTGAAGTAGCAATTCCCAATTTACCTCCTTTAAACCTTGATTTACGTTTTCCCAATTTACTTTCTCTGAATTTTTGTTTAAGCCTTCAAATATTCCATTTGCCTCTCAAGGGTGCGTTTTCGGACCTCTGGGTGCTAACTTCAATTGTATATCGATGAGGTTATGGTCGGAGAACTTTGTGTGCGTTACTTTTTCATTTATTATTATCTCGTTGTTATTTGTCCAGATCAAATCCAAAACGTTCTCCTTTCTCGTGGCTTCACAGATTTTATGGGTAAGGGAGTAATGTTCCATAATATCTAATAGCATTGTTGCTTGGGTTCTATCGTCTTTAGTAATGTTGCCATGAAACTTCTCAACATATATAACTTCGTCATTTTTCTCCTATGATATGAATGGGAAATTAAAATCTCCAAAAATTAGAATATTTGTTGCTGGAGTTTCAAGTAATTTTAATGTTTTCTATTTCATTTGTGGCAAATTGGAATTCACTTTTTGTGGTGTTTGGTGGTCTGTAGATGTTCATAATGGTTAGGTCCAGTTCTTTCACTTCTAATATAATAACTTCAACTGTGCTGTTTGATTTGTTTACCTTCACTTCACATGTGTATGTGTTTTTCACGTAGATACAACACCCTCCCCCTCGTCTAGCCACTCTATCTGCTCTGTATATGTCGTAGTCCAGCAATGCTATTTCAGTATTCTCGATGCAGTTTTCACAGCCTTTTTCGCACTTATGTAAGTGTGTTTCCGTTAGGCATATGATATCTATGTTGGTTTCCGTAGCTAAAGTTTGCAAGGATTGTAATTTGCAGTCTGCATGGTCCGTATAGAGGCCTTGTATATTTGTGCATAATACATTTACCGGGTTTCTAATCTTCGTGTTCGATTTTCCTACATGATGGTCGTTTCCTGGTCGATGTCGGTTCCTGTTGGTGTTATTGGTTGGTCCGCTGCATTCGGGAGTATTGGGGCTGCGGCCCGTGATACCACTGTGGTTGTTGTATTATTGGTGGGTGGTGTTGGTGTTGAATAGGAGGGTGATGTGCGTAATGTTGTGGTGTATATGTTTGCGGCGTTCTGTCTTTCCTTGTTAGCAGGGCGAGCTGTGCTTTTATTATCCTCATTTCTTCTAAAAAAATATGTTTCATTACTCTTGTTATTACTTCTATGTCGAATATGATCTGTTCTTTCCCGTTACCTCACATAGCCAGGTACGCCAGGCTCATCGAGAATTGTTCTGAGCCACGCGTCTAGTCTTCTTTTGAAGATGTCCACTGCAACTCCCTTCGTGTTTCTTAGGTCTTTGGGCAACTGATTAAACAGTTTTGGTCCTCTCACTACAAAACTATTTTCTTTCAGGGTTAAGGATGTTCCCTGTCTCGCCTTTAGTTTGGGAATACGACACAGTCTACCGTTTCTACTTTCCACCGTTGTTTGGGAAGTTATAGGGTTCAGAGTAAGATTAGGGACTAGTTTCTCCATTATTTTCCAATTGTAAATAATGGTGTATCTCTCTCTTCTCCTTTCCAGTGAATATAGGTTTAATTCGCGTAACCTTTCCCAGTCATTTAGTTCTTTGCACCCGTTGATCTTGGCTGTGAAGCTTCTCTGGATCCCTTCCAGCTGTCTACTGTCTTCTTTTTTATATGGGATGTTAGGACCAAGCAGTATTCCAATTTGGGTATGATCAGGGTTTTCAGTAGAGGAATCATTACATTCCTATCCCTTCGTTTAAAGGTTCTCAATATCTGCCCAGTTATTCTCTTTGCTCTGTTTACTGCTATCTTATTTTGTGTTTCAAATTTCGCACCATCTGTCATTACAACCCCTAAATCTTTTGCTCTGGAATTTCTCTGAATTTCCTGTCCATTTGGGGAATAATATTCCATGGATTTTAGGTCTTTTCTTTTTCCGTACCGTAACAGCTGAAATTTCTCGGTGTTAAACTTCATATTGTTGTCTTCCATCCACTTGTAGAGTCTGTTTATGTCGGTTTGTAGAGATCCTATATCTTCTGGGTTTCTTATTTTTCTATTGATCTTTGTGTCATCGACAAAGGATGTTACTGTGCTGTCTCTGGTAACGTCCTCATCTATGTCAGTTAGCATGATTATGAAGAGTAGTGGAGCTAATACTGTTCCTTGTGGTACTGAGCTGAGGACCTCTGATTCTGATGAAGAGACTCCTTGTACTGCAACGACTTGCAGCCGCTCACTAAGGAAATTATATATCCATTTCCCTACTTTTCCTGTTATTCTCATATATTTCAGTTTATGTATTATGATTCCGTGGTCACACTTGTCGAACGCTTTAGCAAAGTCTGTGTATAGTACATCATAGGTTCATTACTTTCAAGTACATCAATAATGGTGTTGTAGTGTTCCATTAGTTGCGATAGGCATGATCTACCTGACCGAAACACGTGTTGGTTATCATTGAATTTTTTCCGAGTTTGCAAAAAGTCAGATTTTCTACCTAACTATTCTTTCAAATATTTTAGTGACATGAGATGTAAGCGACACTGGCCTACTTTATATATATATATATATATATATATATATATATATATATATATACACACACTGCTCGAAATATTTCCCGATAATTATATAATTAAAAAAATTAACCAGCTGAAAATAGCTTACTTAAAATTCGGAGAACTAAAGTTGTGTTTCTTTAAGCGAAAAAGTAAAGAATCGAATGTATTGGAGTTGAACAAATAATTTTCTTTAGTTAATATTAGATGATCCCTTAACTCTTGTTAATTATATTTTAATACCAAGTTTACTTTTTTAAACCGCTATTAACCACTTTTCAGTCACAATAAAACCTAGAACGAAGGAAAGTATTTCTTATTTTTTTCAAATGCTTAAACGTTTGCTGTCACTATATGTAGTGTATTACAACGTGGCCAAAATCTTTCATGTGTTCAACGATGGAAGAGTCTCGAGTTAATTATTTTATTTAAAAATGTTTAAAACAAAATTGCAAATTATTTTACAAAAACAGTAATTAGGTAATTATAATAAGTTAATACATTAAGTTAAATTGCATTAAATTATATACTTTTGTTGTATTTATACGTACATTTCTTTTTTTTATTATTTACCGGTAACTAATTTATTTTTGGTATGTTATTTTATGCAATTAAAAAGGTGATTTATTTGGATTTAATAGAATAGTTTGCATAGTTTTAATCACAAATCACTATTTTCAACATTCTATATGCGCACGCGCGCGCGCGCACACACACACACACACACACACACACACACACACACACACACATATATATATATATATATATATATTAAGTTTCATGGAGACCAGCTTTTTTTAAATTGTTGCAAAGATCTTGATTAGCCAAAATTGGTCACGTGGGAAATAACTAACCAATCTAAAATGACCACCTGTCCTAATGTAATCTGTGAAATTATATATATTAAGTCCCCAGTAATCCGACCCCACGTTATTCCGACGCTCTGACTCTCCCTTATTCCGACCTCTTGAAACATTTTTAGTGACAGTAATTGTATTTCTTTATAAAAAAAAATTGTGTAAATATGTATATAGAGTAGGCTACTGTAATTAAGTACTATGAACTGCCGAAGGGCATGGAGGGCAGGGGGAGATTCCTGTGCAAAGTCCTTGACCAGCCATGCGTGGCTGGCTACGAGGGCAGGAGGAGATCAGAGACCAATTCCCACTCTCATCAAATCCCGCAAATGAGGCGGGATGCTGCATAGGGGTCGATCGCAGTTCGATCGATCCTGAACGGTCGTTCATACTCATATAAAGTAAGATAAAGTAAAGTATGCTGATCCCTTGATCGTTGCAAGACTGACTACACGGATAACCTCGTGAGTTGTTTATATTTACATGAAATGGACTTATTTTTTACTTATTTTCTATTTTGTTATAAAAATAATATTACATAATTTAGAATCAAAATATCAGTAACTTTATACCAAAGAACGAGTATTAAAAAAAATAGGATTTTCGTAATAAGCTGAAAAACTCATGGTAGCTTAGGGAAGAGCCCACTATTCCGACTTTTCTGCTATTCCGACCCTCCGACCGCCGTTGTTTAGTACACAACATTAGGTATCATTATGCGTATGCGCGGCGCCATCTTATATCATGTGATTACTTTGCGGCCAGTCACGCTCCTTCATTTTGATTGACGTCACGTCTTTCCAAAGGGCGCCATTAAGTCAACCAATAGCGCACCTTTAACCCAGAATACAGCGAATACGTGATATAGATCATAAGCGAATTTATTGTCACTCAACATAATAATTCTTATTATAAATATTCATTAATAAATTAATAGTCTTTTTCAGGTAAATAAACAATGTAAAACAGGTATATTTAATTATAAATTTCAGAATAGAAGACTTAAGATGTTTTCCTAAGTTATAGATACTCGCAGTGAAGTGAATAAAGAAAATCTGATTGATTGCGACATGACAACTTGAAAGAAATAGGCTCCAGGCAAATACAAAAGGTCACAACGAAGAAAAAGAAAAACTATTCGATAGAAAGAGAGAATTCAATTTCAGTATTCGCAGCTAGTCACTCACAGTCCTTCGTCCATTCATTTGCAATCAGATTTAAACAACTTTAGTTCTTAAAGTAGGCCTTCGGCAAAGGGGTGGGGTCCTTCATCATGAAATTAAGTATCTGAAGGTATTCAATTTTTCTCCAAGACGAAGAAATATTCTAGCTTAGTCCCTTGACCACGTTTGTCATTATATAAGGTAATTTAACATTTTAATCTGTGAACATAAAAGTAAAAGTGTTGGGAGTGTGACAATTATACACACACACACACACACACACACACACACACACACACCTTTACCTTTCAACCTTTCAGATGTTCCATGCGATGATTCCTCATTTCACGGAGGTCTGGCTTGTTGCCCTTCCCCTTGAGTTCGCCTGCTGAAGTAAAGAGTTCGTTTCTTGCGCTCTCCACTTCACATACCCAGGTACTTCGGCTCATCTGGAATTGTTCTGAGCCAGAAGACAATTAGTCTTCTTTTGAAGATATCCACAGTTACACCACTCGTGTTCCTTAGTTTCTTGCGAAGCTGATTGAACAGTCTTTGGTCTTTTCACAACAAAACTATTTTCCTTAAGGTTGAGGATGTTCCCTGTCTAGGCTTTAATTTGGGAACACAACACATTCTTCCTTCCCTACTTTCCACTCTTGTTTGAGTGGTTATAGGGTTCAAAGTAAGTTTAAGGACCAGTTCCTCCATTATTTTTCAAGTGTAAATAATGCTCTACCTCTCTCTTCTTCTTTCCAGCGTAAATTTAATTTATCATAGTACCCTTTCTCAGTAACTTAGTTCTTTGCACCCATTGATCTTGGCTGTGAAGCTTCTCTGAATCCCTTCTAGTTGTCTAATGTCTTCTTTATATATGGGGGATGTTAAGTCCGAGCAATACTCCAACTTCGGTATGATCAGTGTTTTCAACAAAGAAATCATTATATTCCTATCTCTTCTTTCAAAGGTTCTCAGTATCTGTCCAATTATTCTTTTGGTTCTGTTTACTGTTATTTTACTTTGTGTTTCAAATTTCGCGCCAGCAATCATTACAACTCCTAAATTTTTTGCTTTAGAGTTTCTCTGAATTTCCTATCCATTTAAAGTGTAGTATTCCATGGACTTTACGTCTTCCCTTCTTCCGTACTTTATTAGTTGAAATTTCTCATTATAATTTCATATTATTGCTTTCAGACCAATTGTACATTCTGTTCATCTCTGTTTGTATAGATTCTATATCCTCTCGGTTTCTTATTTTTCTAATTTTTGTGTCATCGGCAAAGGATGTTACTGTGCTGTCAATGGTAACTTTCTCATCTCTATCACTTAGCATGATTATGAAGAGTAATGGAGCTAATACTGTTCCTTGTGGTACTGACTTAAGAACCTCTGACTCTGTTGAAGACATTTCCTGAACTGCAACGACTTGCTGCCCCTCACTAAGGAAATTATATACCCATTTTCCTACTTTTCCTGTTATTCCCATATTTTTCAGTTTATGTGCTATGATTCCATGATCACACTTGTCGAACGCCTTGGCAAAGTCTGTGTATAACACAGCATAGTTTTCACTGTTTACGAGTGCATCAATAATGTTGTTGTTGTGTTCCATTAGTTATGATGGGCATAATTTTCCTGACTGGAATCCATGTTGGTTATCATTTAATTTTTTCCGAGTTTCCAAAAAAGTCAATTTTTTCTGTAACTATTCTTTCAAATATTTTGGTGAAATGAGATGTAAGCGATACTGGCCTATAGTTTTTAGCTTCGGATCGATCTCCTCCTTTATATATTGCAACTATGCACGTTCTCTTCAGGTTGCTCGGTATTTCTAGTCTAGTCTAGTCCGTGTCTAGTGATCGTCTCCATATCCAATATAGGCAATATAGGGACTTAGCGATTTCATTCTTGCAGTTTTTGAGTAGTGTGGCATTCCATTTGTCCGGGCCTGCTAATTAATAATAAATTGAACATAAGCTAAATTTTGTTAAAAATTAGGAAAAATGTGTTCATTTTAATTAATGACGTCACGCGTTCCATCTTTATCCGCGCACCTCGGGCAGGATTACGGGCCTCACCTCTGTACAAGAGACGTTACGTGATTGCATCATACCTCAGTACGTAACATTCACGCATGCGCGACGCCATCTTATATCATGTGATTCTTGTGTGACCATTCGCGCGCTTTTATTTTTATTGATATAATTTTTCTTCATTGGACACCATTATTTTGACCAATGACGTAACTTTATATCAGAATACAGTATACGTGCGATATAGACCAAATATATTATTCATTAATGAAAATAATAGGCCCATTTAGGTAGATAATGTAAAAACGGTATATTTAGTTATAAATTTTGGTATAGGAAACTTAGAATGTTTTCCTAAGTTATAGGTACTCGTACTGAAGGGAATAGAGAAAAGCTGGTTGATTGCAACATGACAACTTTGGAGAAATGTTCTCGAAGCAACTACAAAAGGCGCGACGCAGATTCCGAAAGGAGAGATTAAGAGATTGAGAGAGAATTCAATTTCGGCATTCGCAGCTTGTCTTCCTTCCATTCATTCAATTCAGATTGAGACAATTTTAGTTTTAAAGTAGACCGTGAGCAAGGAGACCTTCCATCCATGGAAGTCCGCAACGGGGGTCAAGAGGGAGCACTTCCCCCCCACCCCCTGGAATTTCAGAAAATTTGAAAATTCGCAAAATTCATGGTATGGTATGGCATTTTAATAGGCATTCATATTAAATATCATATTACTCATATAACATGGTATGACATTTAAATAAATGTAAGGATGGGGTTGTTTAACCTCCTTCTCAACATCTAAGGTCATATGACGGAGGGGACCTACAACTTTACATGGGATCGAACTACGGGTCGCTACATTGTCTGAACGCAGCGAATTACTATCCAACTACTATCCGACCCATTGTCGCTTAATTTTGACGATCAACGGGAAGCGGTGTTACGACATTGGCTACGACTTAGACCTGGCATTTAAATATTATTAAAAAATTATTATTATTAAGAATTAAATACTTTAATGAAAAAATAGTAAAATTAGTTGTCTTTATGCCAGTTTCGTTCTCATTGAGATTGGTAGTATCCTGGTCAGACTATTTTCGTTTCATAAAGAATTTCCTAACACCCATGTTGTTTACGTCCTGAAAAAAGGAGGTAAAATATTAAACAATGAAGGATAACACAAGTTAACACAAATACTAAAAACTTCACTAAAAAGCTAACATAAATTAAGAATCAGATATAAATATGGAATTAGATCTCAATGTTAAAATGCTAAGTACATTTTAATTGTAGTCTCGGGCTTTATTCACACAAGCTCGAAGAATGGAAGCTCTTTGTAACTGAGAAACAATATCCAGCAATACAACAAAACTACATATTCCCAAATATAAACGTACACAAACTTATTAAAAATACAAATGACTTACCCATAAATGGTTTATTTTGGAGGACTTGAGAGGTGATGCCAGGGATTGATTTTAAAATTTTAATTAAACCAAATTTACTAGTTAATTAATTAAATTTCTTAACGTCTCAAATTCCTTAAACCTTTAGGGAAAGGCGATAATTATTGTGTCATTATAACAGTAATTATTGCCATCGTTCGGTTCATTTCCACGTGCTAATAAGATTCAAAATGCCAAAGAATAGCGTTTGCAGGCATCTGATTTTCAAAATTTTCTGGGGAAAAACACCCTCGCAAAAAACGATGCTTCTCGCGTTCGCAGGTTGTGTTCTTACTCCCCCTCCTGGAAAAAATCCTGCGGACGCCCATGCTTTCATCATAAATTTAATTAGTAGTTAAAGTTAATCAGTTCATTTCCTCTAGGCCAGTGGTTCCCAAACTTTTTGAGCCATTACCCATTTTCACGTGGATACCTTCATAATGACCCCCACCCTACCTGTAACCCACGTAAAGCCAGACCCAGTGTTGCCATGTCGTTTATTTATGCACTTTCTGTACTTTAGAAGTACTTGCAGAGTACCAAATTAACCCACTGAAAAAACCAAATTACCCCCAATTGGGTAATTTACCCATAGTTTGGGAAACGCTGTTCTAGGGAAGAGACATTCTAGCTTAGTTCCTTGAATCTTCCTAGGCAAAGAGAAATTTTAGCTTCGTCCCTTGGCCATGTTTGTCATTATATAACGTAATTTAACAATATAATTAATCTGTGAACTAACGAGTACAAGTACAAACACTGACTTCTTTATTTAATTACATGGTATTCGTGTGTAGGCCTAGCCTACTGTGGTGTTCAGTGAGACTTCATATAGTGAAATTAATGTGATAAAGAAATGATATTAAAAGTGACAGTGACATTTAGTACTTAGTACTTAACACTTAGTTCTCGGACCATAACTTAGTACTGATAACTCAATTTTGAGTTTATACATACATACCACCACTTTGTTCATTTTCGGCCACGTTACCACCTTGTTAGTCGGCGCACTACCACCACTACCATGTAACCATTTTGGTTCACCTTCATCGCCACATTCACCGTGGTCTCTTTCTTGGTTCCCCAAATTTCGGCTTCTTTCAAAGTATAAAATGTATAGGTTTTTGGTTCATCAGTGACTTATTTATTTGGTTATATGGTATCCGTGTGTAGGCCTAACCTGCTGTGGTACTCAATGAGACTTTATATGGTGAATTTAATGTGATACTAACAGTGACAGTGACACTTAGTACTATATCTTAATATTTACATTTCACAGACAAATTTCTCAGTTCTTTGGTCTCGTACTGCAAAAAGTTTTGCAAACTGAAATGAAAGATTTCCATAAATACCTAATCTAATATTAACACAGAACTGCAAAAAAACACTTATTTAGTACTTACTTTTTGGTCTGTAACTTAATACTTAACACTCATTACTTATAACACTGGTCAACACTCATTTTATTGCCAATCATATTAGAGTGATTTTGGGGTAACTTTGTGGTGCTGATTCCGAATATGACATCGGTTTTGCTAGATTGGCTCTAATTTATGAGATAATTGGTACCCCATTGAAACACGTAAAAATGCAAAAATTTAATGTTCAGGCGGAGCCTACTTACAAATCGCATTGAAATTGTCTCAAATCATACAAAAGTAAACACATGAAATACATAATGGCATTTTATTCGGTCTCACCATCTAGAATGTTCCGGTAGTTTCCCATATGCACGCGTTATGGTTACGTTTCCTATTAATTGAGGGTATTCATTATCACAAGAACTAGAGCCAAATCGGAAAAACTACTTTCATTTTGGAATTCAGCAACCCCAAAATACCCTAAATTCGTACGAATTTCCTTGGCAACGAAAAAAAAATGTTTTTTTGTTGACCTGTGTATAATTTAACACGCTACCAAAGTGTTTTTTGGCCACGTTACACGAATTCCTTCGTGACGGAATTACACACCACAACCCGTTTTGATCATTTTCTAGCCATGCTATTATTAGAAAATGTTGAAATTAGTATTTAATAGTTATTTTCTAGATCTCTAGAAAAAGGAAGATATTATAAGCACATTTCTTTTCTAGATGATGAAACAATGTATGTGACGGAATTACTTGCCCCTGACAAATGTTTTTACGCAGTTGCAGTGATTTTGTGGGATATCTCCCAATTGGCAGTTTCTCGTGATTCATTTCTGGTGGAAAAAAGTAAACAGAGGTCGAGTATGGTTGATTGTAGGTGTATATAAATTCTGTCTACGCAATGCTATTTTAAGCTTGGGCTAGTCAATTATCGTGACGGAATTACTTTTTTTGGGGGGCGACAGAATTACCTTTCTGGTAATTCTGTAACAAGACAGAAAAATATATAAATATCTTGTGCAAAATATCCTTTATTCTCACAAACGAGAAGAATCGACTTCCCCTCAATAGAATAATATATTCGTATAAGTTGACAGGATTTTTCAAACTTTTAAAAATAGCTTTTATTGTTACGATTCGCGTAGAATTTATGTTTTATAGTTTTTTTTGCTGAAAAATGGGTGGCTAACATGGTGTACATAGGCAAATGATCTGTGATATTTAGTATAATTATACCCGAGATGCAGTCAAGCGTGGACCGCACCCAAATCTGATCTAGTAGAGTCGAATTTCTAATGTCATTGTGAAGTCGAGTTGGCTTTGTAATAACTAATGTAAAACCACTTGCAGTAATAATAATAATAATAATAATAATATAATAATAATAATAATAATAATCATAAATCAGGTAGGGCAGAAAATGTACAGTGTTCAGCCAACTAATGCAACCTATTGCTTTAACTATATTATTATTATTATTACTAGCATTATCGGGATTCGAACCCCGACCTCAGTGTATTCACTTTGGATATATGACGCGTTCGGTGGAGAAGGGGCGAACGCCACAAAATTCGAAAAATGAGTTTTTTGTCGTATAATTATCCTTTAAAACCTTTGCTTTACCTATGCAAAAAATTAGATGTTAGTCTGCACTCTTTCACGGTAAAATTTAGGTTTTAATGTATCTCAGAGAAATTCACTCCGCATCATTGCTTCACATTGAACACATCTATCTACTTTCTGGTCACTCGACAATGCCCTGTGATGCTCAATTTGGCCAAATTGAACAAAATATAAAAAATAATTACAGCAATATTATTTACACCGAAAAAGATTATGTTACGGCCATAACTACAGCCGTTTCGCAGCGCTTCCTAGTTGTAGAAATGAAACAGGCTGATTTTCTCGATTTTGACGTCCTAAAAACGTGCATTGTCATTAGGAAATCAACATCTACTAAATTTACAGATGCAAGAAAGTTAATATTTGACTTTCAACACAAGAAGGCTATGTATATCTACTGCATACCGCACAACCCCAGATAATAGCCACCCCGTCAGACTGCAGAAAGGGAAAAAACCTACAGTGTCAGTTTATTCAATCTAGCCCAGCAGACACTGCAACCAAAGTATTCCCAATTGCTGCCAATAACTAAGGAAAAAATAAAAGATCTCAAAGAATTATCAGACCTAATGCCTGCAACTGCAGTAAACTATTATACAAGATTGTTAAAGGAACTGGAAGAAACCGAAACAGTTGAAGCAGGTAATACAACATTCGACGAAGAGGACCAAATAATGGATTACACAGTTAACATCAGAAGCTATCAATAAATAATATTGTAAAATTTCTTGGCATTTTATTATATCGACATATTACACAACAATATTTTACTCAAATATGTGTTCAAATTCATACAACATTTCAATAAACAGGAAAAATACAAAGGTTTAAAGTTTACAAACTTTAACTGCATTTTGTGGCATAATTCGAAAATGTTGCGTTCGCCCCTCCTCCACCGAACGCGTCATATAGAAACTATGTCATCCACTGAGCTACAGACGCTGTCTTGTTGATGTATCAATGTATCATTTATTACATACAATTCCTCCGAGCGCTTTCTTCCCGATAAGACAGTATTGTAGCATATTATTAACTCGTTTTAATATACAAAGAAAAATAATATTTTAAAAACAACAAAACATGTTTAGTTCACCATTATTAAAATATAAAAACTGTTTAAATTAGAGTCACCAAATGTATTTTGTTGCCTCCAATTTGTTGTTGTGGAATTTTCTGTTAAATGCTAAGGTAAAAATTAGCTCCCCCAAGGGAGTGAGGGGTAGAGGCCCGAGCCTGGGCTACATTAGTGAGTTAAATGGGGATAAATGCACATAGGTTATACACTTTTTTATATCAATAATGCTTTTCTTTCTGAAAAAAATCTTTTAATAAAGGAAATGACCCCAAATCCTTTAATTGTGAAAATGTTGTCAACTTCCTTCACAATTGATTTAGGTTTAAAAAGTTTGTTCCCTAAGGAACTACTGTAAGCTTTGTTGTTAATAATAATAATAATAATAATAATAATAATAATAATACTTTGAAGGGATTTTGGCACCTTCTTTCAAGGGTCTATTTTATGGCATTCCTTGTGGTGATTGTACAGTAGTTATATAAGTGAGAGACTAATTATAATATCAGACGAAGCTCATTCTGAGCTCTCGAGTGTTTTGAACAAGCAGAACACCTGGTTTTGGGCTACAGAGAATCCGCAGCTGTTACACCAACGACCTTTACACAGTGAACATGTAATAGTTTGGTGTGGTGTTTGTTGATCCGGAGTGACAGGGCCGTACTTTTTTACTGATGCAATGGATGCAATTTTCACAGTAACATCTGAATGATCCCAGGTAATGGTAAACAACTTTCTTGCTCCAAAACTAGCAGAAATGGGATTTCATGATCAAATCTGGTTCCAGCAGGATGGGCAACTGCCCACACTGCTCGTGCATTATCGACACTGTTAAGAGAGCTGTTTCCACATCATCTCATTTCAGGGTTTGGAGATGTTCCATGACCAGCCAGAAGCCCGAATTAATATAGCGCTGAGCGCCTGACTTCTTGTTGGGGTTCCTGAAATCAACAGTCTACCAAACGAGGCCAAAGAACCTACAAGAGTTATGCAGACGTATTAAACAGGAAATAACTACGAATCTAGTTAGCACTTTACGGAAAGTGATGCGAAAAACAGTGATCAATATTATGGTATAGGATATTTGCTACATCTGCGTCTCAGTGGGTTTCCTTGTTATAATGTTATAATGTTTCAGACCAACAAAGACCCTAGGATCCACTCATGGCTGTTCTACCTAACTGTGTTCGTAATTGTGCATTGCGTATGTCCTCCGTAGTGGCGGAGGGGACCTACAATTTTACGAAACTAAATAATTATCAATTTAAAACTAATTAATTATCAATTTAAAACTAAAGATAGAATCTCTGGATCCAGAAGTCCAGAAGGTGTTCGACTCCCGATGGTGCTGGTAAAATTAATACAAAGTTAGAGCAATGGGCGCAATAAGTCGGCCTGAGCGCTGTTTTTTGTTGATATTTGTAGTCATTTCCCTTCTCTTTTTAAAATCTGAACATCACTTCTGCCAAACTTCTCAAACTGACTTAAGAATTTGTATCTACACTAAAGATACCTTTTGGTAAAAGATAACTTTATTTTGTATGAAAGATACAGTTTATCAGGTATACTACTCATTTCTGATATATACTGTATATAATATATATATATATATAACTGTATTATATATATATATATATATATATATATATATATGTGTGTGTGTGTGTGTGTGTGTGTGTGTGTGTATTAGGGTGTTTCATAAATTAAAAGTTTGGAAAAATTTTAATCCACATGGATCCCCTTGTTCCATTTGCTGAGGAGACTGATAAACCGAAGTATTAATTCAATAGTTTAAAGTTTACGGGTCCCCAGTTTGATGCTGGCAGATCATAAACGGAAAAAATTAAACAAAAATCTGTCAATGAATTTTTATTCAACAAACGAGTACCATTTCACTACACATTTTCACAAAGATACAAAAAACATAACCACTTCTTGCGAATCATTTGTCCATGAAATCCTTCTTGGTTTTATTCGGGTATTTCGCCCTATGCTGCATCACAGTTTTGAGCAAATACTGCTTCTGCTCTTCGTTCTTCGTCAGAGAACAGTTGAACTCTTTGGTGACGCGATGGCTCTTTCGGCCCGATCGTTGACGACAGATTTTGTTAACAGTTGCCGCTGCTTGCTTGAAGCCCTCTACTTCAGTCCACTTATAGTGAAGCTTCATGTCAACAGGGCCCATGCTGCAGGAATTTGGATCTCACGCTGCATGTCTAGAAAGTGGATGTCCTCCTGATTCTTCATCATTTCCTTAGCCTGTGAATGAGCAATGTCCATGATCTCCTTCGCTATTGCCTCCTTGAACATCGCCTCCTTCACTCGGAAGGACTCTGCTTTATGTGACTTGTGCTTCACAAGCCGGTCGTATTCCTTGAGAAGGGATTCCATCTTCCTCAAGGCCGAATCTCGACGCATCATGGGGATTCTCGCTCTCTCCCAAAATATGAGACAGGCATCCAGGCACAGGTTCAGGCATTTAGTACGTCCAAATTTTTGCTCCTTTTGGTGTAAAAGTACTTTTTGAGTACTTGCAACTGAGTTGGAAGGCCACTTGATGTGATGTTCGCATCCGTCTGGCCAATAAGAAACACTTCTGTTTTCGCTCTGGTAGACACCTGGAAAAGAAAACAAACTAAATAATTCCACAGAAATAATTTCACATCGTAATTAATTTCATTAATTAAATAAAGAAAAGCAGTAACTGGGACTCGAACCAGTGTCATAGCCGTTTGGCGGCATCGCTCAAGTCGGCGTACACAGCACGCTATCCACTACACCATCTAGGGAGTGGATAGCGTGCTGTGTACGCCGACTTGAGCGATGCCGCCAAACGGCTATGACACTGGTTCGAGTCCCAGTTACTGCTTTTCTTTATTTATAAAACTGATACGTGTACACTACGTTCTCTTTGACAATTCATTAATTAAATAAATTTCAATACCGCAGTAAAATTACATTAATTAGTATCATAAATAATTACCAGCTTAGTTGTCCAATATGCAACAGACTAATTAATTTCATGTAATATTAATAATAAATATCACTACCACAGTAAAATGACAGAAATGAAATAATAATAAATTTCAATACCACAGTAAAATGAGATAATTAGTAGCATATATAATTACCTCCATAGTTGTCCAATAGGCTATACAACACGAACCGCTCAAGTGACGAAGAAAACCGTCTTCACTGCAAGCAGGCGAGAAATGAACTGACAAAATGTCGTCAAAGTTGGGGACCTCTAAATGCAGCGCGATCTGGTTCAAACTTGCACAAACGTGTTTTCTTGTTCTTTAGAATACGGAGAAACGTGTGGATTAAAACTCCAAGCTCATTTTTATTTTACCCTAGGTATGAAACACCCTAGTATGTATGTATAGAGTGTATATATATGGGAATGAGCTCAGAATGGTTCCCTGAGGTTTTTCATGATACACACAGACCGTGCATGGAACAAGGAACTCTTCTGGGAAAATTAAATCCACTATAGTCAGAATAAGTAATGGTAAATGACAAACACTATAGTTTTTTCTTATTCATGATGTTAGCCCGACGTGGGCAACGGGCCACTCGCAAAGAAGTCCCAAAAATATAACTTCCCTCACCAGCTATCTGCAAAGCAGATAGGATCCAGCTTTGGGACAGAATCTAGAGTTTTAAGCAGCCTAGCCTCAATATAAGCAAAAGACTCGTTGCATTCACGTCAGATTGAATACATCAAAGAAAAAGGGGTAACTATTATATTTTTAGCCAAAAAACTAAACTTAAACCTCAACTGGCAGAATTGAGCGTCCACTTTTCAAGGCAAATAACATGTCCGTTTCATGATGGGAATGAACTCAGAATGGTTCCCTGGTTTTTTATGATACACACAGACCGTGCATGGAACAAGGAACTCTTCTGGGAAAATTGACATCATGAAAAACATCATGAAAAAGAAAAAACTATAGTGTTTGTCATTTACCATTACTTATTCAGACTATAGTGGATTTAATTTCCCCAGAAGAGTTCCTTGTTCCATGCACGGTCTGTGCATGGAACCACAAAGACCCTAAGATCCACTCTAAGGTTAGCCCGAGAGAAAGAAGAGAGTAGGGGGTTAAAAGAAGAGAATAAGGGGTTAAGTAAGTAGCAAAACCTATCATTCGTGGGTTAACATTCATTCAGAAAAAGAGAGAGGAAGACGCACCATCATCATCCGCCGGCCACTGCCGACAAGTCGGAAAAATAGTCGAAGAGAATAGGAAAGGGGTGAAAGATGAAAAGAAGTAAAATAAGAACACTTACAAACCATGCAAACACAGTCTTAACTCAAACACTGTCATACCATGCAAACTACAGACATGCAAGTAAAGAGAGGATAAGAAAAGAGAAAAAAAACGTATGAAGAGTAGAACAAAAAGTGGGTTAGTGTACGCTACGAGTTACATCTAAGTTCGTGTTAGTCTAATTTTTTTTTTTTAATAATATAAATTTAACGCTCGCATATCACACGCTGGCATGTCACAAGCTGGCATCAATCGTCAACAGGCTCAAACTTCGACCACCACCCCCAGAGCCCCTGTTGCTAATTGTTTTATTATTTTAAACGACGTTAATATTTTTAAAATGCCTATCTAAACAGTTTTTAAACATATTAACGCTGATAGAGTTCACGACGGACGCGGGAAGATTATTCCATTTATCAATTACTTTAAACGTAAAAAAGTTTTTAGCGATGTTAGTAATGAAACGTCTGCCACGTAACTTAAATCCGTTATTACGAGTATTGCTATTATCGAAAATGAACAATTTGTCAAAATTTACGTTATCGATTTTATTAACGATTTTGAAAACTTCAATAAGCTTCCCCCTTAATCTCCTAGTTTCGAGTGAATGCAAGTCTAACTCTTTAATCCTATCTTCGTAAGACTTGTGAAGTGACGGAATTAGTTTCGTGGCGCGTCGCTGAACCCTTTCCAACTTATCGACATCCTCACGCAAATATGGGCATCAAAACTGAACGGCATATTCTAAGTGAGGCCTGACTAAGGACTTGTAAAGGGGCAATATAATATTCTTCGATTTAAATTGGAAATTACGCGCTATGAAGCCTAATATCCTATTAGCTTTTGCGCAAGATTCCAGACACTGATTCTTAACTTTTAAATCCTTAGATACACGTACGCCTAAATCTACTTCCTCGTCAACGCTCGCTAACTGTCTATCATCCATCGTGTACGTGTAATTGTTGTTACGAGACCCTATATGCAAAACTTTACATTTGTCTACGTTAAATTGCATCTGCTACTTATCCTTCCACTCCATAATCCTATTTACATCGTCTTGGAGCCTATTTCTATCGTCCACGTTAAGAACATGGTTACTGCACGTAATGATAATGATGATGATGGCTAACTGTTCTCTATTCGTTTATACACTCCTAAACAGCTAGGGTAATCTGCACATTTAGTACGCACATTCAGGGAGAACCAAGTTAGGTTTTAGTAACACATCCGTCCCTAACAGTTTCCCCCAAAGTTGTGTTTCGGGGGCTTTTGTTGCGTAAGGCACAGCGGGCGTTCTAATATATATATATATATATATATATATATATATATATATATATATATATATATGTGTGTGTGTGTGTGTATATATATATATTACAATACTAATTTTGTGTGTAGTATTTGTTTTGTCAATGGTTGTTGTGTGACTAATGAAAACATCCCTAAATGAACTCTATACTCATATATACGTGAATATTAATCAAACATTAGGGAGAAGTTTGTAGAATTGTATTGGTGTTTCGGTGTTTCTTGAGAGAGAGAGAGAGAGAGAGAGAGAGAGAGAGAGAGAGAGAGAGAGAGAGAGAGAGAGAGAGAGAGTAAAACATTATATTTCATTAAAACATCAATAATTATTCATGGATGTTTCCTAATTTTTAAATATGTTGCATATGATAAGTGGAAATGCAGTAAGAATTTTTTACATCGTTAATTAATTAAAAATAAGACTGATAAAAAATACTTCAGATAATTTTGTGGACTTTAACAGGACCACCGACAAAAGTAAATTTTAATAAATTTGACTGTAAATTATTCTTCTTCCGCAGCCTTATTAGCCCACTTCTATGTGGGGTCGCTGTTGCAGATCCTTCTTCTCCATTCACTTCTGTCTTGAGCCACCTCTTCCTCCAGTCCCTTTTCACGCATATCTTTCTTCAGTCTATCCCACCACCCCATCTTCGGTCTACCTCTTCTCCTCGTGCCTGGAATTTCCATCCTTAGCATCCGTCGTCCCACATACTCCTCCTCCCTCCTCTGGACATGCCCATACCATCTCAATCTCCTTTCCTGTGCCTTCTTGGAGATTTCCGTTACTTTTGTCGTTCCTCTTATTAAATCATTCCTCACTCTATCCCTCCTAGTCACTCCACACATCCATCGGAGCATTTTCATTTCTGCCACTTCCATTTTCTTTTCCAGGCTTCTTTTCATCGGTCATGTTTCTATCCCATATAGTAGTGCTGGTCTTACTACTGTCTCGAACAGTTTTCCCTTCATCCTCACATTCATCTTCTTATCACACAATACTCCTGATACCTCTCTCCAATTTTTCCAGCCAGCTTGAATTCTGTTGTTTATTTCTCCTTCAAAGTCTCCCTTCTCCTCTATGATTGATCCCAGATACTTGAAACTTTAACTTTCTTTATAATAAATTCCTGGACCATGACACTTCGTATTTGTTCGTCCCCAGGTGCACATTTCATATATTCGGTCTTTTCTCTGCTTATTTTTAGTCCTCTAGTTTGCAGAGCTACTCCCCACCTCTCTAATTTCTCTCGCGCTCCCTCTCTTGTTTCTGAGCACAACACGATGTCATCAGCAAACATCATGGTCCATGGAGCCTCCTCTATCACGTCTTTGCTGATCACATCAATCACAATATCAAAAATGAGCGGACTCAGCGCTGATCCCTGGTGTAGACCAACTCGTACCTCAAATTTCTCGGCCTCTACCATACTACTTCGCACCTTCGTAACAGCTCCCTCATACATATCTTGGATCAGTCCGACATACTTCTCAGGTACCCGGCTGTTTCTTAAACATCTCCACACTTCCTGCCTTGGGACTCTATCATACGCTTATTCTAAGTCTACAAACACTAGATGTAACTCCTTTCTTCCTTCTCCGTACCTTTCTAATAATTGTCGAAGTGCAACTATCGCATCCGTTGTTCCTATTCCTGGCATAAAACCAAACTGCTCATCAGAGATCGCTACTTCCTCTCTGTCTCGCTTCCACAATTCTTTCCCAGATCTTCATGGTATGAGATATAAGCGAGCGACCTGGCGTTGCCGGGTGGATGTTGAACGCTATATATATATATATATATATATATATATATATATATATATATATATATATACAGTATATGCCCGGTTAGGTTAATTAGGTACAATTAATCTAACCGGGCATTCAATTAACCTACCCGGGCATTCAATTAATCTAATCGGGCATTCAGTTGACCTAACCGGGCATTTAATTAACCTAATCGAGAATTCAGTTGGCCTGGCCGGGCATTCAATTAACCTAACCGGGCATTCAGTTTACCAAACCGGATATATACTGTATATATATATATATATATATATATATATATATATATATATATATACACGTTCAACATCCACCCCGGCAACGCCGGTCGCTCCGCCAGTTTTAATTATATGTGAAGCTCAAGATTTTTATGACTGTGTTATTTTCTGTAGTTTAATCGCGGTGCCTGGGCCTTCGAGCCCAGTAATTTTAATTATTTAATTTATTAACACCCAGGTGCACAACCTGGGGACCTAATCAATATGTGTGTGAAGTTTCATGTTTGTAACTGCTTCTATTTTGGAGTTATGGCTGGAACACACACACACACACACACACACACCACACACACACACACACACGTCCTTTTATTATTATTATTTGACTGTAAATAAAGAAATTAATTTCTCATAATTTAATAACTAAAAGTTAGCGCATGACGAACTTTTTAAAAATTATTTTTAAAAACCTTTGTAAGATGTCTGTGTTCAATGTGACCCGAATTTCTATCACAATGAGTGAATAGAGTTTATCGATATCAATGACTAAATATCAAACCAACTCGTGTCGTCAGCGTTTTTGGATGAAAATCAAAACCGTCGAATTAATTATAAATATTTATTAATTATTAATAAATTTGTGTGTTTGGTTCGCAGTTTAATAATTCGACGAAGAGCAAGCCTTTACTGACGATCCACTAAACTTTCGTTAATGAGGCTGTAATAAATAATTAAAAAAGACTAAATATTTTAAGAAAGTTAAAAAATTAAAAACCGCAAAGAACGATGAAGATTTTTGTCACTTTTATAACAGAAAACTTACGTATAACGATCCGAGAAAGAATCAGATGTTGCTGGTTCGTGTTTGACCTCGGGGGAGAATTCATAATTGTATACTTTATTATACAGGGTGATTCAAAAGTTGCTTTATACTGTAGTTAGGATTTACAAAAAAAAAATATATAAGTTTGATAGAACGAGGAATAACGTTTATTTGTGTACAAGAATTGAATCTAAATTTGCTTACCTATTTTAACGAGAGAACTCATCTTGGTTTCTTCATTTTCACCGCATTCGAGCTAACGCCTGACAGATTCCTAAGAATCCTGTCATCAGTTTCACCACTGGTGTGGTGAATAAATTTTTTCAAGGTCATGAAGGTCAAGAGGACTGGTTGCGTATAACTTCGTCTTCAGATAACCCAAGAGAAAGAAGTTACCTGGCGTGAACGTGAATGTGAACGAGACCCCCATGCACACGGGTCCCCCTCGGCCGATCCATCAATCTGGAAAAAGACAGTCGAGAAACTCAACGGATTGAAAATCGTCCTTTAACATCTGCAATCTTGTGCAGTTTTGACAGGAGAATCCTTTAAGTATCTGCTGATAATTTTCTGAAAGATGAACTGCAGCTCTTTCGCTGACTCGGATTCTGTCCAGGAGTCCTGCATCATTCTGAACTGATGAAGAAGAAGTCTCACACGCTTCAATTCGTGCGTCGTGGTCTTCAGCTTTTATCTTCTGAGTGACTTGAATCGTGTACTGGAAAATCTTGATGTCAATCCGAAACATCCTTAATTTGGTTGCCACTGTAATTAATGATGAGCTCGTGAAGCCCGTCCGATCCACTTACAAGACTTTGATGATCGCTCTTCCAAACGAAACCACTTTGGTTTGGTTTTTGTAAGGACTTTTGAATCACTCCTTATATTTAATATAATATAAGCTCGTAATTTAGGTACATTCAAAATAAAACCTTCTAAATTTAGAACTTATAACTTCTTTTTGACGGTACATTCTAAAGGAAGTTTTTCCTTCTTTTGGGTATCAAATCTTCTCATTAGATGATATAATAACTTATTTTAATGATACATAACTTCTTTAGGCAGGAGAAATGGTCTTCATAACTTCTCTTTTTTGTTATCTGAGACAATAGAAGATAATATTTGTGTATATATAGAAGGTTGCGTTAAGTCTATCTTCCGCGTAAGTGATTCTGTAAAATAAATACGTCATTAGAAAACTAAGCTTATAATTGAAATTTCTTACAACAAATGACTCGTAAATCGGATGATCAAAATAATTCTGTGAAAACAATATATAATTCTGTACCAATCGATCGCTTTTTTATGATCGAAAAAAATTCACCATACTTCACCATACTTCACCATAATGACTGAGATTCTAGTTTCAGTAATTTTATGGGCTTAATAAATATTTTAATGAAGGAAAACTGTATTTATTAAGCGCTGAAAGTGTTTTAAGTTTTTTTAAAACTGATCTTTACACGAGAAGTTTAACTATAAATTTTTGTTAATAAAATTACATAAAAACAACAAAATTTAAATTTAAATTTGAAATTAAGAATAAAGGAGATGAACGAACTAAAAACAGATAAATACATTTACGAACAGTATATTATTTACGAAGAAATAGAATGTCTTAAAAAGAGATGTTTTATGGATAATACAAATATTTATTCGTATTAAAGGAAGTGAAGCTATTACGTACAAGAATACCCGCTGCGCCACGCGCGACAAATGACCCCCGAAACACAATCTAGGGGGAGGGAAACTGGGAAGGGTGGATGTGTTACTAAAACCTTACCTGGTTCTCCTTTAATGTGTATACTAAATTTGGTACAGATTACCCTAGCCTATAGCCGTTTAGGCGTGTATAAACGAACATAGAACAGACAGACAGACAGACAGACATTATCATCATCCCCTACATATATAAATAAGATAATAAACAATTTCGAAGGTAGAGGAAGGCAAAAGAAGCCAAAAATTAATCAAATGTTATTGACGGTATTTTTTATTCAAAGAAATTCCGTAAATCTCACCCAGATCAGATTTTCCATCTTCGTGAAGCTGCTCTCGAGATACGAGTAAAAAGTTTGTTGGTTTACGTCGTCGTCGTCGTCGTTGGGCCTAGGCAAGCTACGGCTTGGGACCGTAGCGCATCTATCCGGTATAGGTTAACCTGGATGATGTAGCCATAAGCACTGCCGCTGGTTAAGTGCCAACCAGTGATTATCTCACTAGCCGTATTGAGTCCGTTAGGCGAAACTGCGACAGTACCAAAGGTGGAAAATATAACCCTTGGATTTCTATTGTTTATTTGTAAAATGGACATGGTATTAGATTAAAATAAATATTTGAATATAAATAATTAACTGACAATTGTGATATATAATTAATTATGTTTACATACACTAAAATAATATAGTATACATAAAATTAGTATTATGTGGTTCACAATTGAATTATGAGGGGTAACTAATTTAAAATGAATTTATAACTATTCCGAAATTCAAGACGGTAAAATTAACATTTATCTTGAAACTAAAATAAGAGTATTCACTACACACTCCCCACCAGAGAGGAAGTTCAAAGAGTTCCGAACGACACAGATTTCCGCTGGACCTTTTTGGTAGCTACATGTACCTCGCTTAAGGTTGATTCCAAAAACGCAGGCTTAAGACGATCGATAGAAACCTTGTCGACCTTGGAACCGCGCTGGATGAGAAATGATTTACGCGTACGTCGGAGAACTTCATAGGGCCCGTCATATGGACATTGGAGAGGCCGTTTTGGGAGAGGTACACGAACGAAAACGTGGGTGCAAGATTGGAGGGCTGGGGAAACAAAGATGTTCTGTTGGCTAGTCAATCGAGGGGGAACAGGCTGAAGGGACTGCATGTGAGAGGAAAGTGTTTGAGCGAATTCCGTAGGATCGCATGACTTATCCCCTGCAGTGAAGTAGCCACCTGGTAGCCGCAGTGTTGTTCCATAGACTAGTTCAGCCGCTGTAGTCTTCAGATCACTCTTAAATGCAGAGCGAATACCAAGCAACACGAGTGGAAGCTTATCCATCCAATGGGAGTCTTCGTGACACATAAGGGATGACTTCAGCTGGCGATGGAAGCGTTCGACGAGGCCGTTAGCTTGCGGATGATACGCACAGGTATGCGCATGTACTGTACCCAACAAGCTGGTAAACTTCTTCCAAAGCGAAGACTCAAATTGGCGACCTTGGTCAGTGATGACTTTTGTCGGCAATCCAAATCTTGATACCCATCCATGAAGAAAGGCTCTTGCAACAGTGTCCGCTTGGATATCAGGAAGTGGGATAGCTTCAGGCCATCTGGAAAAGCGGTCGAGACAGGTGAGCAGATAACGTTGGCCTTGAATCACTGGAAGAGGGCCAACAATGTCTACATGAATTACCTCAAATCGCTGGGATGGGGGCGGAAATGCGTCAAAGGGGGACCTGGTGTGCCTTTGGACTTTGGCACGCTGGCAGGCAAGGCACGTTTTGGTCCAATGTTTGACATCCTTCCGCATCGAGGGCCAAACAAAACGAGAGGTAATCAGGTGCTGCGAAGCACGGATACCAGGATGGGAGGGCTTATGAAGATCCGTGAAGACTGCTTTTCTGTGACATGGAGGGACATAAGGGCGAATAGCAGCTGTTGATACGTCGCAATAGAGGGGCACAGACAATCCTGGCATACTCATTTTCTTGAGGGAAAGTGAGTGAGTGGAGTCTTCTCTGAGGCAGTTCTTGTAGTTCCGTATCCTTATCTTGATCCTGTGCAATAGCATTCCACAGTGTAGAGCTGAGGGTAACAGAAGTAATCTCTATTCTTGAAAGTGCATCCGCTGGAGTGTTCAAGACACCTTTGATGTGGCGGATATCTGTGGTAAATTGCGAGATATAATCGAGTTGCCTGATGACTCTGGAGAGTGGTTACAGCTGTTTTTATTGAAGACAGTGACCAAAGGTTTGTGGTCGGTAAAACACAAAACTCTCGGCCTTCAAGGAAATGTTGAAAATGCTTCACGTTTAAGTAAATAGCAAGAAGTTCACGTCCGAAAGCACTATAACGCGTTTGGGCTGGCTGCAGCTTTTTCGAGTAAAACGCGATGGGTGCTTGTTGACCGTTAATGGTTTGTTCCAACACTCCACCGATCGCAACATCTGATGCATCGACCGTCAGAGTTAGGGGGGCATCACTGATAGGAAATGACAGAGACAATGCACTATTGATAGCATTTTTGGCATTGTCGAACGCCTGTAAACTATCGCTACACCATACCAATTTTGTTACCTTGCGTTTGTGTGTGATCATAGCGTGTAGAGGAGCAAGAACACTGGCACAGTTTTTAATGAACTTGTGGTAATAATTTACCAAACCTAGAAACCGACGTAACTCACGCTGATTATTTGGCATAGGGTAATTTTTTATCACTTCACACTTGTCCTGAAGGGGGGTAATTCCGTGCTGCGAAATCGTGTGACCAAGAAATTCCAAGGTTGGCTGTGCAAACACACACTTAGATGCATTAATAGTAACACCGTATTGTTCTAAGCGTTGAAAGAGGAGTGAAAGATGTTCCTTATGTTCCTCTTCCGTTGAGCTGGCCACAAGCAAATCATCGATGTAGGCATAAACAAAGTCTAAGCCTCTGGTGACCTCATCTATAAACCTCTGAAAGGTTTGCGCAGCATTCCGTAGCCCGAACGGCATCTTCACAAATTCGAATAACCCAAATGGTGTACAAACTGCAGTCTTGGGAATATCCGAAGGCTCTACGGGAATGTGGTGGAAAGCCTTAACGAGATCTATTTTACTGAAGATAGATTTGCCGTGGAGAAGAGAAGTAAAGTCTTGGACATTTGGTACCGGATATCGGTCCGGGATGGTTGTCGAATTCAAAACTCGGTAATCCCCACATGGTCTCCAGTCTCCTGACTTCTTCTGGACCAGGTGTAGGGGAGAGGACCAACTGCTTTTGGAAGGTCTTATTATCCCAAGATCCAGCATAAGCTGAATTCCGATTTGGCAGCTTTCAGTTTGTCCGGGGCAAGACGTCTGGGTTTTGCAAACACAGGGGGACCTTTTGTTGTAATGTGATGGGTAATGGTGTGCTTAATGGTATCACCCATCTGCATCGGTTGAAGAATTCCTGGATATCGCTGGAAAAGGCACTGGTACATGGAATTAGGGGGAACGAGGGAAAGTGCAGAGTTCGAGGCGTCCGGAAGGGCAACCTGTTTGGCAAGAACAGAAAGCAGTGTGGCCTGGTCGCATAAGCGTCGCTTGTCAAGATCCACCAGGAGTTTGAAATGCTGGAGGAAGTCAGCGCCGATTATGGGATGCTGCACTTGAGCACAGATGAAAATCCACTTGAAGGATCGGTGAAGGCCCAAGTTTAGTTCACGCGACTGAGTACCGTACGTGGGTATGCGTGAACCGTTAGCAGCGTATAGAGGCGGAGATTCCGAGTGCGTATGACCAGATTTTTGAGGGAATACACTGACTGACGCTCCGGTATCGACCAAGAAATTGACACCAGAGTTCCTGTCCTTTATGAATAACAGGTTGGCAGTGCGAGTACTAGACGCCATTAGGACTCGCTGCTGGGGTTTTCCGACGAAAAATTGCAAGGGGAGATGCACTTCCTAGCCTTCTTTCCAAATTTCGAGTGGTAGAAGCAGATCTTCCCGGAACTCGAACGATGCCTCTTCGTAAATCTTGACCGAGAATGGCTTCTTTGCCGTTGATTTTGTAGCAGAGAACAAACGTGGTTGAGTTGTTGACTTAACTCTTTCACTTTCAACTCCAGTTCCGATTGTGTGTTCACGTTGTTGACCGGAGCTGTGTCAATCTCCACTACTTTGTCGGCAGTTTCTGCTAGTTTATCAACTGGAGTAGCAGATCCATAGTGGCCAAGACACGCTGAGCTGATGGAGGAAGTTTCTGCAAGAACAACTGTCTAAAGATGTCCTTATCGAAGGTTTGTGCGTGTTCGCCTAGAGCGCACTGCATAGCCCTCAGCATTTGAGTGGCTTACGGTCTCCAAGTTCTTCTTTTGAGATTAACTGATGTAGTTTCTCACGCTCGGAGACAGTGGTGCGGCACAGGATGGCAGACTTCAGATCGTTGTATGGGTCCTCACTCGTGGAAGTAGACACGATGACGTCACGGACTTCAGAGATGATGCTCGCTGGTAGAGAGGACAAAACATGATCGTATTTCGTCCTGCTAGCGGTGATCCTTCCCAAGTTGAATTGTGATTCCACTTGGTGGAACCAAATAAATGGATCACCCGGCCAGAAGACGGGGAGCTTTACGCTCAAGTGGGAGATGGCACCAGCGTCGTCAGGCATCTTCTCCTATGCTTGCTGACGTACAAGCAAGACGACAAGTTACCAACGAAGGAGTGGAGGTTGAGACGAGCGCAGGCACAGAGCGCACGGGCAGGGGTGAGGGCAGAGGGCACGAGCGACATTACAGTCTGGTCCTAGTCGCTCGGGTGAAGGGGGTGATGGGCACGAACGATGTTACAGTCTGGTCCTAGTCGCTCGGGTGAAGGGGTGATGGGCACGAACGACGTTACAGTCTAGTCCTAGTCGTTCGGGTAAAAGGGGGGAATCCAACTCCGGAGTCACCAATTGTTGGTTTACGTCGTCGTCGTCGTCGTTGGGCCTAGGCAAGCTACGGCTTGGGACCGTAGCGCATCTATCCGGTATAGGTTAACCTCGATGATGTAGCCATAAGCACTGCCGCTGGTTAAGTGCCAACCATGATTATCTCACTAGCCGTATTGAGTCCGTTAGGCGAAACTGCGACAGTACCAAAGGTGGAAAATATAACCCTTGGATTTCTATTGTTTATTTGTAAAATGGACATGGTATTAGATTAAAATAAATATTTGAATATAAATAATTAACTGACAATTGTGATATATAATTAATTATGTTTACATACACTAAAATAATATAGTATACATAAAATTAGTATTAATGTGGTTCACAATTGAATTATGAGGGGTAACTAATTTAAAATGAATTTATAACTATTCCGAAATTCAAGACGGTAAAATTAACATTTATCTTGAAACTAAAATAAGAGTATTCACTACAAGTTCATCGAATCGATGAAATATTTTTTGTTAGAATTCACTGGTTAAAATATATCCATTCAAATGCCTTTATGGACAATTTATTTCTATAATATGTGTCTAAGTGGACATTAAAAACATGCCACTTGACATTGTAATCCTTATGTCCCGATTGGGCAAGTTTTTATGAAATTGCCTTGTCCCATGAGAGAATTACACATTGTCGAGATTGACAAGGCATCGCATTGACATTTATTTATCTTGTGTCTGTTAATAAATTTACGGTTTCTCTGTGTTTATTCAAGTTTTATACATAATTGTATTGTTTTTTATCAAATATAGTGACTCATCCATTCATGAGTATCGTTATATACGAGTAAATATGGTGTATACCATATTCATACAATGATACTCATCAATGGAGGAGTTGCTCTTTCCCTCCAAAACTGGACGCGTCTTTTAATATTATATTAGACTGGTTGGTCGTTGTTCCGCTTTACGTCCTTCGTCCTACTGACGCTGCTGTGACGGGTAGTAACGCCACCAACCGGGAAAAATAAGTTTCCTTCAAAAGGGAACTGGGTCGGACCAAATATATTACGTGCAGCGGGCTCGTCACTGTACCCCTCTTCACATCTCAGACTGCCATGAGACAATTTTTAGCTGGGTTTAATATTATATTAGATTAACATAGCTGGGATGGGGTTGGAGAATAGAGAAAAAAAAATTAAATTAAAATAGGAGTGTAAGAAAAGAGAAAAGATGTCTGGGCTCATTTGAGTAGGCTCGGCCAAGTTCCTTTAAATGAGTTCCGTAAACGTTTTCAGTCGCGACCCCCCCTCCCTTAGGTAAAAAAAAATTACGCCCCCCCCCCCGGTCTCCTGCTGTTGTTATGAAGACAGCCTAACGTAGGTTGATAGTTAGTGATGTAAAGTTAGTGGCGAGCGCGAGTAGTGATGGGACCAGAATGATTCTTTTGAGATTAGAAGTGTAATTCCTTTCTTCGTGCCAATACTAATCTCGTTCCATTTGAAATGAGTAACATTTTATGAATTCAATAGCCCTTCGCCTACCCCTTGGGGCCACGCACTCTAGTTTGCGTACCACTGCTTTATAGATAAAAGCAATTTCTTCTTGTACGTTTGTAGATCCGGACTCTAGGACTACTAATCCTCCAAATGAGTCCAGCATGCCCCCTAAAAACATGACAGTAGTTGTCAGTGACGACATGCCAACACTTCATCCACCTTTACGAGGCCAAGTGCCAAAACAAAAAAAAAAGGAGAGACTGGGGAACAAAAGCAAAAAATTAAACGCCGACTATACCTTGGCCCCTCCTTCCCGCGTAAAAAAAAAAAAAACGTTCCTCTAACTTTCCAATCGCGGTTTTGATAGTTTGTCTCGGATGATTAACGTTCAGATGACGTCCAAATCATCATCATCATTATTATGTATTATGATTATTATTATTATTATTATTATCATTATTATTATTATTTTATTAGATATAATTTCAAAACATTTAAAGCAAAACTTGGAAATATTACTTAAATATAATATAGGATAGGGTAAGATTAACAATTATTTTTGCTGTTATATTATACAGGAGGAGAAATTCTATGTAAAAAATATTTACTTTTTAACACGTGACTTTTAGTTTTAATAGAATTTACTTTATATATTTTTAATTAATTATAAATTACCATTTTTATTATAATTTGTATTTGAAATTTTATGAAGACAAAAAAGGTATAATTTTAACACGTTTTGGACGTGCGAAATGTCGGATTTTGGTCTGATAAAACCTGGTTCTCGTTAATAACATTAATTTAATCTAAAGGCGTTCACTCTAGTTTTACATTATGTCAGAAGCAGTTACATGTTCCTAAAAGTTAGCCTCAACCCGGAGTTGTACCAGTAGATCTCTCAACAAGAGCAAAACAAAATTATTAAAAGGATATAACATTTATAACTGAAATATAGTATTTGGCAGTGGTTCAGTGTAAACTTTCCATAATTACTGTTGTGGAATGAATAATTTGCGTGAATACGGTGTAACATTTCATCACAGTAAAGCGATGAGCTATATTACATCATATGAGATGTAATGTATTTCATCATTCTGTCATAATGAATGCCATTTCGATACTCTGATGGAAACTCTTGTCTCAGTATTTTATATACTTTTTCATTTTATAGACCGGCATTTTCAAGTGAATTGACTTTGAAAACGGCGCATTGCTTCAAATGATCATATACCTTTATTTATAAATTATGTAAACCAACACGTGTATCACGTATTAAAACAATTTAGCTATTTTAACCTTAAAATAACTAAATTGCTAATAAAACTGTACTACATCAAAATTCAAAATTCAAATCGGCGAAACATATTTTCTAAATATTTATGTTTTAACTTTTACTTTTTAGTCCCTCTTGTATTATTCAGACAGCATAATACGTTACACTGTAAGGTACCTAATCCATTTTATCAAAGCGACTAACGAATAAAGGTTCCTCACTCGTTTTCAACCTTCTCCCGAAACTCTTACAAAACACTTTACCTTTCGCAAATATTACAAAACCGAATTTTACGCTATTTAATTTGATTCGTCATTATAAGTGCATCGATATTCTAACGAGAAACTTTATACATTTAACCTTAACTCCCCTCCCCTACTCCTCATCTCCCCCGATCTAAAAAGAAATATCTTTTCTTGTTTCGGTTTTTCATTTTGTCACATCAGATAATTAAAAAGAGGTTCGAGATCCTTCAATTGAGAATGTCGATAAGTGTCAGAGTTTTAAATTATTTTTCACGTAACACGAATGAAATGAGACGTGCAAATAGCTACAAAATTAAAACATAATATAAGCCATTACTTTATCGTAATGCGTTTACCATATACTCTATAGTGAGCGTATAGAAATGTATACATTTTGTGGGAGAATATTATTAAGTAGCTATGTACAAAAATATTTAAGAATTATTTGCTACACTTTTTAATATTGGCTGCTCTAACCACTTTAAATATTGGCTGCTCTAACCACTTGTACATGACTACGTCCACTGTTGACTTTACTTTTGTTGTGTAAAATTTTTTGATTTGGTGTATATATATATATATATATATATATATATATATATATATATATATATATATATATATATATATATATATATATATATATAATATATATACAGGGTGGGCCGTAAGTTTCCATACATAGGAAAATTTAAACGTTTGTTTTTATGTTTCAGATACCCTAAGAATATGCGTTTGACGAAAGAGCAACGAATTGAAATCATACTGATGGCTGGGTCGGGAAGCAGTCGCATGGTTGCAATGAACTTTAACAGACAACATGGAACGAACATCACACACGACACTGTGGCAAAACTTATTAACAAGTTTCAGAAAACTGGAAATGTTGCAGATCAACCGCGAAGTGGTCCAAGACGTACAGCCACCGATGAAGACACAACAGCTACGATACTTACAGCGCTTACACGGAGTCCCAGAAAAAGTACACGACGGTTGTCTGCAGAAAGTGGTGTCAGCAGATCGAGTATCAGGCGCATTTTGAAAGCAAACAAATGGCATCCATACAAATTGCATATGGCACAGCATTTGAGTGAAGACGACCCGGATAGACGGATGGAATTCTGTGAATGGGCATTAACCAAAGTGAACGAGGATGCAAACTTTTCAACTAAGATCTTGTTTACTGATGAAGCAAATTTTTACGTCAATGGAGAGGTTAATCGGCAAAACATACGTTATTGGAGTAATGCTAACCCTAACTGGCTGAGTCCGACGAAGATGCAAGGTGCCGGTAAAGTGATGGTGTGGGCCGGGATATGGGGTGACAGAATTATTGGACCAATTTTTGTCAGTGGAAATCTTAATGCCGAAAGGTATCTTAACATGTTGCAAGAAGAGATTTTCCCATCCCTGCTAAACGAGGAAGGTAACTTCCCAGTTTACTTCCAGCAAGATGGAGCTCCACCTCATTATGGTCTTCACGTGCGTCGGTATTTGGATCAGCAGTTTCCGGATGCTTGGATTGGTCGGCGTGGTCCTGTGGAGTGGCCTCCCAGATCCCCAGATCTCACCCCCCTTGATTTCTATCTTTGGGGGCACTTGAAGGCCATGGTGTATCAGGAAAAGATACGAGACATAAATCATCTAAAGGAACGTATCACCAACGCCATTACAAGCATACGTCAACTGTGCTAATGCGTGTTCATCAACAGTGGGGAACACGTATTGAAATGTGTTTTCAAAACAATGGCAACCATGTACAGCATATTATATAAATAAAAATGGTTGTCCATAAAAAAATGTTTATTTTTCCTATGTATGGAAACTTACGGCCCACCCTGTATATATATGTATATATATATATATAATATATTCGGGAAACGCCGGTAGGAGACGACAGAGCGTGCCGTACCCTTTCCCGAGAGCAATTAAAGAAATTATTTTTAA
>JAJOZX010002454.1:277500-310000 GCA_023014485.1 Bathynomus jamesi
ATCTATACTGGTGTGGCAGCCCTTATATATATGTAAATCTGTATAACTTAGAACTTAACCCTCTTTTCTCAGTCTTTTAAAATTTGTCTTTACGAATAGGTTATAGAAATTTCTGTTTGTTTTTCATTCAATATTGATTTTAATTTCACATTGTTATTAAACAGCCTGAAGATGAGCGTATTGCTCGAAACGTTGCGCAATAAAGAAGACTTTTCATGGCATTTACATTTCTCCTTGTCATTGGATTTCTACTAAATATTATATATATATATATATATATATATAATATATATATATATATATATATATATATAGCCAGGTGTGTGTGTATATATATATATATATACGTGGCTGGCTACGAGGGCAGGAGGAAATCAGACAGCAATTCCCTCCTTCACCAAAACCGCAATGAGGCGGGATACTGCAAGAGGGGTCGACCGTAGGTCGATCCTGAACCGTCGTTTGAACTCACCTAAAGTAACCTAAAGTAAGTATATACAGTATATTATATATATATATATATATATATATATATATATATATATATATATATAATATATATATTATATATATATATATATCTCCCTAAGGAGAAGTCAATAGCTTATAATATATATATATATATATATATATATATATATATATATATATATAAGCTATTGACTTCTCCTTAGGGAGATATATATATATATATATATATATATATATATATATATATATATATATATATACTGTATATACTTACTTTAGGTTACTTTAGGTGAGTTCAAACGACGGTTCAGGATCGACCTACGGTCGACCCCTCTTGCAGTATCCCGCCTCATTTGCGGTTTTGGTGAAGGAGGGAATTGCTGTCTGATTTCCTCCTGCCCTCGTAGCCAGCCACGTATATATATATATATATATATATATATACACACACACCTGGCTATGTGCAGTGGAGAGCGCAAGAAAACAACTCGCTCTTCCACCAAGCCAGGCCTAGAGGCGGGCCACCAGCCTGACCTTCGTGTGAAGAAAGACCAACACACGGAAAATCAACGAAGTTAACGAGGTTATATACATATATTTTTATATAGGAAACCCTCTTTATTTCACGGTACGATATTTCATTTTCTAAATTACTCCCATAAACACTATTTGGCGTTTTATCAGCCGATATATCGCGATATATATATATATATATAAAACGATATATCGCGAAAACGATATTTCGCGGTAATTCTTGGTCCCAGTCCCGCGAAATAACGAAGGTCTACTGTATATAGAATTCCAATTACGTCAGAAAAAAAACATTTATACCCATTCTGAGAAATTATTGATTTTATATCTTGAATTTCTTATAGAAATATTTTGAAGAAATAATACCTATGAAAATATGAAATAAAAGTTTTGAGTTCGCGAGTAACGGAATTCTCGGGTGATGTTGATCCGATAATAAACCTTGAATTGAGTCGTCAATAAGATAGCGAAATTCCATTGCATAAATGTTGAAATTATATAAAGTGGTTTACATCTCGCGTCTTTAACTCTTAACCCTTTATGGCCGAACTTTTTGCGTAGGGTTGAGTCTAAATGCGTGTATTTGAAACGTTACGTATTCGACGCACAGTGCGGTAAAGGGTTAAGAAAAATTAGGTTTTCCCAACTTCTCAATATCAATTAAAGCACGTTTGGTATTACTTTGACCTTCATTTAAATTTAGTCCTTGCTTTATAACCCGCTTTATACTTCGTCCATTTGACACGAGACCTCGGACAATGTCGTAACTCGCCCATACTTTGAAGTTGAGTCACCAAGTTATTGTAACTAGTTCCAATAAGAAATAGTTACAGTAATTTACCGATTTAATAACTAATATTAAATAGTTGCTAAAAATTTCTTTAATGCCACATTTATATCTTTAGTGCCACGCGTAAATATTTGAATTGGAGTGCAGTATAAAACTCAAAACACATTTCAGTGCCAATACAGGAAAGTTCCCCCATTTAAGATTCTAATTTTAATTTAATTTTTGATTCACCAATGTTATTCTCTGCATCAGGGCCGTTTCTAGCATTTTTGGGGCCCTAGACAAGATTTTTTTGGGGGGCCCCCAACCCCATTAACTGATCATTTGCCAGATATGCATCAAACATCTGCATTATATACATATAATGTGTGATATATATATATATATATATATATATATATATATATATATATATATATATATATATATATATATATATATGTGTGTGTGTGTGTGTGTGTGAGGGGGAGAAGGAGAGAGAGAGAGAGAGAGCGAAAGAGAGCGATAGGCATAAATAGGACAGAAAGCGAAATGGTTACTAACTTTTTAATTTATTTTAAAGAATATGCCTATAACTAGCATTACATACAATGGGCCAAATTTGCATTGCCAAAATGAAAATTTTCATTTGAAAGTGTTTCTTTTGTCGTAATTTTTAAACATAATTAACACTGCACACTTTGAACAAAAACATTTTTACATTTTTTTTAAAAATTTCACACAATAAATACAAAGATTGTTTCGAATTCAATCCCTGTCGTATCCTTCAGAAATTTTGCGGGGCCCTAAGCAGTCGCCTATTTCGCCTATTGGAGGAAACGGCCCTGCTCGACATAATGACATAATATAAAACTCTCTCTCTCTCTCTCTCTGAAAAAAAAAAAATATATATATATATATATATACACACACACACACATACATATATATATATACATAATAACTGCAAACACGCAGTATAATTAACGTAAAGAACGACGCTTTGTATAGGAGAATATTCCGCGCAAGATGAGAGCGAAAGAACGAAACAAATGAAAAAATGAGGTAACCACCCGGGAATCGAACCCGGGATCTTCCGATTGCCGGTCAGATATGATAACCATTACACCACGGGCCTCACTCAATCAAATGCCGTAATTCCTCTACATGCGCGCAGAAACCATATTCTCCTATACAAACCATATTCTCCATACAAAGCGTCGTTCTTTACGTTAATTATACTGCGTGTTTGCAGTTATAATGTATATAATGTTACGGCATGCGGGAGGTGCCCCTTTGGGGCATTGGTTTCTGCGCGCATGTAGAGGAATTACGGCATTTGATTGAGTGAGGCCCGTGGTGTAATGGTTATCATATTTGACCGGCAATCGGAAGATCCCGGGTTCGATTCCCGGGTGGTTACCTCATTTTTTTTCATTTGTTTCGTTCTTTCGCTCTCATCTTGCGCGGAATATTCTCCTATACAAAGCGTCGTTCTTTACGTTATATATATATATATATATATATATATATATATCAGTGGCGTGCTGTCCATGGAAGCAAGGGAAGCAATGCTTCCCTATTCAAAGAAAGAAGAAAATGCTGTATTATACTTTAAAGTTTAAACAGTTCAATATGTGTTAATAATTTGTACAAAATCATTTTATTATACTATTTATAGCATTTGATTGGTAATCAGGTGGATACATAGTATATACATTGGTTGCCGTTCGTGCAAGAACCTTTAAGAAAGCCGACGCAAAAAATCTCGAGTTGGACAACAATTGACGAAATGCATCCTTTTTCCCAATGACTTTCGCTTTTTTTTTACTGTTACAAATTGTTTCTTTCCATTCTAAAAACTCATTTAATGTTTAATAATGTAGTATTTATTGAATACAACAAGTCTCATATATAGTTTTTCTACTAAAAAATTCCATGGCCATGTTAAGCGAAAGAATATATATTTATCGTTATTTTATCCTTCCCTATGTCAAAAGGAAGCAATTTAGATTTCGCTGTCCAGATCTTATAGTTAATTTTCTTGAAATATCTGGCAACTTATATGTGCTGTCTGCTGTCATTCTCTCATTTAAAGCGAATACATAACTACGCTAGAAATGCGCAAGGGGAAGAAAGGCTTGCAAGTTTAGCTTTAATCTCAATTGAGAAAAAGCTTCTTAAGGATATGAAAACCGATGCCTTTTACGAAGAAATAATAGATATATTTAATAAAAAAGAAAGAAGAATAGAATTAACCTATAAGTAAAGTAAGTAGATGATTATATGTGTTTTGTTTTTATTATATACGAGTATTTTAAAGTTTTATTTTTATTTTATATAATCTTTGTTGTTTTGCTTGAATTGCTTCCCCTTGACGAAAAATCACCGCACGCCACTGATATATATTATATATATATATATATATATATATATATATATATATATATATATCAGGGGCGACGCCAGGCTTTTGTGAATACTCAGGTTCAAACCTTTCAAGCATATATATATATATATATATATATATATTATATATATGTATATATATATACACTGTATAATTTGATACTTGTTTCACTGTGATATGTATTATGTATGATAATCAGAATATTTTTAACTGGCATAAATTTAGGAAATAAAACATCGTCTTACCTTATTTATCTAAACATGAACTCCAATCTTTTGGTTTTAATGCAAATTCTTCAATTACTTTGTCGTGCAACATTTTATTCTTCTCTAGCGATATTACAATTTCTTCCTCTATGGCAGTTCTTGCTAAACTAGACAGCCTTTCCTCTGACATGGTATTCCGTAGGTACGTCTTTATTCTGTTAAGCGTTGAAAAACGTATTTCCGTTCACACACTGGTTACGGGGATTGTCAAAAGGAGCCGAATTAATTTGATCGTTTTAGGTAAGGCTGTTGTAAGTCCAAGGTCAAGACAAAGCTTTAAAATTTCGGACCTTTTCCAGTTTGTGTACCGTTTTTCATATAATTTATTTTTGCTTTATAAGGCTAACTAACGAAAATATCATGACCTAACCTAACCAATCGTCAAGGGCGTACAGTTAACCTAACGATTGGTTAGGTTAGGTCGTGATATTTTCGTTAGTTAGCCTTATAAGCCTAACTAAAGAGATTGATATTATCACTCATTTTTTATCTGAAAAGAAGCAAAAATAAATTATATGAAAAACGGTACACAAACTGGAAAAGGTCCAAAATTTCTTGTGCATGTTTGCACTGACAAAAATCGGAGTCCTGATAGATGTATTTCAATTCTGACGTTAAAGCTTTTACGTCAAATAAATTACTGTACTTATATTTAAGTGCTTCTATTAAGTTTTCGGGGAAATTTTCTTTATATACTGCAAAAATTAATGAATTCAACAGCTCAAAAAAAGAGAACTCTTGAATGCATTCAAATCGTTCCTTCAAGGCTGTTACAGAGGTATTAAGAATGCTAAAATAAATTTCTTTAAAGTCTGTCACTTTTCCTCTGAGTCTCTAAGTAGAGGGAGGAATGGTCGGACAACTTACTATATCACGTGTCTTTTTAAGAATTTCATTATAACTTTTGTCATTGATTTTTCCTTTCAGAAAACTAATAAAATCATTAATTTTCTTTTTTGCAAATTCCATGTCCACTATCCTGAACTGTAAAACATCAAATAGGTTTTCAGCATTGCTAAGTAACTCTTCAAAGCAGCAAATATAAAACATAAATAAAAGTCATCTAGTTTTGCATAAAGGTTTTCAGCCTGGTTTAAACTATATTCATCCCACGAGATTTCATCATTCAAAATATCATACCACCTCGCATGCAACGTGTTAACGTCACCACGTGACGTCATACAAAGCTCTGTTCGACGCAGATGTGGCAGATTTTATATAAAATGAACACTTTCCATATGTTGTGTATTAAATTTCCTAAAATTTACTGTACTATGCAAAAGTAGAATATATAGAAATACCCGACTGCCACTATGATATGCAAATATTGTTTTTAAATGTTTAGTAATTCAAGATAATAACATATATTTGGCAAAGTAGCAAGTTGTAAGGCAGATGAGAATTTGCCTGACTTCAAACATTAAAAACTTGGTTATTCGGTGGATACAAAGTAATAAATCAATTAAAATACTAATTAACTTTACGTGTAGTGAATATCCAAATGACTTTATAACATTATAAATAAATCATAAGATTTACATCATAACACGTTTCAAAGAGAGACGTCAGGCTTAAAATTGTTCGCCTGACAAGTCGTGGAATTGTGCATTTTTATGCGAGTTGTAAGATTTTGTTATTTGAGAAGATACATAATAATACAGTAATAATTAACTTTATGTACACTCACAGTGTATATGCAAATAGCTATATAACCTTATTTATAAATCATAACATGGTCATTATTACATGTTTTATAAGGTAAAGATACCTGACTCAAAATTTTTAGCCATATCTTCCCTCTCTTCCCGCGTCTCTCTCCCCAGTAGGGGTGGAAAGAGTACCAAAACGAGTACCAAAATGAGTACCAGTACGATTAAGAGTACCATATTTTTTGAGTGATCGAATACGGTTTTGTTAGTGTTCGAATATGAGTACGCGTGTAAGAGTGTGGTGTCATACTTTAACTGGTGCTTGGCTACAAGAGTACCCATTTATCTACCAACTACTTTCTTATTGTGTGAAAGGATGAACAGCTGGGTTTTGCCGCGCGCCGGCTGCCGTCACCAGGTCTCGAACTCGGGGCCGATGGATTCGTATTCAGCGACGCTAACCACTCCACCACCGAGGCGCCCCTATATATATATATATATATATATATATATATATACCTATACCTTGCCTATATATACCTATACCTATACCTATACCTTTCTTCACACGAAGGTCAAGCTGGTGGCCCCCCTCTAGTCCTGGCTTGGTGGAGGAGAGTTGCTCTCTTGCGCTCTCCATCGTACATAGCCAGGTACACCCGGCTCATCTGGTACCGTCCTGAGCCAGGCATCTAGTCTTCTCTTGAAGACTTCAACTTTGACCCCTGTATGTTTCTGAGGTCCTTTGGAAGCTGGTTGAAAATTCTTGGCCCCCTGACAACCAAGCTATTTTCCTTCAGAGTTGAGGAGGTCCCTTGTCGGGCCTTTAATTTGGGAACAGTACACATTCTGCCTTTCCTATTTTCCAACGTTGTCTGGATGGTAATTGGGTTTAGTTTGAGGTTTGGTACCAGTTTTTCGATAATTTTCCATATGTAGATTATGGTATACCTCTCTTCTTCTTTCCAGGGAGTACAGATTTAGTTTGCGTAGTCTTTCCCAGTAGTTGAGTTCTTTGCAGCCATCAATCTTGGCTGTGAAATGTCTTTGCGTTTCTTCTAGTTTATTAATTTCTTCCTTTTTATATGGGGACGTCAAAACTGAGCAGTATTCAAGTTTTGGTATGATCAGTGTTCTCAGCAGGGGAATCATTACTGTCTTGTCCCTCCTTTTGAACGTTCTTAGTACCTGTCCCGCGACTCTTTTTGCTTTGTTTATTGCTATCTGATTTTGTGTCTCGAATTTGGCATCATCGGTCATTATTACCCCAAGTCGACCGCTTTCGTGCTTCTCTGAATTTCTTGTCTATCTGGAGCATAATATGCAGTCTTTTTAAGTTCCTCATTTCTACCATATCTCAAGAGCTGAAATTTCTCGGTGTTAAATGTCATATTGTTGTCTTCTGACCATTTGTATATTTTGTTTGTGTCTCTCTGCAAGGCCTCTACTTCGTTTGCATCGCTGATTTTTCTGCTGATCTTTGTATCGTCCGCAAATGATGTTACTATACTGTTGCTGTTTACTCCACTGTCTATGTCTGTTAGCATGATAATGAACAGGAGTGGGGCCAGCACTGTATCTTGTGGTACTGAGCTGCATACTTCTGATTCTGATGATGATACACCTTGAATTTTGACCACCTGTAGTCGATTTCTGAGGATGTTATAGATCCATTTTCCCACTTTGCCTGTTATTCCCATATGTTTCATTTTATGCGCTATTATACCATGATCACATTTGTTGAAACCTTTAGCAAAATCCGTGTATATGACACCATAGTTTTCATTAACCTTCAAGTGCATCTAGGATATTGTTATAATGTTCTGTAAGTTGTGATAGGCATGATAATCCTGATCGGAATCCGTGTTGATTTTCGTTGAATCTTTCCAATGTCTCCAAGAAGTCATAGATTTTCTCTGACTATTCTTTCAAAAATTTTGGTGAGGTGGGACGTCAAGGACACTGGTCTGTAGTTCTTTGCTCGAGATCTCTCTCTTCCTTTATATATAGGGACGATATTTGCTCTTTTCAAGATGCTCGGTATTTCCCGTGTCTAGGGATCTTCTCCATAGCCAGTATAAGGGTGTAGCTATTTCATTTTTACAGTTTTTAATTAATAGTGCGTTCCATTTGTCCGGACCTGCAGCTGAATGTGATTTCATTTGTCCTATAGATCTCGCTTCATCTTCTGGGGTAAAATCAAAGTCTGTTATACATTCTCCTTGCAATTTCTCTTTGAGGAATGCATCTATGTCAGGTATCGCTTTGTCACTTTTTGGGGTAATGAAGACCGATTCATACTGGGCTCTCAATGTTTCAGATATTTCTTTTAGATCGTCTGTTAGTTCATTATTTCCTTTCCTTAAGGGCCCGATAGTAGCGGCGTTTTTGTTTTCCTTTTCGCATAGCTGTAGAAGTATTTTGGATTTTCCTTTATTGCTTCTACCGCCTTTTCCTCTTCCCTCTCTGTATGGCCCTTTATCAGAGTTTGTATTTCCCAATCGATTCTCTCCAGTTTTTCTTGTATTTCTTTCCTGGCATTGTTGTCTCCGCAATTAGCTAACTTCGTCGCTACTCTCTTTCTTTTGCGGAATATTCTTCTCTTTTGCCTCTCTAGCCAGTTCCTCTTTCCTTTTGGCTGTGCTTTCGGAGCATATTTTTCCAAAATTCTCAGCGTCTTTTCTTCCAAGGTTGTTAGCATTTCCTCAGTTGTTTTATTCTCGAAAACTGTTCTCCACTCTATTTGGGCCATGTGTGATCTGATTTCTTCCCAATTTATGGTCTTGGAGTTTAAGTTAAAAGCCCCAAATTTGCTTCTTCCTTCCGTATGTCTTTTAAAGTTATCGCCATATTTGTTGATAACTCGATTATATTGTGGTCTAAGATAATAGTTGGAGTTATTTTTATATCCGCAATCAAGTTCGTGTTATTTGTGAATACCAGATCTAGGCAGTTATTTTTCCTGTTATTTTCTGTTATTTCCTATGTCAGCATAAACTCGTTTGTGAGAGCCATCAGCATTCTTGCCTGCTCCTGGTCCTCTCTTGTGACCCCCTTATCTTGCTGTATAAATATATTTCTACCTACCTTTTTGTATTTTATAAATGGGAAATTAAAATCGCCACAGAGTATTATATTAGGGGATGGAGAGTTTACGGACTTTATTAGGGTTCTGATATCCTCAATGGCATCCGAAAATTTTTCATTTGGGGAGTTTGGAGGTCTATAGATGACTATCAGTACCACGTTTAGTTTCTTTATTTTCACTGCAAGGGTTTCCACGAAACTGTTGGATTTACTTATTACCGTCTCTGTCATATGCCTTCATGTATATAAATAGCACAACCACCTTTACGTCTCGCTGTTCTATCCGCTCTTAGTAAGTTGAATCCATCGATATGCAATTCTTTCTTATCGATACAGTGTTCGCAGTTATCGCAGTTTCCTTGGCAGTCTTTAAGATGTGTTTCTGTGAGGCATGCGATGTCCGCCCTTGTTTCGTCCATAACACCTTTCAGGTACGAAACTTTGTTTAGTGAATTGTTCGGTTTTATTCCTTGAATATTTGCCAGGACAATGTTTATGTTCTTTGTTTTGCATTGCCCCTTGTGCATTTTAAGTTCGTTGTCCTTTGATATCGCGTGTTTTGTAGCCTTGTGGTCCTCCGAGATGGATCCGTTCCCGCCTACCTGTTCTGGTAGCTTCTTGCCATGTAGCGGTCCGGCTCGAGGGTTCCCAGCTGTGTCAGCTGCATGTGCTGTATAAGACTTAGCAGCCGTATTGTGTCCGAGATGTTGAAAAAATTTTGTGTGCTATTGTGTTTTGTTTGCTATTTGGGTACATATTTTTTTTCTCACATTCCTTCTGTTGTCATTTGAGACTTGTCCTTTGTCCTTTGAACTTGTCGGGAGATGATGGTAGTAGCATTTTCTCCCGTACTGGCAGGTTCCATATGTCGCGTAGGTCTTGCAAATGTCCGGATGGTAGAATTTGCATTTTCCACCAAATTTGCAGTGACCATTATTGTAGAAGTAGTTGCACACAGGAGGGTGTTCGTAAATACATTCTCCTCCCTTATATCTGCATATTCCTTTCACATAGTATTTACATATATTTTCTTCCCCATTTTTACTTGGGGCCTTTGTTTTTGGTGGTTTCAGTATGGTTTCTTTATTGTCTACTTGTTTTTTCCTATTGCTGCTAATGCCCTTTGTTTGAAAACTTTGGATTTGGTTTTGTGCCTCTGTTTCCTCTGTTGGTGCTTCTTTTATTTCTATTATTTCTGCTTTTGCTGTTTTCTTTTCCTGTTCGTTTTTCGCAGTTTCCTCTCGTACTATCTTCGTTCCTTCTATTTCTTTTCTCTGTTCACTATTCATAAGCTCCTCTTTTGCCTTTTCCTCATAGTCTCGTTCTGCTTTAAAAACTGTAAACGAGTTTATTTCGATTATGCAGCTTTTGCAGAAGAACTTTATTCCGTTCACTTGTTTAGCGCCCGTTATAAGACAGATTTCTTCGTCGCTCCAATTCAGGCATTGAAATTCGACTAAGTTCTGGCAAAGATCACAGCGAATTGTTTTTGATTCATCTGTTTCTTTTTTACAGTATCCACAGGGTTGTATGAATTGATTTACCATTGCCATGTTTCTAATGGTATGTAAATGATTGTGCTCGAAATATTAACTCAAAATGGTAATTTATTAAGTGAGGTATTTGACTCGACTTTAGAAATGAGGGAGGGAAAGTTTTTCCGTTATTCCGTGGGGTGGGGTGGGGGATGTGGCACGCTGTAGGTTCTCACTGATTGGTGCCCTGGAGTGTACCGCGGGGGATACCTGAGGGATATTGCCTTTCGATGGGCAGTTAGATTTCCTCCGAGAGAAAACACTCGGAATAGATTGTATAGATTAAGTTGCTTTAATCTTATTTGCTTTATTTCAACAAACGCCGCTATTTCACCACTTAAATAGGCATACGACTGTGTTCACTGAATATTCACTCAAAATTTGGCACTACTTAAAAAGGATTAACTGCTGGATTTTTATTGTAATATCACTTTTATTCGGACTTTCCAACGAAACACGTGTAACCGTCACACTGGACAGGAAAACACACACACACACACACACACACACACACACACACACACACACATATATATTATATATATATATATATATATGAAAATTATTTCACGAAAGTAACACGTGAAAAATATTTATGATGAAGAAAACCACGAAGGAAAGGAAACACAGAATGGTACTCAAGCGCTTTCGTCTAATGACATCCTCAGGAACACTGAAGTAAATAAAGAATTCAAGACTTGGTTGTATTCATCATATATATATATATATATATATATATAATTATAATTATCCTTGATATACGTTGCAATTTCGGAACTGCAGACAGTCTGGTTAATGTAGAGCAAGCTCAGAATGACTTTAAAGATGTCTAAAATGTCATACTGTAGAGTTGTTTTGAGGAAATTATAAAGTCAGATTTTCGAAAAGTTCATTAATACCCAGTTTGCCTGAAAAGTGATAATGCAAATGTAGGAATTAAAGTTTGATTTATTTGTATACAGTGAAAATGTTTAAATAAATGTCGCATCATGTGATGGAATTGTGTGTGTGTGTGTGTGTGTGTGTGTGTGTGTGTGCGTGTGTGTCTGTTGTTTCAATGACATATGTAAAGAAAAATCACAAAATGTTATATTTAAAGTACATAATTATATATTATAACTTGAAATTAGACTGGAACTTATTCTGAATTAAAAAGATGATGCAAATACCCATAAAAGCTTGGTAATTTCCAGCCATTACATCGGAATTTTGTTGAATAGATTTAAAGCTATAAATAAATTTAGCAGCGATGCAACAAATTTAATTCTAAATCAATTTCTAGAAATAAATTTTAAAAAAGAGGATCTGTCCTTATTCTAAAATTAATCGCTGCATTTCCAAAAGGTTTACATCTGCCTCAGAGGTAAAGTCTTCACGCCATTTATACATGAAATCTGCCACGCGTGATTCTTCATCCGTAGCAAGCTACAATCTTCATATTTTTAAGCGGATATCTAATATCAATATAGATAAAACTCTTAATATTAATAAGAATTAAAATAATCAAACTACAACTTATTTAAAATAAGCTAAAGCGAATTTTATTGAAAGAAAGTCTGCGGAAATCTAATATTCAATTTAATCAATTGACGATTTTTGCACTTTCTGGCATGGAAATCACGAACGCTTTTTGTTGCATGAATATGATTAAGAATTTTCATGCAACCAAGCTCAACAATGCCTGTTACAAATTAAGATTGTCTTCTTTTACCCAACCTAAATGACTGACAGTTGTCGATCACGTGATTCATATCCGAGCCTATTAAGGTATGCCTATTTAAAAATAATACTATTTGCACATACTTCATATATATATATATATATATATCTAATACAAGCTAACCCCTACCACGTTTCGAACTTAAAACCTCTGAGTAGGAGTCGCAGGCCCAAACCACTAAGACAATAAGACAATTATTATTATTATTATTATTATTATTATTATATTTCGTATCATTGCTATTTAATTAAATGAATTAATAATGATGATACCAACTTAAATTACATAAATATGGAAGCGCATCGAATATCTCAACAGTTGATGAAAATTCTGTGAAGATTGGTTGAATTATGCAAGCGAAGCGTCAGACATGAAAACAACAAAAGAAGTTCATTTATTAACAAAACTCAGCAAAAAATCGTCCTACATTTTCGATAATTGATCAGTGTAGAATTATCTATTCCGTTTTTGTGAGTTCGCTTTAATGGATCTCAATGGAATTTTATAGTCTTCTTTCAGTCTCAAGACTTCACAAAATCAGGATTGTTTGAAACAAACTGAATAAATCAACTTGACTGAAATTTAATCTACGAAAGTTTAATATGAATTACTACTACTACTAAACCTACTACTACTACTACTACTACTACTACTACTAAACCTACTACTACTACTACTACTACTACTACTGCCACAAATATTTAAGAGAGAATAAAATTTTTACGTTAATATTTTTAAGACAATAAAAAAGCTAAGCTAATCGAAAAGGCTTTAAAAACTCAAAATGTTATTGAAGATATTTAGGCTAAATAATTATGAAAGAAAAAATCTGAATATAAAATGAAAAACTAAATTTTGGTCATCACCTGAAAACGAGTAGTGGTCCTTTTGCTGATCTACCGAAAACGCACTAAAATAATATTATTATTTCATGATAACCTTTCAGAATCGAACCCTGACCCAGTGGGCGAAATGCGAAGCAATACCACTGAACTGCGAAGAGCGTATATAGTGATGACCAATTCAATAAAGATATTTTAACTTACTTGCTAAAGGGCACCAGATGGAATTTTATTTATTTATGTATTTATTTCTATATTATTGTTCTAATTGTTATCATTATTATACATCCAAATAGGAAGCATCCGTATGGTTGACGTTGGTATTTGAGTTACGAGGGGTGTCAATTTGCGGAAACATTCTTTAAAAAATAAGCTACCAGATGGAATGAAATGTAAATTAAGGAAAAGAACAACAATATCTCCTTTACCCCTCGAAGTATTTCCCACTGGCATCGACGCACTTCTGCCATCCGACGGGCAACGAGTGCATCGCCATTTGGTAGAAGTCCGTGCTCTGCTGACAAAGCCATGTTATAGTAGCATTTTGGAGATCTTCATCTGAGGTAAAATGCACTCCTCGAAGTTGGTCTTTCAGGGGGCAGAAGAGTTGATAGTATGAGGGAGCAAAGTCCGGGCTGTACAGTAAATGGGTGGCAACTGTCCACTGAAAGTTGGGATGTGGCGAAAGATGTGTGGGAGAGCGTTGTCGTGAAGAAGGCAAACGTTCTGGTCCCTTAGTTGTGGTCTTAGTTTCTGTAGTGACTCGCACTACCTGTTGGCGTTCACAGTAGTGTTCAGCTCCAGAAAATCCAACAACAAAGGTCCTTTGTAGTCCAAAATAACCGTCACCATGATCTTCTTCACGGATCTCTGTTCCCTAAACTTCATCGGGGGAAAAATGGAATGGCGTCATTCCTTGAACTGTTCTTTGTTCTCCGGCTGAAAGAATAGGAGCCATGATTCATTACCAGTGACCATGTAGTCCAGAAATACATCGCCATCGTGTGCTGTTACAAGTCCTACCATGTTTGCACTCGACAGGTTTTTTGCTCTTCAGATCAATTCTTCGGAATCCACTTGGCAACAATCTTGTGTGAGCAATTTCCCAATAGTGTCTTTAGTCACATTAAGCTGAGCTGCAACCTCACAAATTATGATGCGTCTATCTGTTTTTCCAAACGCTAATAAAATAGCGAAAATCCCCACGGTAAAAATCGATGCAATAATAGATAAATTGCTACTGCGGGTAAAATCAGGAAAGACGGCTGCAAGGCCAACGACAGCGTCGGACTTGGAGTCAGTAAAAGTTGGAATTGAATTTATATGGAGGGAAGCACGATCCAAAAAAATGGGAAAGACGAGAGTGACGTTAGTAAAGGGGAAACAGCACGAGTACAGGTGAGTGGGTCCGAAAGCCGCTGGACTCAGTACTAGCACCAAACGCTCAACGACTGGCAAGGCAGTTCCCAAAGGTGGGCAGTTGCGCCGCAAAAAGTTGCGGCGCAAGTTGCGGCGCAACATTTTTGGTTGCGCTTGCGCTTGCGGCGCAACTTTTGGAAAGGGTTGCGCTTGCGCGTGCGGCGCAACTATTTCAGCAGAGTTGCGGTTGCGGCTGCGGCGCTACAAAAATCGTTGCGCGTGCCCACCACTGCAGATATACGTTAAATGCAAAGGTGGGCAGTTGCGGCGCAACTTGCGGCGCAACATTTTTGGTTGCGCTTGCGCTTGCGGCGCAACTTTTTGAAAAGGGTTGCGCTTGCGCGTGCGGCGCAACTATTTCAGCAGAGTTGCGGTTGCGGTTGCGGTTGCGGCGCTACAAAAATCGTTGCGCGTGCCCACCACTGGCAGTTCCAGAGGAGGCTCCCGGGCGTCATTCAAAAGACGCGGGATAGGAGGGGACCTAAACTCCCCCGTCGCCAAGCAGATACTGGCGTCATGGACCGCATCTAAACCCCAAACCCAAGCAGGTATTGCCAAGAAATAAACCAAGCTTTGACGTAACAAGGAACCGATACAAGCGAAGAACAGCGGTTCGATCACTCAAAACCTGCAGTGTGTTCACCGCTCAGAGGTAGGAAACCTTAAGGGACTGGAAATGAGAAAACAAGATGAGCCTTCTACCAAACACCAGCCCGAGGAATTATGTCTCATCAACGCATGGAATATGGCGACCATGCAGGAAAAGGTTTGTGTCAGGGTGAACTCCTTGATTTTGAAAACTGAAAGCCATGCAAAATATGCCCACCGAGACACCCAGCTTAGAGAAATCTGCAGGCGAAGGTTCAACTACTGACATTCTGGTAGCACTAAAAGAGATCGAAAAGCCGTCCACATATAGCGTGCTCGAGACCCAAGTGGGAAACAATATTGTTAATGACAATAGCAAAGAGACTGACACTTAGGACACTTCCCTTCAGAATTCCTTCCACCTGAGGACGAAAACGGAAATCATGTGGTCTGAGAAAAATGCCCGAAAACGCCAGCGAAGCCCAAAGGCATGAAGCTGTTTTAAAATGTCATGCCTCCAAGCAGTATCGTAGGCTTTCTCTAATGTCGAAAAAGACACAAACACAATACTGCTTCGAGGCAAAAGCCTCACAAACGGACGAGTTCAACTGGTACAGGCACGAGGTCAAATCTATGGGACGATAGTTCAATGAATGCTAGTAATCCTTCCCTGGCTTGAGAAAAGGAAGGACGGTAGCTAACCTCCAAACCAAGGGAGGGACATCTTCCCGCCCAGTTTGTTAAGGAGATCAAGTAAAAACTTCAGGGACTTTTCACAGATATGGTGAAGCATCGTATATGAAATAGCGTTCGGGCCAGGAGACGTGTTGCCACAGGAAGAGAGCGCAAACCTAAACTGCCGTAGGAAGAAGGGAAGATTGTAACTCTCCCATCCACCGCGACTCTTCCACTCAACAGTGTCTGTCAAACTAGAAGGAAACTCCAGTCCCGCTCGATACACCCATATAGGAGGAGACGAACACGTCTGCCACAACACTGATCTCGGCAGCAGAGACACCATTCACCTACAAATCAGGTAGACGGTTTGGAGTAAATTTATCAAAAACTTTGCGAACTCGATTTCAAATGGTGAACACAGAGTCCGAGAATATGTCGTCGCAAAAAATTACAACCAAGACCGACGACGAGCCTCCCTTATCACTCGACGGGCACGAACCCTCCGCTTGATGGTGGTCATCCAAATGATCCAGTAGCTCGAGGTACAAATTGAAGATCCGCTGCGAGAAGAATGAAAGAAAAACATACCACAACTTCATCAACAGACTGGTATTCCTCCACAGCTGAGGGCACTGTCGCGAGGTCTCTGAAAGGCGATCACTCAGCGTTATATAGTCGCCAACAAATGCCACAAAGATGGCTCCAAGCCGAAGAGAGACAAATGGAAAAGTGTTCTCTGTCGTGAAGGCCCTCGGCCATTTCCCCAAGTAAAATCCAAATGAGCGTCAGAGTGAGCCACCCTTAGCTGTGCGGGATGCGCTCTCCTTTGTAAAACTGAAAACAGCGGGAATCAGAGGCAGAAGCGCCGTCCCCACGGACATTCGTGTCAGAATTCGTCGGGATAGCAACATCAGTTGAAAAGACCAATGCTGAGGCTGAGGCTGAGCCTGAGGCCGAATTCTGCTCAAAGGAGACCGGGATAGGAAGACACCCCAGGAACCCTGGTGGAAGTGTATTAGGCGGGAGATTCCTCGGAGTCGAGAGACTCGGATGAACCGAGGAACGTCTTTAAAGATGGTGTATCTTTTTTATTTATGCCAGAAAGACGGTATGAACTCGTGAAAGGAGCCACACTGGAAAATGGGCAAGAAGAAAATGCAACCAGGGCGGAAGATCGAGGTGGCTGAGTGCGGGAGAGGACAGAGGCAAAGGAGACGCCAGGTCAGACAAAGAAGGAGAACACACTCTTCTTTGCCGCTGCAAAACTACCTTCTTTGCTGCCTGATGTGCCGACACTTCTTTTTCAAATAGGTAATGGCCACACAGCTCAGTCAGCAGACTCTCGTCCGAGTATCGAAGGAGGTCTTGGGAGAAAACAATTTCGTGAAACTGGTTGAAGGAGGAATGAACAGAGCTATTGGTAGAAGTACCCGCAACAGAAGAGAAAGCACGGAGGCGAAAACTCTTCTTCAAGAAAGACGTCTTTACCAAGAGACTCCAATCCAGAAACCAGCAACCCGGGGAGTGGTGCCGCGAGCGACAACTATAGCCCAATGACTATCAAAAAGGTTCCGTTTAGTGACAGCAGTATCATCCACCCAACCGATTACCAGGAACCCTAGAAGGAGACAGGTTCAAAAACGCCGCCCAAGCGTCCAACAGTACTTTAGGAGTGGAGTTTTGCCAATGTCGATCTCGTTGACGGGGTTCAAAAGACTTGCAAGCTAAAGAAGTAACGCCTTTGTGGGAATCATAGTCGCATTTTGATCCCCGAAGAAAGTGGGGTGCAAACGGAAGGAATGCACCATGATAAGAAATATTAACTTCAGGTCCCCGTTTCCCCATCATTACCACGGAGCCCAATAAGGGGAGGTCTTTTGCTTGAATCGTAGGGGTCCCAACGACCCAGGGGTAACGGGGGAAATACACAGATAACCATTAGACCGTCTCATGACAGCCCAGGACTGAAAGGAGTGTCGACACTTCTAATGCCAACTTCAGCTTAGACTATGCTTAGACTTGCTGACTAAGCAAGACCACACTGAACCTCCCGTTGCCTACCAACGAGCCGCAGTTAAAAGGCAGACTCAACTTCCAGATGAAGGGAAACGGGGTGTATACAGGTCTCTATGCACGGCAAACACATGGGAAGCTAAATCCGAGGGGCAAGGACAGCACTTAGTCTGGTTCCTCCGTCATGTACTCTTGCATGAGTAACCCAACCTTGTATGGCACGCATCATTGGGGAACGCAATCTTCCCCACCACAGAATGGTGACTGTCGCGGGGAACGACAATGAAAAAACAGAAAAAGGTAACCTGACATAACTTTCATAAATGCGCAAGATCTAATTGCATGATTAAAACATCATTTCTCGTAAGCAGATGAACGTATTGCGTAAACATTACACTCTTTACATATAATCATATGATCATTATCTAATGTTTTCTATTTCCACCTTTACATCATCTCAACATCACACGTACTTAGTAATACCCAATAACAGCGTATCACAAAAGTGATTGTGTTAGTGTGTTACAGTAGTATATATATATTCAGTACTGTCCAAAAGTTTGGAAATACCACTGGTGTATATGAATATTTATAGTCATCATTGATCGTACATGTACATTTTGGATGAGGCACTAGTGTATAAAACGTGTACGAATATATTATTATTATTATTTTAATAAATAATTACATAAACCCTGTCAGTATTTAGTGTGTTCCCTTTTTGCCCTTATAACAACTTGGAATCTGTTAACAATACTGTTAGTGTTGTATTTCTTTACCGATGATGACGCGTATTCATTCAAATATTCTGCAGGTCTTTCCACAGTTGTTCAATATTAGATGGCTTCAATTTATCCTTCTCAGCGTCTACATACATTGGCTTCATCTCGGGTTTTGAGATGGCTACTCCATAATTTTTAGTTCTTCAGCGTCCTTCTTCCTCTTTAGATATGTTTTTATAATCCGTGCCAAGTGTTTGGGGTCATTATCTTGGTTTTTTTTTATGTAGAAAGGAGAGGCCACTGGCGGGTGCCAGCAAAAATGCCACCCTTTATAAGAAAGAGAGCCAAAATCAAGGTCTCCGATGTTCAAAATGTATGCATGTGTAGTAAAGATTAGAGGGAGAAGTGTGTGTTTGAGAGCATGCTGGACTGCTCACAGGATAGATGAGACACAGAAAAAGATCAACTAAGGAGGACAGTGACAGGAGAAAGGGGAGTTCCAGCACTCCCTATCTCCTGCCTAATATCCCCCAAGGAGTACCTCCCTGATCGATTGGTGTCTACAATCTCCTTCTACAAATGAACCCTTCTCCAATCAAACGCTTTCCATCTGGTACGGCATGCAGTTGAAGCATTCGCTTGTACTTCTCTTTAGTTAGAGTACCATCGATTTTCACAATTAGGAGAAAACTCCAGATGAATTTATGGACTCGCAAACATTGATAGACCGCCCCCACCACCATGTTTTACTATTGGTTGAAAGCACATATTATTACACCTTTCACCCTGTCGCCATCGTTCTTTTAGAATCAAACATTTCAGATTTTGACGCATCTCTCCATAGAACCTTCGCCCAGTCGGTCGACGCTCAATTAACATGATCTCGTACGGTTTTTTGACAGTAACTCTTCTGTGCAAACCTACCTCCTGCAATTGACGTTGATTTGTTACGGTCGAAACGTTAGTGTCCTATAAGGAACTAAAGTCCTAAAGTCCTACGGCAAACTACGACTCGATTGTCTTCTATCTCTTAGACATGTAACCTTCAAGTACTAGTCTTGAGATTTTGTCATCTTCCTTGGCCTTCCTTTTCGTTGTTTGTCTTTAATTGACACATTTTCAAGATGGCCTTTGATAATGTCCCACAGTCCTTTTACAGAAATTACCATTTTTTTAGCAATTTCTCTAATAGTATATCTTTCTTCTCGTAAAGTCACGATCTTTATGCGAATACCTTCTGGTATCTGCCGTACTGGAGCCATTGCATGTGAAAAAATCAGTTTATTTTAATACATGATGCAAAAAACTAGGAATGTTTATGAAACACATGACAGAGCACTGTTTTATTGGAAATGAAAAGCCAAAACGCCAATTATTTTCCTCAAACTTGCCCACACATACAGGCTCCACCAATTCAGTGGAATAATATACAAATAGCATCCAAGTTGTAGACATTTCAAATCTTTTCAAGTAAAAATGCCAATTAATTATTATATATTATTATATAAAACAATAATTGACAAATTACATTACATTAAATTGTTATCTCGTTACATTTGTATTGTGTTTTTCATAACGGAAGAGTAACTAAATGATTTTTACACATATATATATATATATGCAGTGGTATTCATAAGTATTGTACAGAGAAGTATTTCAGTTATATTCGTCCTTATCTTTTGTACCATGCATAGGGTAGTTATAAAAAGTTTACCGTTCGTTTGGAAATATTTAACAAATACAAAAATTAGTTTAACTCCAATATAGAATGTAAAACGTCAAAGAATTTGAAGAAAATGAAAAAGTTAAAATGTAAAATTTTTGTACATTTATTTACAAAATTATTTAATACTTTGTGGGTCCATCTTAGGATTGAAGAGTTTAAACTTTTTATCAGTAGTTGGCTGTTTATTGATCAGAGACTGTTGGTAATTCTGAATTCCAGAATCTTCTCTTTGAATCTTCATGGAAGAAGGATGACTGTACAAGCCATTAGTAAGCAATGGGTCGTCGTGGTAAACAGCTGTCTACAGATCTTAGGAGATCTGTTACTGCTGCACATGAGTCTGGAAAGAGTTATAGGAAGATAGGAGAAGAAGTTCGAATTCCATTTACGACGGTTGTTGCAGTTATAAAGAAATGGAAAGGCTTTGGAACAATCAAAACTGTACTAAGGTATGGACGGCCTTGCAACCTTTCTGAACGTACAGCTAGATGGACTGAAAGAATAGCTGCTGCGAATCCACGAGTGTCTGCGGGTGATATTTGCCAAACGTTAAGATTGTCTAAGATCGATGTCCATCCCTGTACGTCGTACATTGAGAAAGAATGGTCTGTATGGAAGAGTTGCGCGAAGGAAACTTCTGCTACGAAAAGCGCACAAAGAAGCTCGTTTAAAGTACGCCAAGAATCATCAAAATGATGGATTTGCATTCTGGAAGAAAATTCTCTGGACAGACGAGACCAAAATTGGATTATTCGGGAACAACGAGCAACGGTATGTTTGGCGGAAATCAAATACTGCGTTTGAGGAAAAAAAACCAGCCTCTCTACGGTTAAACAATGATGGTAGTAGTTCGCTTCTTTGGGGATGCTTTAGTGCTTCTGGTCCAGGAAAGCTTGTTGTCATTAGTGGAATCTTGAATTCGAAGAAATATCAGGAAATTTTAAAAGAAAATGTATTGCCTTCTGTTCGGGAGTCGCGAATGGTTTGCAAATGGGTACTGCAACAAGATAATGGTCCAAAACATAAAATAAGAGCAATAAGAGCAAATGACTTCAACAAAAGAATCTTAAGCTTCTCGAGTGGCCCAGTCGAAGGCCAGGTCTCAATTTAATTGAGAAGTTATAGTTTGATTTGAAAAGAATGTCTGCAAGAGAAACCCTTCGAAAAGAATGAACTGCAGCAATTTTCTTTAGAAGTAGGCTACGTGCTAAAATTTCTACTGAAAGAAAATACAGAAAAATATAGAAAATTGTAGAAAAATACCCAAAACGAATCATTGAAGGATTAGATAATTTTGTAAGTAAATGTACGAAAACTTTTGCATTTTAACTTTTTTTTATTTTCCTCAAATTCTTTGATATTTCACATTATATGATGGAGTTGAACTAGTTTTTTATTTGTTAAATTTTTCCGAGCGAATGATAAACTTTTCGGATCACCTGAAGATCCGTCATCCCAGTCTTTTTTAGTTAGCTTTATAAGGCTAACTAACGAAAATATCACGACCTAACCTAACCAATCGTCAAGGGCGTACAGTTGACCTAACGATTGGTTAGGTTAGGTCGTGATATTTTCGTTAGTTAGCCTTATAAATCTAACTAAAAAAGGCTGGGGTGACGGATCTTCAGGTGATCCAACTTTTCATAACTATCTTATGCATGGTACAAAAGATAAGAATGAATATAACTGAAATATTTCTCTGTACTAATACTTATGAGCGCCACTGTATATATTACTCAGCCAAGCCCAGCTGATAATGACATAACCACTTTTTCATGAAACTTAGTTGGGGTGGAGTTGGGGTGTTTCACCTAACTCCGGGGAGCAACCATAAAAACTATGTCTTCCAGAGGAGGAGCTTCCGACCGAAACGCCAAAACTTAGTTGTATGTAAATATAACCTGGTTTAAATACCATATCTCTGTTGAAGTTGGTCAACATGACTAACTTTGGATTAATTTTTAATTCCTTTAAATTTCGCTGCAAAATCATAAACACGAATTAACTTATTTATTGCTGAAACCAAGAAAATGTACTGCTAAAACCCATGAAAAATGAAGTACGCTTTCGTTTAAATTAACCATAAACAAAAGAAACTGTTTCAACTCGTTGCTTTATAGCTACAGCATATATATATATATATATATATATATATATATAGTGCTTTAAAAGGAACCTTTATTTACTGTCATTTAAAAAAAAAAAAAGAACTTGGACATATTTTCAATTGTGAGATTGAAGATAAAGTGTGTGTCGAAGGTAAAGAGTCAAACTGTGCCAAATGTTGAACACGTTTTGAGGTGTCGAAGGGACCTTTTGTGAGACAAAATTTTTAATCGACGGAACAAATTCTCGATGAAAATAGTTGGACCTACACTAACAACGACGCCGAAACAAAGTGATCTACGCCGCCATCTAATCTAACCTAAACAAATTTGATCTAATTTAACCTAACGTTAACTAACTTAGCGCAACCTAACCTATCTTAACCTAATCTAACCTACATTTACAATGACTGTTACTAGAAAATTGCTAGAAAGTGCAAAATCGAATAAAATATCTCTCAACAAATTTCAAAAAAATTCTAGCCTAGTTTTTGTTCTCTTTTAAAGTGTGATATTTTCCCCTCGACAGAAACTGCTTGGTCTATCGTTGGATGTAAATTCCCTTCAGATGATACGTAGAGCCTCAGTTCAATGAACAAATCCTGATGACCATTTTAATGTAAATAAAGACTTATACCTATCGGATCAACAACACTATAACATCGACACTCTAGAAAAACTAACAACCTAATCTACCGTAATCTAACCTATGCTAATTTAACCTAACCTAACTTAAGCTAACTCACAATATACTTTTCGCCAGAATGTCAAGTCGATCAGATGTTTTAATCCTGGTAAATAATAAATAAGATGATAAAAAAAGGAAGAGAAAGAAATGAGAAAGAAGAAGGAGGAAGAAAGGAGGATGAGGAAGAAAGGAGGAGGAGGGGGAGAAGGAGGAGGAGGAGGAGAGGGAGAAGGAGGAGGAAAGAAGATTAACATGACTGAGAAGCTCGTCGAAAGAATTTTTCAACTAGTGTATTTGTTCATTTATGTATTTCAAATTAATTAATACTTCTTATGCATGATTGATATTAATCATAACTCTCTATGAAGCGATGTTTTAGCTTTAATTAAGAGCCCAGTAAAGCCTAAACTTAAGAGCCAAATTAAATTAAATAAATAGTCCAATTTCACAGATAGTTATTATATGTTAAAATTATGTTAAAATTATTGTAATAACAAAAATTGTAAAATTATAAAGATTTATTTTATGAATAACGAATTATCATTCATTCATTCATTCATTCATTCAACGTTTCTTAGTCGGTCAACCTGACACTTATCATAACAGTCTTATAGACGTTAAAAGTTGTCATGCTTCATATGATCTGTTCATAATAGCCTTTTTAACTTTTGGTAAAGTCAAAGAAAACGGGATTACCTGCTCAGATCAGGAAGAAATTTTGTAGTTATCTGGAAAATTTAGGCAATCAAAAGATTTTGAACAGCTACAAACGTGTCTTCTTCACTTATGATTGTTTTAATATGCAGAAAGGAAGGGATAAGGACGAACGCTTGCAAAAATGCTGCTCCCCGTCCCATATAGAAGGAAAAGAAGAGAGCTGAAATCAAGGTTCAGAGTTTTCGAAATGCCTGGACACTGCGTTTGAAAGATTTTGACTTTCATTTTCTGTGTTGCAGTTAGACACCTGTTTAAGGCTTGGATTTTTTAAAAGATTAAAGGTTTTAGAGATTAAAAAGTTAAAGACTGGTTCTTCTTCAGGGATAGCTGACCTATCGAATGGGCACTTAAAATATGCCATTGCGATAGTGTATTTGCATATTTCATTGTTCTTCTTAGCCATGCTTGTTCATAGTTATATCCCTGCAGAGTTTATGAGGGGGTGTATATATATCTTGCCACTTATCAAAAATAAGTATGGAGACATTCTCTCCAGCAATAATTATAGGCCTATTGCTGTCGCCTCCTGCTTCTCGAAATGATAAGTGAAATGATCTTGTTACGCCGATTAAATGATTACTTACGGACATCTCATAATCATTTTGGCTTTAAAAGATCCCACTCAACTGCTCTGTGTATCTATGTATTGAAGGAAATTATATTTAAGTACACTGACAGTAATTCAAATATTTATAGCTGTTTCCTAGCTATAAGTAAGACATACAGTATGTTAGGGTGTCACAATATTTTATTTAGAAAACTAGAGGACAGGAAAGTTCCCATGTACATATTAAATTTATTGGAATTTTGCTATACCCCCAATTTTTAACGTTTAGGTGGGGCAATGTACTATCCGAATGTTTTGGTTCCTCGTGCGGGATGAGGCAAGGCTCCTTGCTCTCTTCTCTGCTGTTTAATGTGTATATTGATGGATTAATTGCTTCACTTAATGAGGCAATAATTGGATGTTGTATAGATAACACGAGGATAAATAACTTAGTCTATGCCAATCATATGGTGTTAATCAGTCCTTCTGTTAAAGGTCTGGATTGCCTGCTAAACGTCTGCTAATTATATTCGCAGAAATATGATATTCTGTTTAATGTTATAAAAACTAAGTTTATGCAATTCCATCCTCAAAACTCTTATCAGCCAGCTGATATTAGTTTCAAGATGAGCGGTGAAACAATAGAGGAAGTACAAGAATTTAAGTATTTGGGTCAAACTATTACCAGTTCCTTGAGTGACGACTCAGATATAAGAAAATACCTTCGAAGTCTCTGTGCTAAAACGAATATGACTATAAAAATTTCGGTTCTGTACAAGTGAACCTAAAGACATTTTCTTTCGTACCTTTTGCACTAATATATACGGACAGCAACGCTGGGTGTATTATAAAAAAGATTCTGGCAGAACTCTATATTTGTTATACAACAGATTTTTCAGACATCTACATAAATTACCCCCGAGATGCTCAGTTCGCAAATGTTTGCTACCCACAATGTCTCGAGCTTCCCGAAGGTAACAAGACGTGCTCAATACAGTCTAATGCAAAGAACCAAAAAATCAACCAACGCCATTATCCAAGCTATTCATCAGTCCTGCCATATGTTTTCTAAACTATGGAATTCATGGTATGGAAACGTTTGTCTGTAGCTCCACTTAACTTCGACATTAGGCCTACTATTTTTCATTAATTGCATTTTTATCTTCAGTATTTAAATTTTCATTGTATTCTATTGTCAATTTATATTACTAATATTTGTTATATAGACTAATGGTCTGCCAGTAAACATTTTAATTTTTCATTTTATCTTCATTTCATTTTCAATACCTGTCATAACACCCAGAATACAACTGTTGTGGGGGGAGCGTGGAGTCCCGAACAACGTTCCCATTAGCATTTCAGTAGCTAGGAGGCGACTCACTACTTTCCACACTCACTACTTGTCAACATTTTTATACTAATCTGCTCTGCTTTATTTGCATACAGTATTATGTTTGATGATAAAAACTTTTGAAACACTTACCGTATTTGTTAATAAATTTCATTATTTATATTAATTTATACCCCTCTTTAATTAACCTTAGTTACGGTATCCCAGGCTCAGGCCCTTATCCCCCCACTCCCTTGGTGGATATGGGACATGGATTTTACTTTCACCTTTTATTTATTTATTTATTACTCTCTTAACGTGAACTGTAACGGTGTATTAATATGAATGTGTAACTGTTAACTGTAACAGCAAAGTAATAATAAATGTAACATTGTTCCTTTAATATTTTCACCGCCATATTGGTCACATGGCTTTGTTGTAGCATACGTATGAAATATACGCGGCAGTCAAAATGTTAACCGTCTTTTTGTTAGCATTGTTCAGGAGCGGATCCAGAACCTGAAAGTGACCGGTTTGCTGGCCGGGGTCTGGGGCCACTTAGGCGCCCAGTAGGGTTCAGGGGCAGCGCCTCTGATGGGCCTCATGGGGCGGGGCCCCGGAAACTCCTGAGTTTTAAGCGTTTCAGGGTATTTTTGGGGATATATGGGACTAAAAACATACATTGCAGTATGTTACCTCATTTAATACATACTTTAATAAATTTAATATACTCGTGTGTGTGTGTGTAAATATATATATATATATATATATATATATATATATATATATATATATATATATATATATATATATATATATATTGCAGACAATTCAAATTGCTGTTTTGTTTAGAAAATGAATGTTGATGTGGTTTTTTTGCCTGATGCTAATTTAAGATGTCCTTTTTATACTTTTATTTAACGCTATAAACGTTTAAATGACGCGTTTTCATTCCACCGGCGCTTCCTACCGATGTTTACTCAAACAAACCTAAAAGTTTCATACTTTGCAAATTCTGACCGTTTTGTGCAAAACGCTCCAAACCGGTATGAATCTGCGCCTGCTGTTAATCCTCCAAATCCTAGGTCCCAGACCCCAAACCCCAGACCCCTAGGAGTTCGTTAATCAAACTTAATATTTGGGGTCCTTGTAATTATAAAGGTTGAGAAATTCTACTCTGGGCTTCATGATATTAAATTGTTTTCCTGTAGAGACGCTTAACATCGGCCCATGTGAAAACGTTTAGAAGGATTGGGGCTCCAACTCCGACGAGCTATATCTTTATATTTGTAAAATTAATCCATTAATGACTAATTTTTGGTGTATAAGAACAAATAACTCAGTTAATTTTTAGTAATATATTATTTCTTGAAATAAAAAATTATCATCACGATCTTTATTGTTAATTAAAGACCTCATTAACATTATTGAAATAGTTTGATAACAAAAGTATGGGCCAGTTTTCCCCTTGCACTTATTCTATATAGGTTTTCATCTCCGAGAATTGAATGATTGATACTAAATATACTTTAATTAATTAAAGGTGAGTCGCTATATAATTTTCATGCACGGACGAACTTGAAGGTTTGTCTCAAATAATTTTATGAAAAGAGAGAGAGAGAGAGAGATGAGAGAAGAGAGAGAGAGAGAGAGAGAGAGAGAGAGAGAGAGAGAGATAGATGTTATATAAAAAAAATATTTCTTCACAGCGTTTTGTTATGCCTGATTCATTCATGTCATATTAAGGGACACATTTTTCTTATTAAAATATATTATTTATGGCCTTCTTCGCATTATGAAGACTTTATTTTATTTAATCCATTTCATTTTACAAATCTTATTCCGCAATTATTATTTTATTTTTATTTTAAATAAAACTTAAATTAATGACAAAGATTTTTTTTTTTTTGCTCCGTAAACGTTGAACTCCTGATTCGTAAATATAGAAGGTGTCCACAACAGAATTATACAAATTCCATACGAAATAAGCTAAATTTTGTACGATTTTTCTGTGGACACCCTGTATTTTATCATCCCTTTCAACGAAAACCGTTGCTCAAAGGGCAAAATCGACAATATCGTTATGAGTCGTCCGTGAGACGGTATTTGCCGATATATTAGCGCACATCAAGTAGGCTACTGTCCCACAATATTAGAGCTTATTATTTCTAAATCATTTTCTTATTTGAAGATTTAACTCTCGTTAATAATTGAAAATGAGAACTAAACCAAAACATAGTAATTCGCAACTTCATTCATTCATTACACTTATTTGTTAAGCGCAATTAATACATGTTTTTTAAAGAAAATATAATCAAATTTAACACGTATTAACAGTATCTGTAAGCAAATATTCGGAGCAGTTTAAATTTATGGCATAAAAAATAGGCATTTGTTGTCGCCTTATTTCCTTTGATCTTCTCTCTCTGGGTATATCGTTCGGGCAGAGAAGACGCGGCTCCTTAAGTCTTCACGTTTTATAAAATTATCAGTACCCATCATGAATAAACTGTGCAAAAATCTTACGTTATATTTTTTAAAACGATACATGCTCTCTCGTTTATATAATTCTTTAACATTGAAAAAGCTCCAGTTTCATTGAAATTTACCAGGTATATATATATATGTGTGTGTGTGTGTGTGTGTGTGTGTGTGTGTGCTGTACGTATGTATAATACCACGGTTGAAATAGTATAGTGTTCAGTCTAAAGAAAATAAGACAATATTGTGTTTAGTGGAACTGAACTATGAAATAGAATCACAAGGTTTTAAGAAGCGTTTCGTGTGTTTGGAGAGACAACAGGAGCTGTGATTGAGACGAAGAGACTCAACTTCTCCTTCTCTTTCGAGATATCTCTTCGTTGAAAGATTTCTTACTTCGTGCTTTGTTTAAAGGATGCCGGAAAGAATTACGCAAACTGGTATAGTTTATTTCTATATACTGGACCTTTCATACGAATGTGTACCCTGTATGACACCCTTAAATACTTATATGCACTCACACACACACACACACACACACAAGGATCTCAGTTTATTTAATAGGCATTTATTCTGAGTAATCAACGTTGTATCCGTAAAAGTATATTATTTAAACAGTTCTCATTTGAGTCTCGTCTATTTTCATTCACGTTTGATAAATGACTGTTTACACGGGGTGCGATAATGCTGACAACAGGCGAGTTTGTTCTTAGTGTTTATGCGTGTATAAAGTAGTATGACTCTGTTGTTAGGAAGTAGTTGCATTTGATAAATAATTTCTATAAGAGAGAATTTACATAAGTATGTAATGCTCGTTGGTGGACAGGACCTACTAATAAAAAGGCTCAAATCCTTTTTATAAAAAAAATGTTCTCTTTTAAAACTTGTACCGTTTAAAGTCTACAAAATACTTTTCTTATGGTCAAGAATATACTTTTTATGATGTTATCAACTGCGTGATCATTTTGAAGGATATAATTCGCTTAAGGGGTTCACATAAGGAACGTGTAAAGGATCTCTTATATAAAGACGAACGAATTTACTCTGTAGAAGGAGCGGCCAAAGCGTCGTCATTGGTTTTTTTTTTACGTAAAAAATTTATAAAACTATGTACCATTATTTTTAAAAGTCGGGATGCACTGGCCGTAAGGGTAGTTGTGGCTCCTCAGTGGATCGATCGCGACTTTTGTATGATCAACTCTACGAAATTCTCATTTGGAACATACGTTCTACACTCTCCATACAAAAGAAATTGCGTTTCAATTCTTTTCTTAATTTGAATATTTTAAAATTAAATTAAGTTAAATAAAATATATTTGCCCTTGGCCCCTCCTTCCTGCATAAACAATATATATTTAAATTTAAATTTAAATGTTTTCCTAATTTAAAAAAAATAAAAAATTATTTTACAATTGAAAAAAAATTTGTTATTAGCGAAGCCAACTCGTAAACATTTCACGCATTCGTTTACAAAGATCAATTAAATTTCGCAACTGTACAACAACATAACCTCCATCCTCAATATTACGAACACAAACACTATATTGAATATGTAAATGTAAATGACAGTGAGGTAGATCCTTTCATTATTAATTTAATTTCGAGAGAAAAAGTCGCGTACCGTAGGAATTTTTAGTGTTGACTATAAATGTTTTTTTTTTCTTTTAGGTAGAGGATGGCTGCGAAATTAACAATGGACGAGCTTGGTTTTAATGTATGGAATAACAGATACTACAAATCGATGAATCGGTACGGAATTTAAATTCTGTACCGATTCTTCGATTTGTAGTACCTGGTATTCCGTACATTAAAACCAAGCTCACCCTCTCGGTTATTGTTAATTTCGCAGCCAGCCATTCCCTACCTAAAAGAAAAAAAATAATATAGTCAACACTGAAAATTTCTATGGTATGCGACTTTTGCGCCACCCTGTATTTATTTTACAAACAAGGATAACTATAATCTAAATATAAGAAATTATAAAGAGAAACTGATATCACATTTACATTTACTATCACCAGTAATATTATGGCAAACATCCGCGGAGCCGAACACACCTGAGCTAATTTAATTCCATTGGTGAAAATTGATCAGCGGTTTCGAATTTTGCGCGACTCGAGATGAAACCATTCTTTTTTTCACTGTTACGTACTGTCCGAAACTGGGAGCAAGATATGGAAAATGAAAGCAGAAAGAGAACCAAGTTCGCCCCTTGCCTGACACTTCTGTGCTCAGCTTCTGAAACTTTTACCATAATATTAGATGTGCATGGGTAATTCCGACCATGTACCTAAAATTGACTAAGGAATCGAACATTCCTGAACGAGTTGAAACTGGAATTGGAATCAAATAATTTTATTTCAACCGAAATTGAGAATGGAATCGGAAATGAAGTCGAAGCCTGAATTAGAATTGGGATAGAAATGGGAGAGTTTTTTAGGTTTGAATCAACTTGAATCAATTCCGAAAGGATCAGAATTGAACATACACATATAATATATAATCAAAAGTTCGGCTCCATGTGAAATATTTATTAATTCAGTAAATGTTCATTCAAACTGCAGGCGATAAAATCGTTTACATGCGCCAATTCTTTTACATAAACTACTACATTGTGTAACATTCTGATAGAGACGTTGGCACAATCCTTCCAACTATATATATATATATATATATATATATATATATATATATATATATATATATATATATATATATAGATATATATAATATATATATTACTGTAGGATTACTTAAAGTCTGTGTCGTGGTTTACAAGTCACGGCCATTCGGCCAAGAACATTCGACAAGTAATAAACTTTTTATTTATTTAGATCAGTGGTTCCCAACGTGGGCGCCACCGCACTCCCCCAGTGGGCGTTTGAGAATCTTAGGGGGACGGTAGGGAACTGTAAAATTGTTACCTTCTATTAATAGATCACTTATCACTTATTCACTTATCCTGTTATATTATTATCTTTATGAGGGGACACCAGCAAATACTGATGAACAGAAGGGGGCGTTTCCCTAAAAAAGGGTTGGGAACCATTGAATTAGATACTCTCTGCAAAGGATTACGCCAAAATGTTGTTTTTATTTTTAGAAAAGGTGAAATGAAATTTAGATTATGGACAAACAGTAATATTTAGAAATACAGTTACAAGTTACAGTTACAGTTACAATACAGTTACAACAATCAATAATAAACCATAAAGATATGAATAATTATGATTTATTTTATGATGGTGTAGTAATTTAGCATTGCTGACAACGAATTCAATGGTCCTGGGGTTGATTTCGAGCGAGGGCAGGGGCGCTCAGCTCACCCGACTGTTCATCTTTTCATACCAAAAAATTGGTTGGTAGCTGAATAGGTAACGTGGGTATCAAAGTGGTTAAGACGCGGGGCTGCTGCTGCTGATCGGGAGGTCGAGGACTTTGTAATTTCTAATTCCCTTGGTGGTCGTGGTTCGGATTCCACATTAAGCTGTGGGCAACAAGCTTGACTTTCATCAGAATAAACAGTTCGGGCGGAAGCCAACACTAAAGGTTTTTTTAATTATTATTATTATTATATTAATAAGTGATTATCCAAAGGAGAAGATAAAAATAACGTTTGTGGCAAGTTTCAACAATTTTCAAAGATTGGCTCGACTTTTAAATTTGTGGATTACCCAAAATTTTAATGAAAAAATGATTCAAAAAATTTATTTAATATTATAAACACAAATACTTCACCTTCATTCCTCTTCATTTCTGGATGTGATTGAAATTCAGAGGCAAAAACTCCACATGAAATTATATAGGTTGTATGGGACTCCAAATAAGGACACTATAAACAATTAAAAAAAAAAAAACCTTTGCTATTTTCTTAAATTTTTAGCCCAATATTTCTTTATCAAGAGCCAATTAACGGTCTAGTAACCAACCACAAATTATATTATCTCAGATAATATTACCATTTATCTTCATTAGTTTTAAAATGAATTTAAGCAGTCTCGAGTTACTGAGCACTCGTTGCTTTGTGTGTAACGTTACATTTCGTTACATTTCGTTACATTTCGTTACATTTGCGACTTTTATTTCATTAAAAGCGGTGAAACTTAAATAAAAAATTCAATTAACACAAAAATAATGGTTTCAAAATGTAAAATAATTAATTAAATTACCCGTAAATGAATTTCAGTATAGGTGTAAATCTTGTAG
>JAJOZX010002454.1:312500-320000 GCA_023014485.1 Bathynomus jamesi
TGATACAAATAGCTGCTAACGTAAATATATCTCTTTAATTATCTTAATCATTCTTTTAAAAGAATATTTTTACCTCAAAAGACTAAATGTGTGAAATTTAAAAATGAAACAGGGGGAATGAACACCTCAAAAATAACTTTAAAATTCGACCAAAATTCTCTCAAAAACATCAAAAGATTTCCATTTCATGGACAAAATTCAGAATGATCGTTTTTCTTAACCTTTTTATCATTAATTACCATCACTGATCATCATCATCATCATCATCATTATTATTATCATTATTAAATTTTTTTCATAATTTCAAACTATTTTCCGGTTATGTTTTTTCGATACAAAAGCTAAATTGGAAAAAAAAGTCAACAAATAATACAAGTTCATTATTAATAATAATAATAATAATAATAATAATAATAATAATAACAATAACAATAATAATAATAATTAAGGTTCCAATAATAATATAAGTCTTTTAATGGAAGAAAGTTATCATATTATTAAAAATCCCTTTTGTAAAAGTTCTATTTTCTACATTCATTAGAAATACGTTCAAATATATATATATATATATATATATAATATATATATATATATATTATATATATATACTATTCATGTAGGGGTATTTGGCACTATTAAATTAATTATTGAAAAAACTTACACGTTAAAGGTAACAACTTAATTTTTATAAAAAATTTATCAGTTATGTACAGTATATATATATATATATATATATATATATATATATATATATATATATATATAAACAGAGTGTCCATAAATTATCTTTATAAATTTATTGACATTGAATTGAATTTGTAAGAATAATTTATGGATATCCTGTATAATGCGTAGCAGCGCAGCAGAAGTCAGGATTTGTGTATGTATGTGTGCTAATAAAATAAATGATAGGAAGATGGCAAAGGACATTTTTAAGCTCAAATGTTTTTATAAAATTAATATAAAAAGTTGTTCATTCATTTTCACATTTTTAAACAGATTTTCGTTCAATACTTTTGAACAAATTTCTGACCACCACGTATATATATAATAATAGGAAACCATAAGAAAATTGGCCATGTATAATTCAAATTAATTTACATACATACAAAGTAATTCATAACAATGTCCCATATACACTATATATATATATATATATATATATATATATATATATATATATATATATATATATATATATATATATTAAGTAATTCTATTATGTACAAAGAGAAATGTATTATTACAGGCAAATACTTGCTAAAATATTAACCTCATTTTTTGTGAATTTTCTTTTCAACTTTCGTATTAAAAAAAAAAAAAGATCAATTAAAAAATAGAATTTATATCACAGTCAAAATCATAAATTAATGAAATACCTAAACAATATATATATATAGATATATATATAATAATTTATATATATATATATATATATAATATATATCTATATATATAATAATATATATATATATATATATACATACTATATCTATATATATATATGTTTTCATGGCAATTTCTTTTTTATGGTGTTAACTTCCCTACTTGCATTAAGCAATTCGTTCCCTTAAGTTCTATATAAAATTAAATTACATTTTATTTATAAATTTCTTACACTCTACATAATGTGTATATATATATATATATATATAGGGAGGTCATAAAACCATGTTCCTTTTTTAATGCGTAAATTGGGGCATTTAATAATTTTGGATATAAATGGTTCACTTTTGGGGTATCAATACGAGTCAGTGGAAATAGGTGTGAAATGAATGCGTGGAACGTTCAACCAGGTTCGATTACTACTAGTAAAAAGTTGTTTTGGGACACCCTTTCATAAATACATTAATTTTTTTATTGCCTTTAATCCCCCCCCCTCCCCCCCCCCATTACCCCCCCCCATTACGTACTCACGATTGCTGCCGACACCCCCCATTATTTGAGGTACTCACGTACCTCATCGTTACGGAGGGAATTAACTCAGTCCATTAAGTAATATATAGTCATTTTATTATTGCAATATCTATAACTTTATATAATATAATATATAATAATATATATATATATATATATATATATATATATATATATATATATATATATATATATATATATATGTTTTATTTGATAGTATTATCGCTTTCACAAACTATTTACATATTTATACAACAATGATGCTTTAAAATAGATAATTCTACTATTTCTACACTATACAAGTGTATACAGACTTCATCGAAGCAGCGAGCAAAGGTATAGATAGATACATCATTGGAACGTTTGCTCCTCAAAGGCGCTGCCAATCGGCCATCTCTCACGACAGCGTCATTATCTCCTTATATTCCCAGTCATGAAGGGGACCTGTGCGAAAGGGGATTAATTTCATTATATCCTATTTAAATAATTCGTAATTATTATAAAAATAAATACTTATAATTTAATACCATTTTCTAAATGGCGTTTTTAAATTCTGAATATAGAAAACTCGCGAGTTTACTCAAAATGAAACCTTCTAATTTTAGAACTTATAACTTCATTTTAAGGATACGTTCTAGGGGGAAGTTTATCATTCTTTTGGGTATCAAAGTTTTTTGTCAGATGATACGATAACTTTTTTAACGGTACGTAACTTCTTTAGATAGAAGGAATAGTCTTCGAAACTTCTTTTTGGAGTGATTTGAGGCAATAGAAGTTAATATTCTATGTAGAGAAGAAGTTAGGGAACTCTTTGTTTTCCGTGTTGGCTATTTGTTTGTTATCTTAAAAATCACTTTAAATCTTCTGTAAATACGGACATTGTGCGCGTTCTTTATCGTAATCATTATGAACATTTTACGCTGTTTACAAACGCCAAAATCGATATTGAAACACAATTTATGTTATTGTTCATTGCCGGCAAAAATTTCTGTCTTAAAATTAGGGTTCAAACAATTATAATATTTCCCACAAACGCGGTTAGATGTTCTTTTCTTATGCCCCACCATACATTTTTAAGGTAAAAAAACACAGTTCATTCAGATGTCTAATTAAAATCTAAATTGTTTACGTTACCTTCATCGGCAGAAACTGTGTTTCATGAAACGTAAGAGCTTGTCACTCCTTGAGTCTGTTGGCTCTGCTGTTGGCACTGAAGCTGTTTGCTGCTGCTGTGAGATGCCATCGCTGCTGCCGCCGCCGCCGCCGCTGCCGCCGCAGCTGCAGCTGCAGATGATGTCGTCTGCTGGTTCGTACTCTGCTGCGAACTTTGCTGGTTACTGAAATGAAAACAGCAACAATTACATCTTTCTTATATATATATATATGTGTGTGTGTGTGTGTGTGTGTGTGTGTGTGTGTGTGTATATATATATATATATATATTATATATAATATATATATATATATATATATATATATATACACGTTTCATCTAAGTCATTTTCACAAAATAGAATTAGAATTTCATATATGCACATAATGTGTGTGTGTATATATATATATATATATATATATATATATATATATATTATATATATATATATATATTTATTTATTTATTTATTTACTTTTTATAAACTGGTGAAAATGCAGTGTTCTGCATTGTTCCTGCAGAATTCGATCCTCCTTGATTTGTGGGAAGGGAAGCAGCTGCAGAATACCGCTGGAGCATCGTGCTATCATTAGCGTTAGAAAGCCCTGCCAAGAACAAATAATGGAAGGATTATTGTAACTATATTATTAGTAATATATATATATATATATATATATATATATATATTATATATATAATATATATATATATAATATATATTTGTGTAAAGGCATACAAAACTGGAACAAAATGTTTGAATCTCACCTTGATTTGATGTGGTTCTTGAGCACGAAGAAAGGCTTTGGTTGCAAGAGGGTATATTTTGCCCATATGCCCCACTGCCGTTGCTGTGAAAAGTTCCAGCTGAGGTCTTGTTTGAATTGGGAGGAGTTTGAGGGGGAGTATCTGTTCGACTGAGTCACTGAAGGAGAAAGACAAAGGTGTGACGCACCTTCTTATTTTTAATTTTCAAATGACTGCTTTTACGAGAAACGAAAAAGACTGTTACGTAACATGACACAATTTCATTATAAAACTGGCATTTGGGCAACTATCGTTGTATTTGATGTGAAAAATGGGTATCCCGTCTCATATGATGACAGTGCAACACCTCGAATAACTCACCTGTACCCAGACATGTACTGAGCCGTGTTCACCCCTGACATGAGCTGCGAAAACCTTGAGTATTGGGGCTGCGAAGGAGGTATCGTTGGGGGTAGGGGGAAAGTGGTGCCACCGGCTAGCCACCCCCACCAACCACTCCCCCGATTGACCCCGCTGGAGGTGGGGTCTTGCACGCAGCGGTGTCCGCCAAGGACCAAATTTTGGGCTTCGCAGATTGCAGAGAGACGGCGCAGTCGCTCTGAGGGTGGTTGAGTGCATGAAAACGTGTGCGCACAAACATCGTCGTTCAATGAGCATTACTCGCTCCCAATTACGCAATTAAACTTTCATTCGCAATTACATTATTGCACTCTCAGCTCATCCACTATATACAACATATATACCCATATACCCAAATACCCTACATATAAAACGATAAGACGATAATTGCAAAAAGCAAGATGAAGATTAATATGTTACTCGTAGAAATAAAAATCAATTTGTCTCACTTTTTCTCCTTTTGAGACAGCAAAGGGGCTGCCGTGATGCAAAGGGGGTGCGGGGAAAGGGCTGCAGTAATTGTCTTCGGGGCGGTGCCCCCCTCGCACGCTTTAAGCTCGGTCTGACCTTCTCCATCTTCTACTTTTGTCTCGGCCACTGCAGAAGGCGCAGAAGGGAAGATGATCGCATCGTATTACTTACTATACTTAAAATTAACTACTTTAAAAGTATATACTTGTGTGTATATATATATATATAATATATATATATATATATATATATATATATCCACAGGGAAAATGAAAAGCGATTCCGAGGCGTTTCGTGTATTTAACAAAATAATTCTAATGCAATATTTAATCATATATAATATATATATATATATATATATATATATATATATTATATATATATATATATATATATATATATATATATATAAAGTCTGGATATTGGTTGGAAAAGTTCTAAAATTTATTAAAAAAAATAAAAACTTAACTGAAATGAGCATTCTAGAATGTGTATTAACATTTTTTGTTCATAATTTTAATACCAGTTCGGAAACTCATAAAATAAACCATAGTTTGTTAAAATACTTTTCCCCATAATAACTAATTGTTAATTTTTTGTTGAAAATCTCTCCTAACTATTTTGTTTACATTGTACAGATTTACGCTCCTTTTTGTCTTCTCCCTCCATTCCCTGATGATTGTATTGTTAAATACACGAAAGGCCTCGGAATTGCTTTTCATTTTTCAGTATTGGTACGTATTTGCATCATTTATTAATTTCACGTGTTTAATTGTGAAACTCATCATATATATATATACGAAAGTAACACGTGAATAATATTTATGATGAAAATAATCACGAAGGAAAAAGGAAACAAAATGGTGCTCAAGCGCTTTCGTCTAATGACATCCTCAGTGTTCCTGAGGATGTCATTAGACGAAAGCGCTTGAGCACCATTCTGTGTTTCCTCTTTTTTTCGTGGTTATTTTCATCATATATATATATATATGTATGGGATTGAACTCAGAATGGTCCCCTGAGGTTTTTTCACGATACACACAGACCGTGCATGGAACAAGGAACTCTTCTGGGAAAATTAAATCCACTATAGTCAGAATAAGTAATGATAAATAACAAACACTATAGTTTTTTTCTTTTTCATGATCCCAAAGCCTGATCCTATCTGCTTTGCAGATAGCTGGTGAGGGAAGCTATATTTTTGGGGTCTCTTTGCGAGTGACCCGTTGCCCACGTCGGGTTAACATCATGAAAAAGAAAAAACTATAGTGTTTGTCATTTACCATTACTTATTCGGACTATAGTGAATTTAATTTTCCCAGAAGAGTTCCTTGTTCTGTGCACGGTCTGTGTGTGTGTGTATGTGTGTGTGTATAATGATTCGAAATAAGTAGGTATTGTGAATCTTACGTGTAATAATATAGCATGATAGTTCTTAAAGGAATGTGTAAAAATGTATAAAATGTGTAAACGTGTGACATTTAATGACATCGAATGAAGGAATTCTCTTTGGTGAAAAGGAGCAAAACTTCAAGAATGCCCATATTACACGCCATATTTATACAATCGCTCCTTAGTTTGGAATCCTCACCCATAAAACGCCGCTCCCCGAACCCAAATAGTGACTCCCACCAACCAATTCTGATTACGAAATCAACCAATCATTTTTTAAAATATAATTTCACAACTTTCCCGTTCAAACCAACTTTAAATTCTGCACCTAAAAAGGTTATCCGCGACTGTAATTGCGTCTCAACTGTAAATTAACTGAATTTAAAAGTTTGAACACAGCAAAAAGAAAAATACAGTACCGTAATTTCAGAAACTTTTTTTATTTAAAAGTTGGCTGTAATGTTTAATTCTTTTTATGACCATTAAATACGCATTTTAAGTAACTTTTTTACTGTTCTGAATATCTCTTCTGATTTTATTTTATTTAAAACATTTTCAATAAAAAATCTATGAAATTACTGTTTTTTCTTTTTTTACTGTTCTAACTTTTATATTTACTCGTAATTTAAAGAAAATGAAGGTACCATAACACTTCTATTCTTTCCAACACAACACTAACCATTCCAATATACAGGGTGGCGCAAAAGTCGCGCGCGCATCATAAAAAATTTCAGTGTTGACTATATTATTTTTTTTCTTTTAGGGAGGGGATGGCTGCAAAATTAACAATAGACGAGAGGGTGAGCTTTTTTAATGTATGGCATACCAGGTACAACAAATCGATGAATCGGTACAGATTTTAAATTCTGTACCGATTCATCGATTTGTAGTACCTGGTATGCCATACATTAAAACCAAGCTCACCATCATGTCTATTGTTAATTTCGTAGCCATCCATCCCCCTACCTAAAAGGAAAAAAAATATATGTTGAACACTGAAAATTCCTAGGATGCGCAACTTTTTCGCCACCCTGTATATATATTATATATATATATATATATATATATATATATATATATATATATATATAAAATCTTATTTTCGCCCGAATTACTTATTCTGCTGAAAGTCAAGCTTTTCGCCTCACCTTAGACCTGCAGCTTAAGTTGAAATCTGAACCACAACCCGCCAAGGAAATCGGAAATTACAAAGTTCTCGCCCAGACTCAATCTCACGAACTCCTCATCACCAGCTCAAAGTCTTAACCACTAGGCTACCCAGGCGGATATATATATATATATATATATATATATATATATATATAGTTCTACTTATGTCAGAAATCAGTGACTGTATAATAATATAAATTATGCTAAAATGCAAATTATAATTTAAAAATCGC
>JAJOZX010002454.1:325000-347500 GCA_023014485.1 Bathynomus jamesi
GTGGAAGGGCAGGGACAGAGCGATGTGCGTATGTATGTGTGTACCTGTATATGTGTGAGTGTGTGTGTGTGAGAGAGAGAAAGAGAGAGAGAGAGAGAGAGAGAGACTCTTTCAAACCACTGATCACACAAGCGTTTACATGCGCGCTTTGTGCATGTAGGCACCTCATTCCACGTAAAGAACTCCTTCAAAAAGGAGTCATAAAGAAAATCGCGAACAAATCAAAGATTAAAAATAATCCGAATCGTTCCACAGTGACGTCCAAAAACAAATCCAGCAGGTGACTCTTCACTGAGGTTAAAACCCGCAAGCACTCAATATTTTAGGAGTTTAACTAGCACTTTCCAAAGAATGGCTTATTCATTGCGACGTTTCACAGCAATGAAGAAAGATGTTGTATTTAATTATAGGAACGGCCTTGAATTATTCATTCGCTGTAATTGCCTCAAAGTGTTTGCATGCGAAAATTTAATCACAAACATAACTTACAATATACGAATGGCGTGCTGGAATGAACAGTATTTTAATAGTGAAACGTCCAGTTTACACACACACACACACACACAACATCATATATATATATATGTCAATCCTGAACCCTTGTTCAAATACATCAAATATCTTGTAGGGTTTTTGTGAATTAACTTTAATTATGCCGTTTGCATGCACGCGTCTGTAAGAGGCCGTGGTTCGACCATCATCTTTCGTACAAGTGACCCGCGTTCCCTCACCACCCATCTATACAAATTCACACCACAAGTAACGAAACACAGCCTCACACATCCTCTTCTTTAACGCATTTAATCCATCCTATTGATCAGGAGAGGTGCTTCATAATATACTGCAAACCCTATTTAAAATTTATGTTTCACAATATATATATTATATATATATTATATATATTATATATATATATATATATATATATATAAAATTTTGAAAAAGTTGATGTTTAAATAAAGACCACTTCATATTTTATACTTTTCATTCATTTCCTACAAAAGGTGAATCCTTCAGTTACATGCATAAACAAATAGCGTAGCAAGCTATCAATCATCCGATTCTCATGCAATCCTGACCGTTCGCAATAGCTCATCATTTCTGAAGCTTTCATGCGCACCAACATCGCGTAGCTTCAAAACGCTCCTTCCCGCCGAAGATAAATCAAAAATGATTCCTCCTTGTCAAGTTTAACTTGATTAGCGGCCCATAAATAAACAAAAAACGATTTCCCTCCCCTTTTTTTGTGCCATCTAACGATGCCATAAAGTGGATCTAAATTATACGCACAATTTAATATGGCTTCAAATAGGGTAAAACGGCGCCTAAATAGCCAATTAAAAAGGTTCAGAAGTACCAAGTATGCTCAATTAGGGAGTTTTTTTTCCTGTTCATTTTCTTTCTTGAAGGCCGAGTTTTATGCACTTCTAAAACCTTCTCTGATCATTTTTCCGCCCTCAAAACTATTTATGTAATTTTCACTAATCATATTATATCATCTGCACATGCAGACATTATTTCAGGCCTTTATATATATATATATACAGGGTTAGTCAAAAGTCCTGCCTCAAACGTATTTATTGTGTAGTTATTATTTAAGCAGGACTTTTGATTCACCCTGTATATATATATATATATATATATTATATATAGATATATATATATATATATAAAGAATCCATGTTGCGACGCCAAAGGTATTATCTCAATCAATCAATCAATCAAAAGAAGAATGGGCTGCAATGCTTCTCAGTTGAAGGCGAGGTACGTTAACTTAACATTATGCAAAGGAGAAAACAACACGAGTTTAAATATATTGATTTAAGAAATTTATTATTATTATTATAACCAAAAGAAACAAGAACAAAAATTTACTTTAATTAAAGTTGGTCAAATGTTAATTTAAAAAAAAAAAAACCAAAAAAAACCCTCATTTGGAACGTTTTCATATTTGACATGAAACAAAAAGCGACACAGGTATATTCAACGAATTCGGACGAAGGCCTGTGTTCTGCGAGCATGATTGAAACGTAAAGTAGAGCTTTGGTGCGGGTAATGCTCACCTGCATTAATAATGCTCTCTCTCTCTCTCTCTCTCTCTCTCTCTCTCTCTTCTCTCTCTCTCTCTCTCTCTCTGTTTCCATATATATATATATACAGGGTGTTCGGAAAGTCACTGTGCACTTTCCGATTATATAAGTGCACAGTGACTTTCCGAACACCCTGTATAAGGAATTATAATCAATATGACACTTATAATATGCAAGTTACCCATTTTCCGACACATGAATGTAATATTAAATTGCATTGAAAGAAATAATTTGAAGAAATAACTTTTAAATGTAACCCCATTTTTGAGTGTTGTTAAACGAGTCACATAAAAATTAACTTTCCTTAAAAAATTCATATAATTTCTTTGTGAAATAAGTAAAAATTAAAGTAAATATCAGACCAAATTGACCTTTTCAACTACTATAACCCCTATTCTAGAAGCGCGTAAAGACTAAATTAATATTTCGCTGCGAGTGAAAATGCAAGCTAAAATTTTACGGATGTTTTGACGTAAACAAGATCAGAATTGTGGCGTGTGAGAGCGAAAGTGAGCGCTGGACACAGTCTAAAATTCTCTCATGAATCGTTGTTCACTCTAGAAACTTCTTTCCGTCGAGTCTGTGACCAAAATTTAATGATTTTAGCCGCGTTATGCGTTATGTTACGAATCATGTGGTTTCATGCTGCTTGTACACTCCATATAATCATAATCTCTCTTCTCTCTCTCTCTCTCTCTCTCTCTCTCTCTCTGTATATATATATATATATATATATGGGCTCCAAGTTTATACACGTTATCACAAGCATTTGATATCGATGTGAATCATATTGGAGACAATAGGCCTAAAAAAGATAATACGTTGTGAACAAAATCAAATTTGTTTAATTTAATCTTTGATTCGCGATTAATTAAGGATTTATCACTCGACGAGGCGACACCAATTCTTAAGTTCGACTCTTCTTTATCTTAAAAAATAACGAAATGACGATAAACCTCTTTTTAGTAATTTTTTTGCAATTTTTTTTTTTTTACATCTAAAATACAAGTATTTAGACAAGTTTTTTTTGCACATTTTCTATTAATAATTAAGTTGTTTGTTTAATCAATATCATATTTACGTACGTAGTCAATGACCAATCACGCGTACGCAACTTATAAATAGGAGCACTTTTTACGCGCTGGTATTTGATATCTGATACTTTATATCAAATGTCTATTATACAGAATGTATATTTCTTCAGGTAAAGAATTCCTTATTATTTAACTTATCAGACAAAGAATTTCAAGGTTTGGTAATTTCAAAATTTTTTATCAAGTCAAGATTTTTAAAATAAAAAAAAATAAAAAAATGAATTCTTGTTTAACCGTTAAATATGCCGACTTTTTTTTACTGAACCCCCCCCCCCCCCCTCCCCCCCCCCCCCCACCAAAAGGTTTTTTTTTTTTTAAATGTTTCATTATTTGGGGATGTGAAGTTCGCAGACTCGCGCTTCGAACTTAAAAAAAAAACAGAACGTAACAAATCCAGTACTCACTCGTGGCATCCTCTTTGTCGTCCTTTTTTATATCATCATCGTCTTTATCGCCCGGTTCTTTCTCGTCGTCGTCGTCGTCCGATAGCTTTGCATCGTCATCGTCAGTTTTGTTCCTTGGTTCCCAGGTCATCTTGTTCTCCTTTTTTAATCGTCGGCGAGCATTCGCGAACCACGTCGACACCTGAAACGAAACACCAATTACCTTCACATCAACGCCAATACGGTACTTTGCAACTACTACTGCTGCTACTACTACTACTACTACTACCAATAATAATAATAATGTCTAAGTATACGTGGGTGAATGGTGACAACTCTTGGCATGAAATTCAAGTTCGAATCCCACCGATGGGATAGTGTGAATTTTACAATGCAAATTTGCACAGTTTGAAATACTGTAAGTGATAGATCGAGAAGGGTGGAATATCGTGGGTGTAGACCACAGGCGTGGATGCTGCAGAGTTGACACTTTACCATGTCTTAAACGCTTTGGTGAAGTGCACGTTTAAGATGCTTAACGTCTTACCATTATTTCCCTCACTCTTATCCCAAAGTTGACTCTAGATTGCGTCCAAATGTCAAGGTTTTGCTAAATCATCTATCGATTAAATCACTGTCATGATTTTACCTTTACAAATCTACGAAAGTGTCATTTTTTCCTTAGTTTCATAAATAAAAAATGCAGAAGCAAAAAAATAAGCTAAAAATAATACGTAACTTTATTATTACCTGAGTGAGTGTCATTTTGGTGATGATTGCGAGCATGATCTTTTCCCCCTTCGTGGGGTAGGGATTCTTCTTGTGTTCGTTCAACCACGCCTTCAGCGTCGCCGTCGACTCTCTGGTTGCGTTCTTCCTGCGAGCGGCTAAATCGTACCCAGGACCGTACCTGGTGAGGAAAAGGAGATTACGGGGGATAAATTCAATGCAACAAGATTAAACACGATAAATCACGTTGCAGTCCAATATAGTTTACGAAAACAAGCCCATTAATGAGATTCATCATTACAGTAAACATTTTCTACAAATTTATAAGATAACTTAATATCGATTGATATATCCTCAGTAAGAGAGCCAAAACATTTTAACGTAAGTCCAGTAAAAACACGTAAAATCTTTTATTTTTCAAAATTAAAATCAACCCTTTCGTCGCGCTCCTATATCGCGCCAACATCCACAGGGTGTCTCAAAAGTCCCTGTGCAGCTCTCTCTCTCTCTCTCTCTCTCTCTCTCTCTATATATCTATATATATATATATATATATATATATATATATATAACGTAAAGAACGACGCTTGTATAGGAGATATTCCGCGCAAGACGAGAGAGAAAGAACGAAACAAATGAAAAAATGAGGTAACCACCCGGGAATCGAACCCGGGATCTTCCGATTGCCGGTCGATTCCCGGGTGGTTACCTCATTTTTTCATTTGTTTCGTTCTCTCTCTCTCGTCTTGCGCGGAATATCTCCTATACAAGCGTCGTTCTTTACGTTATTTATACTGCGTGTTCTTTGCAGTTGAATGTATATACTATATATATATATATATAGAGATATATATAGATATATAGATATATAGATATATATATATAGATATATAGAGATATATATATATATATATTATATATATATATATATATATATATATATATATATATGCACAGTGACTTTTGAGCACCCTGTCCCTTACTATACTCTTTATCAATGAATGCAAATCTATTTATATCCGTCTGGTTTGTATGTATAATAATAACTCCTTTTCCAAAATGTTTAACCCATTAAACAGTAAAAGAAATTAACGTTAATCCTCATAACAAATATATTAACGAAAGAATAACAAATAAATAAATTGAAATGGAATTTATTTCTCAAAATGGAAATGTATTTTATTGGGGATTCTTGTAACCGTAATTTAGGTCTTTGTGGTCCGCAGTTAGCTGACCGTAGATTTTCATGACAACACTCGCGGTCTGAATCACCCCAAAATGGACTTTGAAACCATTATTCGCCCTCCAAATTCATTCTGACCCTCGTACGTTTCCACAAACCTTCGGTTTATAATTTGTGAAGTAATTATTAATGTTTCCTAATTGCTTTATTGACTTATAACTATTTATTAATGGTTACGCCACCAATAATTTATGGTACTATTCTTGCCGACTATACACGCACGCACACACACACACATATATATATATATATATATATATAGAGAGAGAGAGAGAGAGAGAGAGAGAGAGAGAGAGAGAACTTGCATGAACACTGTATTTTAATAAGTTTAACATCAGACCATTCTGTTCGTATGCCTCGGCCCTCATCCCACTCGTCGTGAAGGATCATTAAAGAAATAATTTACGTACTGAACGAAACGTCATGAACTTCCTCGAATGCTTTTAATCGCTTTACCGAATTCTGGTCATCCCACGCTATTTCCAGCCATTTTCCACAAACCACTATAATAATTCTACCAATTTCCGACAGCTCCTTTATAGATGCCATATATAATATAATATATATATATATAATATAATAAATATATATATATATATATATTATATATATATATATATTTCCTTTAGTTGACATTACTCAGACAACATTTATAATTATGTTTTATCCATTTCTATTCTTTGGTGCTTTTTAATCTGGATCAAGTAAAGATAAGCACCCCAACCTTTTTTAGTTAGCTTTATAAGGCTAACTAACGAAATATCACGACTTAACCTAACCAATCGTTAGGTCAACTGTACGCCTTGACGATTGGTTAGGTTAGGTCGTGATTTTCGTTAGTTAGCCTTATAAAGCTAACTAAAAAAGGGGGGTGCTTATCTTTACTTGATCCTTTAATCTGTACATTTACTTCTCGGATTTTCGCGTATCGCTCTTTAGAAGAAAAGTTGTTTAGAATTTTTGTTGTTGTTGTCATTTTATAAATTGTGTTTTAATCACAAATCTGTTCACGCAACGAACGTTTATTCCTCTCCTTTCACACCACATAGATGATCCATCGAAAACATCTCCAAAAGGAAAAAGAGGAGAAATTGTGAAAGAAGATTACAAACGGAATGAATCGGGGGAGTGCCATACGCTAAAATTCGCGTGTTTCATTAATTTAGAAATTACTATGGCACCATTTCTTTATTTTAAATGGCAACGACATAGGACTAGATTTTTACCTCGTTTGGCTTACTTCTTCCTATGGATTGTAACCTCGCAGAAACCATTCAAATTCTTAGTTTGAACCGCTTCAAGACCCTCGCAACCGAAAATAATTATAATCCACAATCAATGTTTCAATTTGTCGCAACTTCATATCGTGTTTTGCGATGATTTAAAGCTTTATGATTCGTTTCATTCTAAACAAATGCCTTCCTTAATCCGTGTGACACCTCTGCGCGTGAAGGCCAAAAAATGCGGCATTAAAGAGCAAACCAAACCATAAAGCTTTTCCTTCATAAACTAATGATGGGAGGAATGTTACTGAATTGTTTGTCGCAGTTACTTAAGGGCAATAGGGCTTCATGTATGTAATAGTTTTTATATATAATAAAATGTATTAATTCAGCTACTGTGTGTGTATATATATATATATATATAATATAATATTGCATAACTAATAAAAAATGAACAAAAATAAACAGATAAAAATATGTCCTAAAATAAGAGTGAGGTAAGTCCCGTAGAATCTTCGAGGTTATTGGGAGATATAGAACTGTCTTCCTCCTTATAATAGATCTGTTAGAGAAGGCGTCTACTTAATATTCATACGGTATTCAGCGGTTTATCCACGGCCATTCTAACGCAGTTCTTGCTGAGTGCATTTATTTCTCCCTCTTGTTATTCTTCCAATTTTCCACTGGATTTAGCATGAAACTGAGGGACGGCCGCGTAAGAGCCAATTAAGATTGAGGGTTCCGCAACAACAGGGCCAATTTGAGACTCGAGTATTCAGGTTTGTCTTTCGAAGAGGGAAGAAAGGGAGGGAGACAGACAGGGAGGGAGGGAGGGAGAGAGAGAGAGAGAGAGAGAGAGAGAGAGAGAGAGAGAGAGAGAGAGAGAGAGAGAGAGAGAGACAAGTAAACGAAGAGAAGAAGAGTTAACATTAATAGTGTATAAGTATACAGTTTCTAAAACTAAAACTAAAACTTTCATTCTCTTTGACGGACGAAAATACCTTCAATTATTTCTTTATGGTTTTATAGGTCGTAAACAAATTTAAATGAGTATCGGCCCCACACGTAAAAACTACTAAAAAGAAAAATCCCTTCTTTAAAATGTATAATTATTGTATTAGTTATTCCCAATGTCGAACAATTAATTCACGAAGTAAAAATGTGAAAAGTTTAAACTCAAGTCTCATGGCAGATACGTTTATACCAGAATGAAGAAACAGAGAGTTAGATATATTATCATCAAGTAAGAATTGAAGAATGATTAATAGCAATAAATATGAATGAGATACTCTGATTTACTTCATTATGCGTACGTATATGTCAATATATCATTAAGTTAATAGGACTTATAAACGCGTAAAAACAAACGAAGAACGCGAACTTTATATAATCAACATCGCATTTACGAAAAACTAAGTTCAGAATATAAACACTAAAGTTTTCCCTTCATCATCATTCGACAATTGAATGAAAAATAATGAAAATTTCTTTAAATTTTTGGTTCAGTTTGCGAAAGCCGAGCGAGATTCATGGGGGGATATTCTGTGGTTTCATACATAAAACAAATAATACATATTTGTATAACCTCAAGGAGAAGCCCAAACTTCAGGTGCGGCTTCACCCTTAAAATAGGATCAATTTCAACCTTAAATAATATCAAAGGAGTTCATACACCAATTAAGTAAACTCACGTAAAAGAGACAAAGAATAACACTCCGTTTTCGGAACAAGAAAACTCAAAACTAATCAACGTAAAAGAGTCATCTGCAAGAGCACGTTTATCCTTCATTTTATATATATAACCTTTGGTTAGCTACCGCCCGAATTGTTCATTTTGACGAAGATCAAGCTTTTCACTCCAGCTTAGACCTACAGTTTAACGTGGAATCCGAACCACGCCCCATCAGCAGCCCAGCGTCTTAACCACTAGGCCACCTAGGGTACCCATTTATCTACCAACCACTTTCTTTCTTTATATATATATATATGTGTGTGTGTGTGTGTGTGTGTGTGTGTGTGGTATTGAAACTACTATCGCAAATACCCTCAAATATCCTGCGAAAGGCACAATTTTACTCGTTTGGGTGTGTGTGTGTATAACAAAGAAACTGCTTTCGCTAATAATTTATACCTTTCAACCTTTCGGATGTTCCGTGCAATGATTCCTCATTTCACGGAGGTCAGGCTTGTTGCCCTTCCTGTTGAGTTGGCCTGGTGAAATAAAGAGTTCGTTTCTTGCGCTCTCCACTTCACATACCCAGGTACTCCCGGTTCATCTGGAATTGTCCTGAGCCAGGCGTCTAATTCTTCCTTATTTCCTTTGGCAGCTGGTTGAGCAGTTTTGGTCCTCTCACAACAAAACTATTTTCCTTCAGGGATGGGGATGCTCTGTCTAGCCTTCAATTTGGGAACACGACACATTCGTCCTTTCTTACTTTCCACTGTTGTCTGAGTGGTCATTGGGTTAAAAGTAAGATTAGGGACGAGTTTCTCCATTATTTTCCCAAGTGTAAATAATGGTGTCCCTCTCTCTTCTTCTTTCCAGCGGATGTAAATTAATTACGTAACCTTTCCCAGTAATTTAGTTCTTTACATCCATTGATCTTGGCTGTGAAGCTTCTATGAATCCATCCTAGTTGACTAATGTCTGCTTTTTTATATGGAGATGTTAAGACCGAGCAATACTCCAACTTCGGTATGATCAGTGTTTTCAACAAAGGAATTATTATATTTTTAACCCTTCTTTTAAAGGTCTTCAGTATCTATTCATTCTTTTGGCTCTATTTACTGCAATATTATTTTGTGTTTCAAATTTCGCGTCATCACTCATTACAACTCCTAAAGCTTTTGTTTTAGAGTTTATCTGAATCTCCCGTCCATTTGGGGCACAGTATTCCATGGATTTTAGGTCCTCCCTTCTTCCGTACCTTAATAGTTGAAATTTCTCTGTTAAATTTCATATTATTGCCTTCAGACCAATTGTAGAGTCTGTTCATGTCTACTTGTAGAGATCCTATATCCTCTGGGTTTCTTATTATTTTTCTACTAATTTTTGTCATCGGCAAATGATGTTACTGTGCTGTCACTGATAACTTCCTCATCTATATCAGTTAGCATGATTATGAAGAGTAATGGAGCAAATACTGTGGTACTGAGTTAACGACCTCTGACTTTGTGGAAGACATTCCTTGAACTGTAACGACTTGCTGCCGCTCACTATGGAAATTATATATCCATTTCCCTACTTTTCTTTCCCTGTTATTCCCATATTTTTCAGTTTATGTGCTATGATTCCATGGTCACACTTGTCGAACGCCTTGGCAAAGTCTGTGTATAACGCATCATAATTTTCACTGTTTACGAGTACATCAATAATGTTGTTGTAGTGTTCCACTAGTTGTGATGGGCATAATCTTCCTAATCGGAATACATGTTGGTTATCATTTAATTTTTTCCGAGTTTCCAAAGTCATAAATTTTTTCTCTAACTATTCTTTCAAATATTTTAGTGAGATGAAATGTAAGCGACACTGGCCTATAGTGTTTAGCCTCGGATCGATTGCCTTTATGCAGGTTGTCCCAGAAGTCTGGACTCATAGGGAAAATAGACATTATATTTTTGACGTGAAACAAGCACATTTCTAATGTCAGTTTTACATATTTTAGGAAAGAAAATACCCTGCTAGTTCAGTATACCAATCGAGAAAAGGTGGAACTGGTATTGCTACATGTTTCCGGAAAAAGCCAGAGGGAAGCATGTTCATGAAATAACTGACATGCCTCCCTCTGGCTTTTTACGGAAACATGTAGCAATACCAGTTTCACCTTCTCTTGCTTGGTATACTGAGCCATCAGGGTATTTTCTTTCCTGAAATATGTAAAACTGACATTAAAAATGCGTTTGTTTCACTTTAAAAATATAATGTCTATTTTCCCTGAGTCCAGACTTCTGGGACACCCTGTATATTGGAACTGTGTTCGCTCCTTCAGGATGCTCGGTATTTCTCCTGTGTTTAGTAATCGTCTCCATATCCAATATAGGGACTTAGCGACTTCATTCTTGCGGTTTTTGATTAGTGTGGCATTCCATTTGTCTGGGCCTGCTGCCGTGTGTGTTTTTAGTTTCCCTATAGCTTGTGTGATATCATCTGTTGCGAAATCAAAGTCCGTTATACTTTCTCCTTGTAATTCTTTTTCAAAGAACGCGTTTCTATCGCATGTTAATCTATCAGTTTTGGGGATACTGAAAGATGATTCATACTGAGCTCTTAATATTTCAGATAGTTCTGTTAGATCATCAGTTAAAACATTGTTTTCATTCTTCAAAGGTCCGATAGTCGCGTGATTTTTCGTCTTCCTTTTTGCAAAATTATAGAAATATTTGGAGTTAACCTTTATCGCTTGTACAGCGTCATCTTCTTCTTTCTCTGTATGCTTCTTGGTTCGACTCTATATACTCTCCAGTTTATCATTCAATACGTTTCTCATGTTGTTGTGTTTGCAGTTTCTTAATTTTACAGTCAGTCACTCTTTTTCTCTTGCGGAACATTGACCTCTTTTGTCTCTCGAACCTGCTTCTCTTTCCTCGCCTTGAGCGAAAACTTAAAATTTCGAATTTGCCTTTTTTTATAGCGCGTGTTCTTTTTAGTTGTTATATTAGTTGCTATTTCAGTAACGTTCTGTTTAATATTATAATTGGGGATATTTCTATGTTATCAATACCAAATCTAGGAAGTTGTTATGTCTTGTATTAACATAAATTCATCGGCTGGAGCTAGCAGCATTTTTGCTTGCTCCTCGTCTTCCCGTGTGCCTTTCTCGTATTGGTTTATGTGATACATATATTTCTTTCTCTCCTTTTATATTTCATAAATGGGAAATTAAAATCACCACAGAGAATAATATTTGTGGTTGGGGAGTTCATCCAGTTCTTGACCTCTGTAATGGTATCTGAGAAGTATGTAGTTGGGAGTGCTCGAGGAGTCTATATATTACAATTAGTACCATGTTTAACTTTTCACCTTTTGCTGCTACTAATTGTACGTAGTTGTTTGAAGTTCTTATAGCCATATCTGCCATATGTTTACCGTGTGTGTAAATAACACATAAATATACATAGTTTGCTTATACCCTCTGGGGAATGAATGCTTTGCTTCTCTCTCTGCATTAATATCAAAATAAGAAGGGAATACCTATTTATTCTATCTGCACCCAAAAGTGTATAAAGTATCAATAAATCCGCGCATATAAATTTTAAAGTGAAATTCATTGAATGTAAAAAAGTGCAATATAGTTTACACAATTTATCACAAGTTAAAATACACTATATATTCAATCGAAATACGGTAGTCATCTGAGAAAAGTTTGGAACAAGGCAGGAAAAAGGTCATAAAACCAAACCCTCGAGACTGACTCCCACCTAAACGAAAAGAAAGGAAAAAATATTGGTTGTGTGTGTGTGTGTATTGAGTGATTACGGAAATAAATAACATGACCATAAGTCCAAATTCTCACCTAATTTGCAACTTATGTAATCTAGCAACAACTTAAAACGAAGCAATCACGTGTGATTTTTGTAAAAAATTGCACGACTTTAATTTTAATTGGGACGATAGGGACAAATCCCTCGTATCGAACGTGAAACAAATTACGGGCATGAAATTGCTGTGTGACTAATGTACAGAAACTGGAAACTTGTTTGCGATATTTAAAAAATGGGAAGTACGAATACGAATACGATAGAGAGAGAGGGCATAAGGGGAGGAAAAGATGACCAGAATGTCCCGAAGGAAAACGGTGTCGATGAGAGAAAAACAAATAAAAATATAACACGAAAAGAAGACACTACTGTAGAATAAAGAAAAGAAACGAGTACAATCTGTGATGTAGTGAAACTACCAAACGAATATAATGATAAAAAGACGAGAAAAACTAGAACTGTAGAAAATATCGTATGCAAATATTATGCAAAAGGGCATTGCAGATACAGGAATGGGTAATGCATCTTTGTACATCCCACTTTACGTAACTTTCATTACAAAAATGAATATTGTAAACTTGGGAAAAAAAATTATAGTTCCACAAGATCTGTGCGGCTGTATGGCTGGTTTCCTTGATTAAATAGCCATGTTTTTCGAGCGCGAATTCGGGAAATCTTTATATTATTTTGCACGTGAACATTCGGTGATTACGTATATATACTTTGAGGGACATAGCTAATAACTGTTAGTGTTAGTAACTGCAAAGTCGTCCTTCCCGGCATATAGGTGATACCTGCTGACACGTGGTGATAGGAGGAAATGGTTATCCCCCAAGTCTTTCCCTCTCCTCTCATCACTTCCCTTCTCCAGAGAAGGCAAGCTTATTAGGTTACCGTTAATTACGTTGTGATACCGTTATGCTGCCTTCATGTCGTCATGATTTTCTGGGAAAAGTCCCGCATCCGTGCCATGTATTTAGTCTGCAGACAACACATTCATGAGCTGGTATTGACCGATGTGTTCCGAGCTTGCATGAACCATCAAGTGAACCAGATGTGCTCATCTTCAAAAAGATTCCAGGATCGTTGAGATTTCATCGACCGTAATGAGCTGACCTCAGCAATGAATTCTGATGACACCCGCATCCGTTTCATAGAGAGCGACCTGCTGACGTCCCTGAAGGCTTCAACAGTGAAGTTTGTGAAGGACATTCTAGCTCGTGACCATCATCCCCGAAAGTACTATCGTGAATTTCTTCAGCTCGTCTAGTTTTTTCTGGGGGAAGCCAGTTTGGTGAATGTGGAGCTTTGGGCTCCAGGAGCCCTTCACAATGCTAGATAGTGTCGAAGGCGATTTACTCGCTAAAGATTTTTCTCTTTCAACTCATTTCAGTTGACGTCGGGAGAGCTTCGAGGTATCACTTCGTTTCCCTAATGTGTGTTAAACCATGGACGCTTGCCACTAAGGCAGAGCAGGCTCCAAGGAATGACCTCGAGTTTTTTCAAACGATGAAAATGTTTGAACAAGAAGTGAAGACGGCTGCCGGGGCCGCTCAAACTGCAATAAAGCGACGCTTGTGGTGTTTCTAGGAGTTACTGATCGGGTTGGCGTTCTTCGATTCCTAAGTCTCCCCTGAAGAGAAGGACACAGTGGGAAGTTTGAAGAAGCCACCATCGCGTCAGGAGGTGAAGCGTCTGAAGGGAAAAATGGTTAGCTTCCAAGGGAAACGCTTTTCCAACTTCGTCACCTCGAAGACGAAGTTCTTATTCTCGGCTTTAGCGGTCGACAGAGCATTCCTCGAGAAGGCTCTTTCCAAATGGAATGAAAACCCACCCTATCGTGAGGGGTCGAAGAGAGTGTCGGGATTACCAATCGTCAATGACAAAGCAGAGCGGGGAATTGCTCTGATCAAGGAGTTCAACAACTGCCTCACGAAGGATGAATACCAAAAACAATACTACACCTCTTGAAAGTGGTTGCTGCTCATCGGAAACCATACCTAACTACAAAGAAATCGGACTTCATGAAATGAGGGAATGGGTATGCTTTCCGATGAGCTTTTGCATTGATAAGAAAGTCATTTCTCCACTTCATTTTCAGTGTGATTTATTATTATATTATATGTGTTTGTGTATTATTGCATTTATATATATCTATGGAAAAACGGGTTTCATTTGTTGGTGTTTTGAGCAGCTATACTTGTTACCATTATAGACAGGGTATCTACCCCTTATACAGGGTGTCCCATAAGTCCGTTCCCAAAGGAAAATTTATTTAAAATTAAATTTACAAAAGTAATACATTAGAACTAAAACAAATGTTGAAAGTGATGTCTTGTTTTGGGACTTTTTTTTTGTTGCAGGTGGAATAATACGCAATGGCTAATATGAAAGTGAGTTACATTCGTGAGGAAAAGGCCTCGGAGGCCTTTTCCTCACGAGTGTAACTCACTTCCATTTAACCCTAAACCGGTAACTGTGGCATTGCCGCCTCGGCGGAAAGTCTTTTCTTCTCTCAAATCAACCCCTCTAGTGAGAAATGTGATGTTCGACAAATGGTGGAAGTAGTGTAGTGGATAGAGAAAGTTAATGATTACTCAACTGATCACCAGATCCCCATGTTATAAGTCATTCAGGGTAGTACTCACTGGGGTGAGTGCACAGTTTAACCCCTATAATATGAGAGTGGCCTGAAGGCATTATTGTGAAGGAATATACTCGTATTTACTTCAACAGGAGAAGTAGGTCTGCCGTAAGTAACAATAGTAATAATAGGCGCTTGAATTATAATGCCTAAACTATATAATATTTATGTTTCTTGCCTTTTGTGAAAAATGAGCATGGAGATATTCTCTCCACCAATAATTACAGGCGCATTGCTGTCGCTTCCCGCTTCTCGAAACTACTGGAGAAACTTTTGTTACGCCGATTAAATGATTACTTATGCACCTCTCATAATCAGTTTGGTTTTAAAAGGTCCCACTCAACTGATCTCTGTATCTATCTATTGAAGGGAATTATATTTAAATACACTGTCAGTAATTCAAATATTTATAGCTGTTCCAAGCTATAAGTACGACATATGACGGAGTGAACCACGATATTTTATTTAAAAACTAGAAGACAGAAAAGTTCCCATGTAATTTTAAATTCATTGAAAATGTGGTATCCCCACCAATCTTTTACAGTTAGGCGGGGCAATATATTAGCCGAATGCTTTGGTTCCTCTTGCGGGGTGAGGCAAGGCTCCTTGCTCTCTCCTCTGCTGTTTAATGTGTATAATGATGGAGTACTTGCTTCACTTAATGAGGCAATACTTGGGTGTTGTATAGATAACACGAGGATAAATAACTTACTCTATGCCGATCATATGGTATTAATCAGTCCTTCTGTTAAAGGTCTGGATTGCCTGCTAAAAGTCTGCTAATTATATTCATAGAAACACGATATTCTTTTTAATGTTATAAAAACTAAGGTTACGCAATTCCATCCCTAAAGGCTCAAATCAGCCAGTTGATATTAGTTTCAAAATGAGAGGTGAAGTAATAGAGGAAGTACAAGAATTTAAGTATTGGGGTCAAACTATTACCAGCTCCTTCAGTGACGACTCGGATATAAGAAAACAATATCGAAATCTGTGCTAAAGCGAATATGACTATAAGGAATTTCCGGTTCGCATTTTAAAAAAGGTTTTGGCAGAATTCTATATTTGTTATACAAGAGATCTTTCAGACGTCCACATAAATTACCCCCGAGATGCTCATTTCGCAAATGTTTGCGAAACTCCATTATCCAAGCTATTAATCATATATATATATATATATATATATATATATATATATATATATATATATATCCTTGCAAATAATTTATACCAAACACCCATACTGGATCGAACCTGGGCCCACGAAACACAAGGAAAACTGAACGATGCAAACCACTGGACCACAGCAAGACGTAAGGCACCACGAAAATTTTTGTCCCGTTTTTATTTTTTACATCTATTCATCTATTTGTAACATACTGTATACAGACCTACAAACTAACGACAAAGGCACTGAAATGGATATAATGTTATAATGTTTCAGACCAACAAAGACCCTAGGATCCACTCATGGACCACCCTGTTTATTTGGTTATGACTACACATAGATTTGCCGTTTCCAGTGGTGATGAGCCACTTAATACTTAATACGTTGACCCTCTATGTACTTCGCAATGATGATGCGAGTTCCTCATACCCTGAATAGGTGTATGGACGAATCGGTGCTTTGTGTAAAATGGTGAAAACTTTTTCAAATTTAAACTTAATCTATTAACATCCTGAACACTAATAATAATACAGGGTATTTCAGGTCGACCATAGAAATACCAAAATACCAAAATACCAAAATATCAAATACCAAATACAAACTACAAATTCCGCCAATTTCCATACAGGGCTATTTAAAATGATTCATCCGATTTCAACTGAGAATACTTCCGTACTTATCAACCGTGCATCAACTGGGCATACACCACATGAAAGAGGAAATCTTCGAGTTTTACAAGATCACCGCGAGAGGGCTCCAAAGTCACGCCGTGGCCTAGCCTAGCAACAAACAGTCAGTGTGAAAATGGCGTCCGCACAGCAGAAGGCGTTTTGTGTGTTGCAGTTTTCGAGCTATAAATCGGTAAATGGCCCCCTAGGTCGCCGGATCTTACACCGTGCGACTTCTTCCTTTGGGGTACGTTAAGGATACCGTGTACGTGCCACCGTTGCCCACATCTTTGGATGAGCTCCGAACTCGCATTGTTACTGCCGTAGAGTCAGTGACAACGGACATGCTGGAGCGAGTATGGGAGGAATTCGACTATCGTGTCGACGTTGCTCGTGTAACTAGGGGAAGTCACATAGAGCATTTATGAGGTGAGAGACAAAATTTAGACAGTTTTTTTTTGGTTGATGTATCACAAATCACACTGTATTTGTAACATTAAAAAATATTCTCATTTGAAATCAGATGAATCATTTTAAATAGCCCTGTATTTCTGGGGTCGACCTGAAACACCATATATATATATATATATATATATATATATATATATATATATATATATATCAATTATACTTCGTATATATTATTTATAAAGGAGTTTTTATTATTCGTTAATATTAAATGTGGATTGGCGAAAAGTTATTGGTGAACTGTATTGATTCGCCGAACATGCCCTATTAATTAATAATTAATTACTGAGCCTAATAAGCTAATATGAGTGAATAAATAAATGAATGAATGAATAACTGAATGAATGAATAATTCTTTATTTATAAATACAATTTCACAATTTTTGTTGTTAAAATAATTTTAACAAAATAAATAATTGTGAAATTGGGCTATTTTTTTTTATTTAATTTGGCGCTTAAGCTTTAGGCTTTACTGAGCTCTCGGATTAGTTAGAGATAAAATATTGCAGTAGTACTAATAAATAAGTAGGCCTAGTCTAAGAGACATCATTCATATAATAATGTACACAATCATTAAAAAATATTTGGTCCAACACTATTTTTAAAATGTAACCTCTCAAGCATAAGCTTGTGTGTGTGTGTGACCCCCTTTTACAGCATTTTGATAGAAATAATAATGGTAATATATTATGGTTAATATTAAGTTTTGGAGAGACAAGATTTCGGTGATCCGCCAATCAGGGAAACGCTTACATCCGGGTTAGGTTACACTCAGTTAGGTGGTCGTTCTAGGTTGGTGAGTTATTTCCTACATCACTAACTTTCGATCGGTAAGGAGTCCAAGAAACTGGTGTCTCCAAAACTTAATATTCACCAATATTATTATTATTTACCTTACAACCTCGGGCATTTCTTACACCATCAAAAAATAATTTGGTACTTGTAGGTTATTTCCGCCCCACCAATTTTGACAGAATATTTTCGTAAAAACTAACGAAAATATCACGACTTAACCTAACCAATTATCAAGGGCATACAGTTGATCTATTATTAATTATAACATTGTTTGTTTCTGGAATAGTATTTACTATTTACTAATAGCTCAACTGTATGCCCTTGATAATTGGTTAAGTCGTAATATTTTCGTTAGTTTTAACGAAAATATTGTCAAAATTGGTGGGGGGGAGATAAACTACAAGTACCAATAATTTATAGGTAAGGGCATGAAATGGTTTTAAGTATGATACGAGAGACTTTAATTTACTGATTTTTTTTTTTTTTTCTACACAAGGACTGATTATGCTTAACAGGTCACATTTTATAAATTGCTTTAGACCAATTATTCTGTAATGACGTCAAAAGAATTCTGAAAAAAACCAGCATATTAGTGACTTTATTAAACGCAATAGAAACTGTTTTCTTTTTAACAATTAACAGCACTCAATACGAATTTACAGAAGGTACGAAGATTATTGGCTAACAAAGACTCGAAATTCCACTTTGAGTTAGCCAAAGAAAAAGAGTTTCTGACCCTTCTATTTGCTTGATTATTACGAAAGAGAAACGAAATTAGCAACTGAAAATACAGAATTAAAAATTCTTCTGCCACTGCCCCCATGTTTATACAGTTATGAAACTTTCACACAACACACACACACACACACACACACACACACACACATATATATATATATATATATATATATATATATTAGCGGTAGTACAGTAAAGAACAGGCAATGGATTATAGGAAAAGAGAATATGAAATAAAAGAGCACAATACATTATCTACTCTAGACCATGTACTTTTTAAGGATTATTTATTTATTAACTAGAAAAGGCTTCATTTTATCGGTGAAGGTTAAAACAGCATCGTGCTGTTAGGATTAAGAGTCAATTTAAATTATATAACACTCCCTCGCACAAGAACTGGTTGGATAAAAGGAGCAGTCAGGCATAGGACCTTCCAACCGGTTCACTTAAAAAAAAATTTTTATTAGACCAACAAACGTGAGGGCACTTATTCCTTTTCTCCCCGCAATTTCTTTTTTCTCCCGGTTAGGTCAACTGTACGCCCTTGACAATTGGTTAGGTTAAGTCATGATATTTTCATTAAAATATTCCACTTATTCCTTTTCATTTTAACGAAAATATCATGACTTAATCTAACCAATTGTCAAGGGCATACAGTTGACCTAACCGGGAAAAAAAAAATTGCGGGGGAAAAAGGAATAAGTGCCAAAGTGAGTGCTGTTGAGGATACTGTTGCTTATTTAAGTTTATCTAAACCATTCCTGTCTTAACTCCCGCAACAAGGGAATTGTTGAAATGAAGATGATGATAACAAATGTTGTGGAGAAAATTATAATTTGTGGACAGACGTAAGCGCCATCTGTAATGAGTACTTTTTTGAAAAATGGATGACAAAGTAGAAGAATTTCTTGAAAATCTAGGATTAGCTGATTTAACGGACAAATTTAAAGGTATATAAGCTCTTCTAGGCTATTGTAGCAATTAGACTATTGTAGCAACATATAAAAAGCATTACGCAAATAGTGACCAAAACAATAAAAGTAAAAATTAGTTGTTTAATTATATAAACATAATTATTTATACGTAGAATATCTATGACATATAAAATTAAAAATATATTAGTTACCCCTCCGTTATAAAAAAATATATATATATATATATTTATAACACAAATGTGTCTGAATTAATATTTATTGTATCGATATAACCGTATTTCCGGAATTTTTATACATTTTTTGTATAAAAGTTCGCAGTTTTCTTTTAAAAGTTTTGAAATTATTTAATTACTTCGACAATTCCTTCATATTTTTTAAAACCCTACAAAAATTTTTTTTTCTGATTTGGAGTCACAAAATGGAAAAAGTAAGTGGCTTTTCTGTTCTATGGGCAGGGCACCAACGAGGTTAGGCTATGTCAAGTTAGGTTTGGGTTAGGTTAGGTATGACCAATAATAATGATAATGTAATGTAATAAATCGTCAAATTTTTGAAGAAACGACAAATAGTTTTTGGGAGCAATCCGAGAATAAGCACCCAAAATCAATTTAGGGTGCTTTTTCTTGGATTGGGGTCGAACGTGGGTGCTTATTCTTGGATTGCTCTAAAATAGAGTTAATTGCTCTAAAATGGTTAATTGGATGCCCGGTTAGGTTAATTGTACGCCCTTGACGATTGGTTAGGTTAAGTCGTGATATTTTCGTTAGTTTTAACGAAAATATCACGACTTACCCTAACCAATCGTCAAGGGTGTACAGTTGACCTAACCTGGCATTCAATTAACCTAACCGGGCATTCAATAATTTTACTGTAGGTTTCGATATATATATATATATATATATATATATATATATATGTTAAACACAGACCGTGCATGGAACAAGGAACTCTTCTGGGAAAATTAAATCCAGTATAGTCCGAATAAGTAATGGTAAATGACAAATACCATAGTTTTTCTTTTTCAAGATGTTAGCCCGACGTGGGCAACGGGTCTCTCGCAAAGAGATCCCATAAATATAGCTTCCCTCACCAGCTATCTGCAAAGCAGACAGGATCCAGCTTTGGGACATGGATCTAGGGTTTAAAGCAAGCCTAGACCCCCTACATTCCGAACCTCTATATAAGTAAAAGACTCGTTGCATTCACGTCGGATTGAATAAATCAAAGAAAAAGGGGGTAACTATTGTATTTTTAGCCAAAAAAACCAAAACTTAAACCTCAACCGGGACATTGAGCGTCCACTTTTCAAGGCACGTAACACGTCCGTTTAATATACACAAACTCAGAATGGTTCCCTGAGAAAATTATATGTTAAACACAGACCGTGCATGGAACAAGGAACTCTTCTGGGAAAATTAAATCCACTATAGTCCGAATAAGTAATGGTAAATGACAAATACCATAGTTTTTCTTTTTCATGATGTTAGCCCGACGTTGAGGTTTAAGTTTTGGTTTTTTTGGCTAAAAATACAATAGTTACCCCCTTTTTCTTTGATTTATTCAATCCGACGTGAATGCAACGAGTCTTTTACTTATATAGAGGTTCTGAATGTAGGGGGTCTAGGCTTGCTTTAAACCCTAGATCCATGTCCCAAAGCTGGATCCTGTCTGCTTTGCAGATAGCTGGTGAGGGAAGCTATATTTATGGGATCTCTTTGCGAGAGACCCGTTGCCCACGTCGGGCTAACATCATGAAAAAGAAAAACTATGGTATTTGTCATTTACCATTACTTATTCGGACTATAGTGGATTTAATTTTCCCAGAAGAGTTCCTTGTTCCATGCACGGTCTGTGTTTAACATATAATTTTCTCAGGGAACCATTCTGAGTTTGTGTGTATATATATATATATATATATATATATATATATATATATGAGCAGTCCAAGAATAAGCATCCCGTAATAATGGTTGCACTTCAAACTGAAGTGTTACCATTACTGGTTGAAGATCCATTGCCAGTAATAAATTGGTGTAAGGGAAAAAATCTTATTAAAAAAGTGATGCTGTGTGCTAAGTGCGATTAAGCAATGACCTGGACAAAGTTTTCGAGAAATGTTAATGTTAAAACCCTTTAATTTGGATTGAGGTCGAACTGGGGTGCTGTTTCTTGGATTGGGGTCTAACTGGGGTGCTTTTTCTTGGATTGGGGACTTTGGGGTGCTTATTCTTGGATTGCTCCATTTTTTGTTTTTATTTGTTCCTTGCTGTTAAATTAAATAAATTAAATTTCTCCTATTCAAAATGTACTGATTATATATTAATAAAAAGTTAAAATAAGTTTTAAAAATATTAATTTCTCTCATTTCAATAGTGTCCATAGAACGGAAAAGGTCCAAAAGTAACTCGCCTGTTAATGAATGTTACCGCATGTATATACAAGGTGCTCAAAAAGAAACGCAACCCAATGGAGAATGCATATATCATTGTAATCTAACCTTTATATTTTCTATTTTGGATTGCGTTTCTTTTTGAACACCCTGTACCGTACTGTACAGATGTAACGATACGCATTAATAGGTGAATTATGGTTTTTTTATGAGATACATAGATTTATAATCCTTATAATCCTATACGAATATACACCATCATAAAGATTTTGGTACGTGTAACTGCAGGCAGAGGCGGATTAAGACACCTCGGGGCCCCGGGGCAATGAGGAATATGGGGGCCCTTTTCTATAGCTTTTTATTAACAATACATGTACATGTATAGTACATAGTACATTTACACGAATTATATGGACGGTGCTCTGGCTAATTGCGAAACAAACTTAAGAACCTTA
>JAJOZX010002454.1:352500-375000 GCA_023014485.1 Bathynomus jamesi
GTCTATTAGAGTGGGTTTTTATTATCATATTTTTACCTTCACGTAGAAAAAAGTGAAGTGTTTTGCATTCAGTTAGTATTTTACTTGGGGTGACAAGACATTGTGGACACCCTGTACATTGTGAAAAGTATAAAATTTTCGTTATGTTTTCCTTACTTGTACGTATAGTATATTTCTTCGTTCGTGAGTTATAATCTTCGCTGTACAATATCTTACGCAAAGTTTGAAATAAACAAAACCAATTTAAAGAACGTCGGGAGAAACTTTGGTTTTAAATTCATATAAATTAAAAGCAGAAATTTCTGCGCCAATAATCGTAATAAATATTTTGCGAAACAAGACGAAATCAATATAAGTTAAAACGCATTTGAACTAAAAATAAGTTAAAAATAAAATAAAATATATATTACATATAAAATCTTAACATATTTTAACTGAAAAATACTAAAAATAAGCTAAAAATAAAAATTAAAAGACTCACAAACAAAAATATTAATATATTTTAAGTAAAATAAATCAAAAAATAACATTAATAAACCAAAAGTATAGACGAACCTCAAAGTAAAAAAAAATAAAAGGATTACGACATCTTATCGACTCGACAAGTATATTGTGGGTTAGATTAAATTATGTTAGGTTGGGTTACGTTAGGTTAAGTCACGCTAAGTTGGATTAAGTTACGTTAGGTTAAGTCACGCTAAGTTGGATTAAGTTACGTTAGGTTAAGTCATGCTAAGTTGGATTAAGTTACGTTAGGTTAAGTCATGCTAAGTTGGATTAAGTTACGTTAGGTTAAGTCATGCTAAGTTGGATTGTTACGTTAGGTTAAGTCACGCTAAGTTGGATTAAGTTACGTTAGGTTAAGTCATGCTAAGTTGGATTAAGTCACGTTAGGTTAAGTCATGCTAGGTTGGATTAAGTTACGTTAGGTTAAGTCACGCTAAGTTGGATTAAGTTAGTATTTTAAAGTATCGATGTAATGGTCTTGTCAGTACGATGGGTATAATTCCATAAAAATATAGACACTAAAAAAGCGAGACTATTTTTGTAAGAGAGATACGTCTTTATCGGCAATTAAGACTAAATGTTGATAAGAGTAATTTGATAACGCGAGCGGAGCGAGCAAAAGGCGTTAAAGTTATTTCTCATCTCGTAACTTAGTGTAATAGAAGTTTTGTGTGTGTGTGTGTGTGTGTGTGTGTGTGTACGTAACTGGTTATAAGTGAGGTCGAGTGTGTGATAAGTCACAAATGTAGTGGGGTAATTTTTGGTGAGGTAAAACTTTTGGTGCCTCGGAACATTAAAGGATCACCTGAAGATCAGGGCCCCCAGCCTTCGTTAGTAAGCCTTATAAGGCTAACTAACGAAAATATCACGATCTAACCTAACTAATCATTAGGTCAACTGTACGCCTTTGACGATTGGTTAGGTTAAGTCGTGATATTTTCGTTAGTTAGCCTTATAAGGCTAATAAATATTTTGCAAAACTTATAGCGGATCATGTCAAGAATAGCGAACCCAATTTTACCATGTCAAGAATAGCGAACCAAAAAATTCCCTTGTCAAGAATAGCGAACCCAAAAGTTTCTCTTATGTTACAACTAGCCTAAGACCCACCCTTCGTGCGGGTCGCGGGTAGCAAAAATTAATCAAACTATCACGACTTAACCTAACCAATCGTCAAGGGCGTACAATTAACCTAAAAAAATAAATAAAAAAATAAAAAAAATTTATTTATTTATTTTTTATATTAAGAGAAGAGGATTCTTTATACTGTACGGCATTGACGATTGGTTAGGTTAAGTCGTGCTAGTTTGGTTAAATAAAAAAAGACTAATATAAAAGCATTTAATACGTCCTTAACTAATTACTTAAAATTGGGAAACATAAACCTACCGTCTGAAGTTATGAAAACGTCCTTGAGGACTTCCCATGTCAAGAATAGCGAACCCAATTTTACCATGTCAAGAATAGCGAACCCAAAAATTCCCTTGTCAAGAATAGCGAACCCTGCAGGTGTTGGGTTCGCTATTCTTGACATGATCCCTTATAGCCTTATAAGGTTAACTAATGAAGGCTGGGAGCCCTGATCTTCAGGTGATCCCATTAAAAAATGTATACAGAAAGTCTACAAACATTTCTACTGTCAGAAAAAAAAGATATGTTGGTGCTGACTCGATTAGGTTACGTTAGGTTAGGCTAGTTAATGTTTGGTTAGGTTAGGTGGGCTACATTAACGAGTACCTCACTAATGACTTAACAAAACACAACTTCAATCCCTCAGCTGACTCCCAAATACTTACCTCGCCCTTCTCGGTTCGGTGGCATTAAGGTTAGGTTTGGTTAATTATTTTTTTTAAGTATATGGATTCTAAAAAGTCGGTATCTCGCTTATGCAGAGATGCGCACATGTGTGTGTGTGTGTGTGTGTGTGTTGTACATTGGTCATTTTCTTAAATCAGTGGTACTCATTGCGCGGCTCGCGAGCCAAATGCTCTATATATATTTGGTTCGCGAGCCGCCCAATGAGTACCACTGTCTTAAATGAATAATCTAAATATACGCATGAAACTATATGCTAACGATATTACTGATTTCTGTACATTTATTTTTTTAGTATAAATCAATATGTAATTATTACAAAATTTAAAGGTCACAAGTATTAAGAATGGTACGTAAATTAGTGAAACAAAACAATATCGGTAAAATACCAAAAAGGCGACTAAGAGAAAACAGTTGCTGGATGTCATTCATGAAAATGAAAATGAAGTCTCCATAACTAATACACAAATTACTAAATAAAAAAAAAAATGTTTAAAAACATGTAAAACTTCTTATTACATAAACACTGTAAATCACAAAACGTAAGTTGAATTATGTAGAAGAGATACTGTACTTGTCACTGATGTTAAATAGTACAAACAGACTCGAGACCGCTAAAGTAAAAGGAAAATTTAAAATTAATTTGAAATCTAATAAATAAATGAATAATAATTAGCTCAAATGCATAGCGTAAGATACGTAGAAGGCATCATAGTCCCAGGCTGTGAAAGCGAGGTTCTCACAGTAAACAAGAACATAGTGGCCAGATAGTATTAACGGAAAAAGGAGAGAAAGAGAACAAATAGTTAACCTTTTGTTCGCTAGATGTCACTAACTCTGAAGCGAGAACTGAAATTTAGAGTGAGTTTAAACTATAATAATTAAATAAACTATAAAGAGGAAGGAATTGTATTATGAGATACGTGGAAAGAACCATAGCCTCGGGAAGTGAAAGCGAAGATCTCGGCTTAAACATGAGTATGGATAGAGACAGAAAAGAAAATAGTGAACTTTCTGCCTTTGTGATGAGCAGACATTGTGAATTTTATAATTTATAATTTTATAATTTATAAATGTTTAATGAAATTATGAAAATTATAAAATTAAACAAAACTTACAAAACAAAAATTAATATAAAAATAGTTATGTCACGCCACAAACATAAAATACTAGTAAGGATGTTAAGAATGTTAGGCCACCGCGGTACCTCTGTGGGTGAAACGCCGTTTTCCCGTAATTAAAGCGAAGACACTAAAGTCAAAGGTTCGATTCCCGATGGTGCTGGCAATATTAGTCCGGGAATTAGCGCAATGGGCCGCATTAGCTGGCCTGAACGCCGCACCAGTTTCTGGCCCTCCTCACTCATTATTAGAATTAATTGTACATTACAAAAATAAATATGTGGAAAATGTATACATTATAAGGCCATCGGATTAACTTTATAAAAAATGAACAATAAGGCAGGCCGCACATAGGATCGTCTTGCTACTCATGACTGACGACTTGAGTAGTCACGACCCGAGTCGTGAGTCGTAAGACGATCCTGTGTGCGGCCACCCTAAGAGTGTTGACCAGAATAAAATCTGTAAAGCGAAGCTGAAATAACTCGATTAATAATAGAGGAAAAATCTGAACTTTTTTATCGAAATTGAAATGAATTTATAGAAACTTTTATTAACATTTTAGATCGAATCTTTATTATCAAAGATAACGAGTTAAGTGATATATACATATACAGTATATGTGGTGGTGTACTGGTTAGAATCGCTGACTACGAATCCATCGGACACGAGTTCGATTCCCGGTGACGGCAGGCGGCGTGAAGCTAACTCGACTGTTCATCCTTCTACGCAATAAAAAAAATTTGGTTGGTACATAAATGGGTACCCTGGGTGGACTAGTGGTTAAAACGCTGGGCTGCTGATCGGAAGGTCGTGAGATCGAGTCCGGGCAAAGACTTTGTAATTTCTGACCGCTCGTGGTGGGTCGTGGTTCGGATTCCACGTTAAGCTGTAGGTCTTAGATGTTCGTCAGAATGAACAATTCGGCCGGAAGCAAACCAAGGTTAACCAAGGTTATATATATATATATATATATATATATAATGTAAATCTACAAGGAAAAGGAAAACTTATTCCAAGGCCTTTCGTGTATTCAGAAGTACACCTCGTCATTCCCTGACGAGGTGTACTTCTGAATACACAAAAGGCCTTGGAATCATTTTTCCTTTTCCTTGTGGGTTTACATCATTCATTCATTTCATGTGTTTAATTGTGAAATTCATCCCATATATACACACACACACACACACACACACACGCGAGTAGTGAGGTATTGTGAGTAATTTGTGGCTACATTTTCGTCAGGGGTCATTGAAGATGCAATAGCTATGGTATATTTTATTTTTTCCAGTTTCTAATCACTTGGGCTGACGTTAAGTAGAGGGGAGGTCCATTAAAAAGTTTAGAGAATGCACTTTTTTACCAAATACAATGATTATTTTTCGAATTTCTCCCCCGCGTTTGGGTTTTCACACAAAAATCTAAATCAATTTACTACTGCTTCATGCTACTTCAGGTTTTTACACACAAGTTCTTTTTGTTTCAGGTTAGGTTAGGTTAGGCTAGGTTAACCTACCTTAAACTGAACCTAAAAAAAAAATCTCTTAGAGGAAAGAAGCAGCAGTTTTGCGAGTAGATGTTAAGTTATATAAAAGATAGCACCGAATAGGATCGAACGCTACTCTTAATAATAATAATAATAATAAATAATATAATATATAATATATATATATATATATATATATATATATATATATATATATATATGGGATAGAACTCAGAATGGTACCCTGAGGTCTTTTATTATACACACAGACCGTGCATGATGGAACAAGGAACTCTTCTAGGAAAATTATTCGGACTGTAGTGGATTTAATTTTCCCAGAAGAGTTCCTTGTTCCATGCACGGTCTGTGTGTATTATATATACACACACACACACATATATATATATGAAACCTGTTTGTATGTTTATGGTTGCCTTTCTGACAGACAATATAGTGATGAGTATAGACCCCCTTATTTTCACCAACTTAGAGACTTACAAAAATAGGAGATTTCCGTGTCATTAATAGAGCAAGAAATATGTTTACTGTTTATAAAAAAGTAAAGATATTTTTCCCTACTGAATTAATGCACAGTATTTTGTAATTAATATTAATGGCCATGTTCATATACAACGAAGCCAGAGTTGAATTTCGAGTCTTTTCAGTCTCTGTATGTTTTATTTTACATATTCAATGTCCATTGATAGTTTTATGAGAGACGCGAAGTATATATCATATATACAGTGTGTGTGTGTATATATGTGTGTGTGTGTGTATATATGGGGGAGATAAAACGTGTGTAGACTACAGTTCCCAAACTAGGCAATAAAGTATTGTGCATTGCCCAATAAGTTATGAAAACGATATTTTCTTCATTTTCCTTTTGCCGTACAGAGTGCAGTAATGCGCTCAGGCATCGTGTGAATGAATATGGTTATGTGCTTCTGAGGTAGTGTAACCCATGTCTCTTTCGATATTTGTAGTGGGGGTTCCTTTGAGGGGTTTATTTGCGCACTCTTTTACCGCACGCCAAGAAGATGCCACGCATGTTCTATAAGGAGGGTATAATTCCCACTGATACCAGTGGCGTGATATCTCTACATACCAACATTTTATGGAGGACGGCGCTCCAGCCCACGCTGCTCGTGCAGCGCAAATATGGCAGGGCATCTAGTATCTTCTATTACTGGCCAATTGGCCTGACATGAACCCAACAGAATATGTATGACATCCTGCCTACTACAGTCACATTTTGATCTTTACTGTCCTAAGGAGTATCTTTTAGTGCAGTAGTCCGAAAATATGAGATAACTGCTGAAAACTGGTAACAAAGAATATATTTCTTCTATTACCTCAAATCACTCATAAAAGAAGTTTCAAAAACCATTTCTTCTATCTAAAGAAGTTATGGATCACTAAAAGAAGTTATTATATCATCTGACACGAAGATCTGATACCCAAAAGAAAGAAAAACTTCCCCGAGAATGACCCTAAAAAGAAGTTATAAGTTCTAAATTTAGAAGGTTTCATGTTGAGTGTACATCCGGCTCAAACTAATTGAAAAATTGTCCCCGTAATATAAAAGACTTTGTGAAACATGTTGGGGCTATAATGGTGTTGTGGTGTTTCAATGAGTATGGTACTGGAGACATTGTAAAAGTCAACGGTACCACGAGAAAAGAACAAATACCATTCCTTCTTAATTCACCAAATCCAATTGCCATACGAAGTGGTCAGCGCCCAGCGGATCAAAACTTCATTTTTCGACAAGATAACGACCTAAAACACGAGTCCACCCTTTGCATAAATTTTCTGAAAACAAAGTGCTAACGAATGCATGAACCACTATAATCACTTGATCTGAATACAAATTGTTCAAATTTGAAAAGGAAAAGCACAATTTCACCAACCTTACAAATCTATGGAAAGTGATACGACAAGCTAGAACAACATCACCCAAGATACTATCAAAATAAAATTGATTGAATCAGTTTTTATTACAGTATATTTGTTACGAAAAGGAAGACGTATAAAACATGACGTAATAGACATCATTTAAAGACCAGCATCGCTTTTTAAATATTTACTCCCTTTGTTTATGAAATCAAGAATTAACACAGTTTCGTCCTATTTTTCTTTTATTCTCCAAATGTTACAAAAGAACAGGATCAATGAAAGAAAGCCACCCCCAGCCTTCTTTAGTTAGCTTTATAAGGCTAACTAACGAAAATATCACGACCTAACCTAACCAATCGTTAGGTCAACTGTACGCCCTTGACGACTGATTAGGTTAGGTCGTTATATTTTCGTTAGTTAGCCTTATAAAGCTAACTAAAGAAGGCTGGGGGTGGCTTTCTTTCATTGATCCAAAGAACTTAAGTGGATTCATAATTTTGGCACTAAGCTATATATATATATATATATATATATATATATATATATATATATTGTTACGTGCAAACGATCGATGGCTTCATCGTTCGCACGCACATTTGAACACTTCTCAGTGTTAAAAAGTGTACAATTTTTCTTAATATTTTATCTTAAATGTAATTAACGAATGATAATAATTAAAAGGATTTATCGAAAAATCCGTAGGATAAAATAACAGTTTATATTTGGATTAGTTTTACTACAAGACACTCCAAAAGAATAACCTAACCTAACCTAGTGTAGCCTATTGATGGATAAACATATCGCTGTGATTTGAACACTTCTCAACACTGAGAAGTGTTCAAATGTGTACGCGAACGATGGATCCACCTATTATGCAGCGATCGATTGATCGCGCAGATCGGTCGTTTGCGCGTAACATATACTATATATATATATATTAGTGCCAAAATTATGGATCCACTTCGATTATTTTGCAATATTTTTACAGTATATGTGGCGAAGGGGGTGCAACACTAATGTTGAAAACGGGGTGGGGGGGTGGGGGGGATATCATCCATGAAACTGCAATTGTATACCTTTCAAATTAGTAAAAATACAACCATACATTATGGAACGCTTTTTGGAACATTTAAAAATAATATTTACGAAACCCACTCTACTTTGAACACAAATACTGATGACGTCATGGAAAATTTGAACAAGTTACTGAACCGCAATCTATTTCTACGAAACCCATGTTCACTATTTCTAATCACTATTACTTTCAAGGTTTTCCAAGAGTTTTGAAATGATAAAGGTTAAACTAATAGGCCTGTAGTTTTGCGCGAGTTCCTTGTCATCCTTTTTGAAGACTGGAGGTACATTTGCTAATTAATATAATCAGGGAACAGAGTTGGACTGACGCTACGAGAAGTTAACTTAACAAATAATGATAATTATTTTTTAGCACAACTGTTAATAAAAAAATAGTAGTTTTTCAGTTCAGGTATTAAAAGGTTTTCTTACATTATATATATATATATATTGTCAGCGACCGATTTTCGAGTGACGCATTTCACGACGAAGAATCTTTGTAACGGTGAAAAATCTCAAATAATATTGTCGTGTCGTGATGGATGTTAGCGTTCGGAGTTGAATTTGCGCGAAACGAATATAACCGCGCTGAATGTTCGTGTTGTGTGTGTGTGTGTGTGTGTGTGTGTGTGTGTGTGTGCACGAACGTCAAATAGGCATAGATAAGGTAGTAGAGATGTATTTTATAGTGAGTTTAACACTTTTGGTATCTTGGAAAGATAAAAAAATGTATAGAAAATTTCGGAAACATTTTCATTGTCGAAAAAACGATAAATTAGTCTTGGTTAACTTAAGTTACGCTACGTTTGGTCAATTTAAGTTATGCTCGTTAGGTTAGGTTAGCTAGTACGTTGCTATTTAGGGATTTAACAGAAAACATCTTTTGAAACTGCACTTGCGTCGGGGCCCCTTGACCGTCAGCTACTATCGTTGGGTCAATTCTGACCCTGAGTACATTTGTTTATTTTATCATGGGAAATAATGATAGTAGTTAAGGGTTAAATTACGTCCTTCCTGACTTGATGGTACTAAGGTTAGGTTAGGTTAATTAGCTTTTAATATATAACATTAAAAATGTCGGCACCTTATTGATGCAAACGTGTGTGTGTGTGTGTGTGTGTGTGTGTGTGTGTGAGAGAGAGAGAGAGAGAGAGAAACTAAATAAACTGGTATGCATAATCTTTATGAAAATGGCGAAGCACTTTATTAAAAAAGTAAGTAAATATCTCATTGTTATTACGGTAATCTCATTAAATAATTATTAATTAAACTTTATAGCGTTGTTATGAAGTATTCATTTCGACCGACCTTTTTTTCCCTTTAATTCTTAACCCGATAATTGAGTTCTCAAAGTTCATTTTTTGGGGAGGGAAAGAAAACACAAATTTGCATCAATCAAAGTTTGGATTTGTGTCAAAGAAAACAATTAACACTGAATTCTTATCTCTCCAAAATTTTAAATTACTCAAAATATTCTGATAAAAGAAAGAAACAAATCGTAAAACTTTTTGAATAAAGTTTTGTTTAGCCCGAAAAGATTTTTGTTTTGTTTAATTTAAATAATTTTTTTAAAAATCTTTTTCATTACTTTCGAAACAACTTCGAAATTTAAAAAAAAAAAAAAAAAAATCAATTCCAGCAACACTTCCCGAGTCTAACCTCCGCAGCCCCCATAATTTCATCCGAGCCTCCTCCTCCTTCTCCCTCATTCTGTAATTTTCGTTTCTTACAAACTAGAAAAAGAACCCCACCCTCCCTTCCCCTTTCCCTTGTCCCCATCAACCCCATTTCCCCTCGAGAAAGAAAAAAAACTGATGCAAGATAAGTTTGGTATAGTCAAGTCATTTAAATTTATCTATTTCCTTTCATTAGATATGAGAATCCGGAGAAAAATGAGCGCCTAACTCTGTAAATAGCGAGTTTTGGTTTAAGTTTTTTAATGTCCGCTCATAATTTAGAAAAGATTTTTCATTAAAAACTTCATTAAAGATTTATCCTTAAAGTTATAATTTCTTTTTCTGTGACTGTTTTCAATTGGGAATGATGCTCCAGCATCTGACGCGCTTCCAAACTGGAATCGCCAACTTGGAATTTATTTTAGCGATAACTTTGGTAATTATACTGGAATGGGAACTTCCCCTTCTTACTGCTTGTGGTGGGGTATTCCGAGGGAGTGAAGGCACGTTCCTCGGTCCCCCAATAATACTTTTGACCCCAATTTTACGTTGAAAGGAGTCATCCAAACGGGCCAACATTTCCCAGTGATTTCAATAAGATACTTTTCTGTATTAGGTTTTATACAGGGACGGAATGAAATACCTTATCATTATTTAGTCTTTATTCAAACTTTACTTAAACGTTAAACTTAATTAATGTTAATCTCTCTCTCTCTCTCTCTCTCTCTCTCTCTCTCTCTCTCTCTCTCTCTCTCTCTCTCTCTCTCTCTCTCTCTCTCTCTCTCTCTCTGTATATATATATATATTGCATGAATCTTTCTAGCTGGGAAAAAGAACACCCCAAATGGCCCCTCCTTTGCGTGAGGAGGAACTCCTTCGTTTCCATAAAGGCTCTATTTGGACGCCATTAAATTTATAAAAAAGGTTTGACAAAGAATGAACCCTGGAAAATATTCCAAATTGTTATGACACTAATAAGAAGCAACCAGACCTGTCTTTGAGCACTAAAGGAAATTACCTATATGCGGGATCATCTTCCTATGTAATTACTAATTACAGACTTTTCATATAGAAGAATTGCGACTTCTGACTGATCGAGGCCTGTGGTGTAGTGGATAGCATATCTGACCGGCAATCGGAAGATCCTGGGTTCGATTCCCGGGCGGTTACCTCATTTTTCATTTGTTCGTTATTTCTCTTCCTCGTGTGCAGAACACTCCTCTATACTTACGTCGTTTCTATACATATATATGTGTGTGTATGTGTGTGTGTGTGTGTGTGTGTGTGTGTTCGTTCGTATGTCTAAAATGTGTGAACGAAAGAAGATGTTAAATTTAACTAAAATATTTGAAACATGAGATGACGTCTGATTTCATTCCCCAGAAACTCATTAGGTTACGATGTTTCATTTCTAAATATACACCTGTACGCGTCGATCCTACGATAAAAGTTTGCATGTAAAATTGGGACCATTTTCAGGGGATTTTAACTAATCTGAAAGTGGGACCGTGACTGACTCTCCATAAAGTGAACAGAGACGAAACTCTGCTAATTATCCACTTGATGGAAATTCTTGTAATAACAGGCAAATCTTTTCTCGGAATCCAGAGTCATTGTCGTTCTTTTTCTTAAACATCATATATATATATATATATATATATATAGAGAGAGAGAGAGAGAGAGAGAGAGAGAGAGAGAGAGAGAGAGCGTGTTTGTGTGTGTGTGTCACCTAAATACAGTATAGGAAGAAAATGAATAAAAACATACAATGTAAGGAATAAAATGATAGAAAATGCAATTAAAATACAAAATATGATGAAATAATATGTAAAAAGATCACAAATTAAAGACGGAAAATTTTTCAATGTCGAGATTTGTGAACCTCTCTCGACACAAGTAAGGTACGGACGGTCCGATACAGATAAAAATATTTATACGTTTGTTGATCAACGCGGAGTTCTTTCATTCATGAATCTACCATCCGCAACCTATTTTCGACCTTTTCCCGTCATTCCATAAGGTCACTTTTCAGCCTCTTTCCGCTGACGTCCCAATTTCGAGTTAAGCGTAATGATATCATGCGGTGAAAACTAAAAGATAATCAAAGATGACAGTGTGAGTGATAAAACAGTGTTTGTAATTTAGACTCTACGTTCGGGTGGCCTAAAGGTCATTGTCCCAGAACTTCAGGGTCGCCCGGGGGAGTCGTGCAAGTACTGGAAAGACGCGAGGCCCCGCGGACACTTACGGCTGCACGAAATACTCTCATTTCGCGGTTTGTTCGCCGAACGTTTCGGCTTAAACTCTTAAAGTCTTTTCGGCGATGCGTTTACTTGTTTGCGAGACTCGTATGAGATTAATTTCGAAGGACACTCAATCACGAGAAAAACAAATTATATATATATATATATATATATATATATATATACTTTCAAGGACTGGTCAAGCGTAAAATGAAAGAACTTATAACGTTTGTATTTAATTAACATTGAAATACTTTGACTGCCGTATTAAATATTTAACATCGATTTAAAAGTAAATAATTTTAACATAATATTTAATAAACTATATTCGGAAATTGTGAAACTAAATAAGAATTATTATTATGCACGTAAATTACAATGAAAAAATTATTAAAATATCTTAATATTTAATGCTGTTAACCGTTAATGCTGTTAACAGCTTGTGGGTATGAAATACATTTTAGTAAGTCACAAATTTTGAATGATGAGTGCGCTCCTCTTTCACGCCTAAAAGGAGACGTTTACGTATAATTGTAATATTGTTTTACACTGTAAAAATCAAACCTTAAACGCGTAACACAGTAGCTGTGTCTAATCATGAGGCACCTGAAGTTCCATGGAAGAAATCCATAAATCTCCGTGGTCAGATAACCCAAAATTAACCTGACACTATTCTTATGATCATCTTTAGTGGCTCGTCAGACCCGAATGAGCTGAAGCGGGGCAAACAGGCTAAAAAAAGCCTTAAATGGGCAGCTTTGTTTTCTATTTAATAAGAGAGCAACGAGCGAAGGCAATGAAGAGAGAGAGAGAGAGAGAGAGAGAGAGAGAGAGAGAGAGAGAGACACGCTCCGCTTTATGACTTTCAAACGCTAAAAAGATGCGCACCCTCTTTACTACAAATTGAGCTAATCCTAGACCTCCATAAAGGCCAATTCTTATAGCGTTTCCCATCTCCGGACGCGCTCTGCAATTGCAGATATATAAAGGATAAGAGGCTCGTCAAATTCATTTCAAAAGACATAAAACAATTTGCTCTTTGCTTTATTGTAAAGAAAAGAGATTCGGTGCGATGTGAAGCGAGGTCGGAAAGCTCCGAGATTGATCCAGAATGTTCCGGGGATTGACACCGTATGCAAATGAGGGGAAAAGGAAGGGGAAACGAAGGCGAATTACGAAGTGCCGCTCAAATATCAACAAGTTCAGACTATCTCTCAATCTTTGTGAAAGGTCCTCCTTCAGCATTTCTCAATTACACGACGCCACTTACAATATAAAAGCATGAACCATCCGTCAACCTCTGATGAACACTAAAATGAAAGAGAAACAAAATTTTCCGCTTTATTATGAATTAATTAATACCTTCAAAGAAATATACACTTTATTTGCGATAATGTTTAATATTCTAATGTATGGTACATACCAAAATCTCTCTCTCTCTCTCTCTCTCTCTCTCTCTCTCTCTCTCTCTCTCTCTCTCTCTCTCTCTCTCTCTCTCTCTCTCTATATATATATATATATATATTATATATATATATATAAAAAAGGCCTTCAGTCCCAGTCCAAAGTTGAAAAAACAAAACACCTCAAAATCGCTCCTGAAGAACGCTGAGGCCTGCTGCCGTCCTTCAAATACAAATGTCGGTCGTTTGTAGTAAGATATTTTCCCTATATCTGCAAGAACCCTTAATTGATTAATTACAAATTATTGTACTTTTCATAACCGATTTCAACAAAACAAATGTAAAATCTCAATACCTAAATGGAAAGATAGCTATTAAGGTGAGTCCACAATTTAAACCACCGAAAACCTCGCTGTAAATTACTGTATAAATACAAGGAAGTTTCTAAAATAATAAATATAATTAAATGAAGTTATAATTCTGATGATGAGTAAACGCGGTTTTGGAAATAAGTTTTTGGTTAAAATGTTTGTATAATAAATTAATTTGTAAATAGTTTGGTTCAAATATGGACTTTTTTGGCAGATATGACCAAAAATAAAATTGTACAACTCAACATGCGAACTGGTTACGTCTATATATATATATATATATATATATTACCGATCATATGTCCAAATATAATTAGGAAGAAAGTGGTAAAACTAAAAGAAAGACCATTGCACCTCTGTTTAATACATAACTTGGCTTAAATACAGAAACCAAAGACTTCCCGTAACCTTCTATATGTACATAGAAATATTACTTTCTATTGTCTGAAATCACTCAAAAAAAAAAAGGTTTTAAAGACCATTTCTTCTCTCTAAAGAAGTTATGTATCATTAAAAGAAATTATTATATCATCTAACAAGAAACTTTGGTACCCAAAAGAAGGAAAAACTTCCCCTCAAAAGAAGTTTTAAATTCTAAATTTAGGTTTTATTTTGAGTGTAGTATACGAGACACAATGCCCAATAAATTGGCGCAAATACCTAATAATTTAGAAAGACAGGCCAGTATTTAATACTTAAGGTGACCTCTCGCGTGGATGATAACTTCACATCTCAAAGGCCCGTAGCTTTAGTATACACTCTAAAGGTGTCTGTCTAATTGACATTTTGCTAAACATAAATTTACCTCAACTTTCTAGTGATTTCAAATCATTACTTTTTGGATATTTCATTAATTACTTTGCTGGACATTGGATTAAACGTTTTGTCAAGCGTGTGGTTTTACAGTCGGTTAAATGTTTCAAATATTTAGATTTGTTCCAACAAAAATTTGACAATTGAGAACAGAGAACAGGGAAAATATTAATTTTTATAAATAAAAAGATCACAAAATCAACTTTCTGGAGCTTCAGGAAGTTAGGACACATCTAAATATCCGAAACATTTAGACAGCTTTAAAACCAGATGCTTAGCGAAACGTTTACTCTAACGTCCAGCAAAGTAATTAGTGAAATATCCAGAAATTAATCATTTGAAATTACTAAAAGGTTGAGACAAATTTACCTTTAGCGAAATGTTTAGATACAGTACCTTTAAGAGTATAATTTTAGTGTTCATTTGCCAACTCAAACCTTTTTTAGTATTATTATTGTTAGTCGCATCACTAACGTACAACGTTCTTTTCCTCGCAACCAACGTTCTTCGAGCCTTTTTTAACAGTGGACTTATTTCAGTTCTCTGGTCCTCCTGAATGGTTGTCCATATTTCCTGAAGCGGTCTTAAAGCGATATGGTAAGGAGATCGAATTTTTAATAATGCGTACCCGTCTTACAATATTTACTTTTGCCCGATCCTGTTTACTACGAGTAGCCAAACTGCCATCTTTCTGCACCGATTGTAGTGTTCGTTGAACTGTTCCTTGTATATTTCGAGTTCCATTGCAATGTCTCTTTGTCTGTTGGTCTGTTTATGGATACCGAGTATCTGAGCTCTTAAGAAATTCATGCGTTAACTCCGCATGTTTAGTTCGTGGTACGGAGAATTATCAGACATTTTTCTTGAATATATGAAGAAGATTAGAAGACCACAAATCAGCTGATGTTTTATTATCTCTTCGCGCATCTGGCATCGAATAATTAAAACAAGAAAATAGGCGTAACAAATTCTGTGCTGACCAAAAAGGTAAATTTGAGAAAATGATGGTGATAGTGAGGGCGTTAGAACAACGAACAAAACTTAAAACTCCACTTCCCAAAATTTTCAATCTCTTTTGTTCTGAATTTTAATTATATTTTATATTTATATTTCATTTCGGTACTGCTTTCGCGAAATAAAAGTTTGCATTCAAATCAATGAAAGATGGCGCCCGAGCCATCCTAAATTAAAATCCTACAGTTAAATCTGGTAGACAGCAGACCTTCAGACCTTGGGCGAATCAAGGAGAGAAGTAAAAGAAAATAGTGAAAAATGAACGGAACTTGGACTGACGTTGGTGAAGGATTAGTGGTAAACAGGTTGGTGAATAAACAACGTAATAATAACAATAATCAGTGAGAAGGGCAAGAAACTGGAACAACGCTCAGGCCAATTAAAGCGACCCATTATTCTAACGCCTCTATTATTATTACCACCATGATCGGGGGTTCGAAACCCCGAACTGCCTTCATTTTGTTTATAGGAAAATGGTGTTACTCAGCTCAGTGGGTAACACCGTTTTCCTATAAGCGAAGTGAAGACACTGAGATTGGGGGTTCGACTCTCGATGGTACTGGTAGTTATTATCTGGGAGTTAGCGCAATGGACCGCATTAGTTGTGCCTGAGCGCTGTGCCAGTTTCTGATCCTCCTGACTAATTATTATTATTATTATTATTATTATTATTATTATTATTATTAGCCACGGAGCTACGGATGCTGGTGAATTAAAAAAAATAGTGATTCGGTTGCTTAACCTCGTTCGCAATATCTAAGGTCATATGATGGAGAAGAAGACGGTCTCCCATCCAACTACTCCCCAGACCCAATGTCGTTTAACTTCGCTGGTCGACACCCACCATGTCGTAATCTGCTGACGAAGAAACTATATATATATATATATATATATATATATATATATACATTCAACTGCAAAGAACACGCAGTATAAATAACGTAAAGAACGACGCTTGTATAGGAGATATTCCGCGCAAGACGAGAGAGTATGTAGAAGAATTACGGCATTTGGAAGAGTGAGGTCCATGGTGTAATGGTATCGCGTCTGACCGGCAATCGGAAGATCCCGGGTTCGATTCCCAGGTGGTTACCTCATTTTTTCATTTGTTCCGTTCTCTCTCTCTCGTCTTGTGCGGAATATCTCCTATACAAGCGTCGTTCTTTACGTTATATATATATATATATATAGGGTGGCGCAAAAGTCGAGCATCAAAGGAATTTTAGGTGTTCATTATAATATTTTTTTTTCTTTTAGGTAGGGGATGGCTGCGAAATTAACGATAGACGAGAGGGTGAGCTTGGTTATAATGTATGGAATAGCAGGTACAACAAATCGATGAATCGGTACAGAATTTAAATTCTGTACCGATTCATCGATTTGTTGTACCTGGTATTCCATGCATTAAAACCAAGCTCACCCTCTCGTCTATTGTTAATTTCGCAGCCATCCCCTACCTAAAAGAAAAAAAATATATATTATAGCCAACACTGAAAATTCCTATGATGCGCGACTTTTGCATATATATATATATATATATATATATTATATATATATATATATATATACTGTATATATATATCAAGAATAGGCCTATATATATGAACATGAGTAGAACACGAACATTATATAATGCTGCTGCTAATTAGGACTCCTGAAGCATGTGAAGCTAACTTTAGTAATGACAGCAAAAGTTTCTGGAAATAGAAATGAAACAAGAGGGCACCGTCTCTCCCGTCAATCGATGTTGTTTCAGGAGCCCAAAATACTGTTCCAAGTCTATGGAAAGATCATTTTTTTATATATTCTTAATAATTAATAATAGTGTAAGTGGAGGAAATGTAAGTTGAATACCTCATCATTTTTTACCAAGCGAGTCATCAACTATTATTCAAACTTCGATACCAGAAGTGAAATTTCTCATTGGAGAGCTTAAAACGGTCTTCTCCTCGTATAGTTGGACTGTCAGGTGAATATTTAAAATATGTTTATGACTCTTTATCAACGCACATACACTATTTTTCTCTATAATGTTACCCCGCAGTCATATTCCCGCTGGGCTCATGAGCATGTATATCATATCATTAGTTAAGAACAAATACGGTAATGTTTTGTCCAGTAACAACTACAGACCGTTGCAGTTGTTTCCTGTTTCTCTAAACTATTTGAAAAATGTTTGCTATTTAGATCTAATGAATATTTCTGGTCATCTCGTAATCAGTTTGGTTTTAAACGGAATCATTCGCTGGATTTACTATCTATGTATTGAAATTGAAAAACATTGCAAATATGTTCACTGAGAACAACTCTGTGATACTTACACACACACACACACACACACACACACACACACATATATATATATATATATATTATATGTGTGTGTGTGTGTGTTTTAATCTTGTAGGTTAACGTCACAAATTATTGAAATAAAAAAACACTAAAAACGATTTCATTGATGTTCTGCCATGTTTAAAAAAACTTCTACAATAAAAATAAAAACATAAATAATTTGCGACGTTTAAACCCAACTTAAAAGTACACCTACCTAATTTGAGCCGTTAAACTACAAAACTAATATATATATATATATATATATATATATATATATATTATATATATATATATATATATATATATATATATATATATATATATATATATATATATATTATATATACTGTATATACAGCCTTGGCCAAAAGTATTAGCCACCCCCTGAAACCTCGCTTATAGTGATTATAGATAATATTTGACTAATGAAATAATCAGTTTAGAGTTTTGTGCTTATAATATACTACTTTGCACCTTGATCGAGCACTTTTGCCGAGGTATTTTAATTTATTTAAATTTTTATGAGTTCCACCTATTTTCTCAAAAAATTGAAGTATTATAAAAACGTGCTTCCATGGTTAATTTTTGAAAAACGTTATCAAAATGTTGATGATTTTTTTCAGAGATGTTCATAAGTTTCGAACAAAGGGTAAGAAAAGAGAGTTAACCGAATCTGAAAAGGGTAAAACCGAGGTTTTTCATTCTCAAGGATTTTCGCGAGCTTCAACTGCGAGAAAATTTAAAAGTTCATGGTGCGCTATTCGAACAACTTTAAAACGTCTTCAGGACACCAAGAGCCACGCATCTAAGCAAGAAGTGGACGAAAGAGGGTTACGAATGCTAGGGAGGATCGATTCTTGAAACGCTCATCTTCGCAAAATCGCCAAAAAACATCATCTGAGCTAGCTTCAGAGCTATCCCAAGCAAAAAACAAAAGTGTGTCATCTAGAACAGTGAGAAGAAGGCTCGTAGAATCTGATCTCAAGGCAGGAAAAGCCAGAAAGAAACCATGGCTGTCTGAGACAAATAGAAAAAAAGAGACTTGAATGGACAAAAACACACCAAAATTGGACCTCCGACGATTGGGGAAAAGTGCTTTGGTCAGACGAAAGTAACTTCGAGGTAAGTAGTAAAACCCTTCTTCTATTTCCTTGTACCATCAAAATTGATAAATATCCTGCCTTTAGGATTTGATAGGGAATCATAAAACGTTTGATTTCTCTTGAATTCTTTCGGATTTTCAGCTCTCCTGGTGCAACGTTTATAAGGCGAAGAGTAGGAGAAGCATACAAGCCAGAATGTATTGTCTCTACAGTAAAATTTGGCGGTGGTAGCATAATGGTTTGGGGCTGCATGTCTTCTGGAGGAGTTGCAAAACTGTTTTGGTGCCAGGGGAGGATGAATTCCTCGTTGTATACTGCCATGTTAGAGCGAGTTCTGGACCCATCTATGGAAAAGCTTTACCCAGGAGTAAGCAAAGGTAACATTACATTCCAGCAAGATAATACGCCTTGCCACACATCTCGAGCAACTCGAAATTGGCTTGACGCGAAAGGAATCAAACTTTTGGAGTGCACCCCCCCTCAAAGCCCAAACCTTAATCCCATAGAACACCCGTGGGTAGTATTAGGCAAGGTTGTCCAGAGACACAAGTTTTCGTCTAAAGCTGAACTTCATGCTAAGCTTTTTGAAGAATGGGAAAAAATGCCTATTGAAACTTGCAAAAAGTTAGTCGATTCGATGCCAAGACGCATTCAAGCTGTAATAAAGGCAAATGGTGGGTGTACGAGCTATTAAAATATTTCAAAATAAACTTTCTTCTCGTTTTATATTTTTTCCTAACCTCAAAAGACACAGGAATAACACTATTACCCATATAAGTAAGGTGGCTAATACTTTTGGCCAAGGCTGTATATATATATATATATATATATCTCCTATACAAGCGTCGTTCTTTACGTTATTTATACTGCGTTTCTTTGCAGTTGAATGTATATATATATATATATATATATATATATATATATATATATATATATATATATATATATATATATATGATACACACAGACCGTGCATGGAACAAGGAACTCTTCTGAAAAAATCAAATCCACTATAGTTCGAATAAGTAATGGTAAATGACAAACACTCTAGTTTTTTCTTTTTCATGATGTTAGCCCGACGTGGGCAACGGGTCACTCGCAAAGAGTTTTGGTTTCTGGCTAAAAATACAATAGTTACCCCTTTTTCTTTGATGTATTCAATCCGACGCAAATGCAACGAGTATTTTGCTTATATTGAGGTTCTGGATATAGTAGGCGAGGTGCAGCGCCGCCAAGAGCTGCCGCGGGCCCCGGGGAAGGATTGGTATTTGGGCACCCCTGTTTACTCAGTATTTTATTATGAACGTTTTTTGTGTACAGAACAAACAAACTGATTAAATTATATGTCCAAGTCACTATTCAAAACATAGAGTATGAATAAATAACTCAGAAGAAAATGACCATTTCATTTTTCGAATCAATTATATTAATTCTATGACCATACAATTTACCAATGCAGTACCAGTCCATGCAGGCAAGACGATTGTTTACTACAAGATTTTCATAATTAGAAGTGTACTTTCTTTGCCTTCTCTCTAGCAAAGTGGTAAATGATTCTGATGAAATTTAAAGTATGGGCTAACTGGCTTTCAGTTACAAATTACAATGGTTCCCAGATCTGTCAGTTGGTCTTGGGCATTGGTGGACCGCAGATAATATTTTATCTGTTTCAGTTTGACTATGATAATCTCTATAAAATGTATGTTCATTAATTATATTTCCTCTCTGTTATTTAATCAACTGCTTTACTAATATTTTTAGATTTTATCCCCCTTCTTTCCGGGCCCCCTAGAGATCCTGGCCCCGGCGATTTAACCCGGCTTCCCCACCCTCTCGGCGGCCCTGGCTAGGTGTAGCTGTAACCCCTAGCTAGCTGGTGAGGGAAGCTATGTTTTTGGGGCCTCTTTGCGAGTGACACGTTGCCCATTCGGGCTAACGTCATGAAAAAGAAAAACTATACTGTTTGTCATTTATTCGTCACTTATTTATTTGTCACTTATTCGGACTATAGTGGATTTGATTTTCCCAGAAGAGTTCCTTGTTCCATGCACGGTCTGTGTGCATGAAAGAGCCTCAGGGGACCATTCTGAGTTCAATCCAATCCCATATTTATATATATATATATATATATCCTAATGTACTGGTATTCAAGTCAAACATTTACAATCAAATGGGGAAATGTGTTTTTTTTATTCTTTTAAATCCTCATGTGGAGTACACCAAGGGTCTTTACTATCACCCCTGCTATTTAATTATATATTGATGGTCTGTCTAATCCATTTAATGCTCTCAACGTCGGTTGTTCTATGAGTGAAATTAGGTTAAAAACTTGCTTTATGCTGATGCTGATGACATGGTATTAATCAACCCATCATTTAAAGAGCTGCAGTTGTTATTAAAAGTGTGTGAAAATTATGCAGAAGAGCATGACACTGTGTTCAGTGTAGGTAAAACCAAAGTTGTGTTCTTATCCTAAACAGTTTCAACAGGAAAGTGCACGTGTATTTACATTAAATGGTCTTACTATCAATTACGTTCATGAATGTATACCTACTTCTTCAGATGATGATTTTGATATTAAGAAAGAATACCTTAATTTATCTGCCAAATCAAGTAGGCCCCAATGCGAAGTAAGGAAATTCAAATACTGTACAATTGAAGTGAAAAAAAAAGTTATTCAAACGTTTGGTTCTCGTATATATTGTCAATAACTGTGGGTGAAATACAATAAAAACACGGAGAAAACGATGAACCTACTACTGTTCAGTAAAGGGTTTGGGATACGACAAAAATTGCCATCTAGATGTTCAACTTCCCATATGTCTGCCTCTCAAAATATACCTAGTTCTGCTGATAGTAGTACACGTGCCCAGTAACGGGTCATTGTATAGAATACATCATTCAACCAATGCTTTAGTTCAAGCCCTGGTTGGTTCGTCATATATGTCCCAAAATTTGGCCTAAATGGAGAGAGGGTATTTTTGTTATCATCATTATTAAACTGAATGTCCCATTCAGTCAAACTTAGTGTTCTGTTTAGAGTTATTTTGCTCCGTTGTTTATGACTGATAGTGATGATGATAATAATGATAATAATAATATAATAATAATAATAATAATAATAATAATAATAGTATGATATCAATGTCAATATCACTTTCAATATCATTTGCTTCCTCTATTTTAGACCTTTGTTGTTTTAAAAGTTAATTCTTTTCAATACTTTTTTGTAACTTTTTCATTCCTTTTATTTATTATTATATCGTATTGTTCATTACCTTCATTTATTATCTTTTTATCACATTTCCAGCTTACCAATAAACATTATCATTATCAATATATATATATATATATATATACATATACTGTGTGTATATAATTATTAATATAATACATTATAAATGTAAAATAAATTATTATTATTATTATTATTATATTATTATTATAATTATTATTATTATTATTATTATTATTATAGATTAAAAATCTAAAAATCTAAAAATTTAGTAAAAACACCGCTTTTGACTCCATTGAAAATAGGACGAATGAAAGCAGCAAACCAATGATTTCGCTGTCAAAGTACCTGAATTCAGATTAACGTCAAAGCACGCACAGCGCCTCATTCAGTTTCGTATCGAATGACG
>JAJOZX010002454.1:380000-440000 GCA_023014485.1 Bathynomus jamesi
TTATTCCTAATCTACTTATCTATCTATCTACCTAACTGTCTCTCTGTCTGTCTATCTATCTATTTATCTATCAATATTTTATCCGCGTACGTAATGCAAACAACGAAATGGAACTACATCTCAATTAAAGTATGCACATATCATTAAACAGAATCGAGGCAAAATTGACCGACCACCCAGTCCCTCATTCAGATTTAGGCTAAATTGAGCAACCAACCAATTGACCTGAAATTTACGATCTTTATAAGTTCCGTTTCCAATAATGAAACATAAATTTAGATTTATGAGCCTTTGTGAATCATAATTTGCGGTTATCTTCAAATTATTATTATTATTATTATTATTATTACTATTATTATTAGACCTATTATTATTATTATTTATTCATTTTATGTTTTTTTATGTATAATTTATATGTATTTAAGCAGGCACCATTTTCTAATTTTTTTAATTTTGAAATTTTAATTTCAGAAAAAAACGGAATTTTAATTTTAAATTTTAATTAAAGTAAAGTTTTCCATTAAGGCGCGTTTTACACGAAACTAATTTCCGTAAACGTTGCAGTAACTCTAATCATGCAAGAAGTCTTCAGGAGAAACCAATGAACTAAATCACAAAATGTGGTGATTTAAATACAACGACACAAGTCATTAAGATTTTTCTCTTCGCGAAAAGCGTTTGACTTTAAACCCATCGAATCTTCAGTTCGAGTTTGAAAGAATGTATTATAAACGCAATGGCAAGGAAATAACTCTTAAATCATTACTGCGCTCATAGAATAAATTTGTCTTGGGATAAGAAGTTAGTAAATTATAATGTTTATTCAAAGGTAACTTCACAAATAATGTTAAAACAAATATAATTATTAAAGATATAAATAGGGAAATTTATTCTACGATAATTTAGCTTTAACCCTCTAACGCCGACTGGGTCGAATACGTACCGTTTCAAATACACGTATTTAGACTTAACCCTACAAAAACGTTCGGCGTTAAAGGGTTAATTTAGGGGTTAGAAATTTCTTAATTAAGAATTAATTAAGTTAATTTAATCCAGAGGCGTCTCTATGCAGCAGCAGCAGCGATTTCAAGCGCGCGAGATCAGTGTTCTGAGCAATCGTCCTGTGACGACCGATCGTAGTAGAATGGTTACCGTCACTAATAAGATATTTAAGGGAACAGTTTCGTTCTTCCTGACACACGAAACGCTACACTTTCGGTTCCAAGCTCTAGTTTTGTACAACAGCGGCAGCAAGTTCGAGACACTTCTATCAAACTGGTTTTGTTTTCATGTAACACACACACACCACACACACACACATATATATATATATATATATATATTATAATTATATACACGTGTCCCAAAAATATCGATATTTTTATTTGCTCATTATTTTATAGTGGGCGTATATTTTATTATTGGGGTTTCTTCTTCAGAAAGGTAACAGATTCGGGTTTCTATTCCGCATATACCAATATGCATATACCGATACATTTCAATGGCGAACCCTCAACAGTGATGCCGCGTTTGCAACTGGAACACAAAATCAAGATCGTTGAGTGGTTTCATGTGACAAATTCTCTGATTCAGGTGCAGAGGAACCTTTGCAGAGAATGTGGATGCGCAGATCCACCCGATAGAAAGACAATATTACGAATTGTTAGAAATTTTCAAACAAAATGAAATGTAAGCAATCAACACAAGGGTAATAATGGTGGTAAGCGACAATCCACAAGAATGTGCAACGCGTAAATATGGTTCATGAAATTACTGAGCGCAATCCGCAGAAGTCAATTCGACGTTTGTCAGCAGAAGTAACTATTTCACGAACATCTTGTGCATCGTATACTTTGCACCGAATTAAACCATTTTCCCTACAAAATTCCTTCACAAGCTTCACTGACTAATGTTCAAAAAAAAAATGAATGGAATTCGCAACATTGATGTTAGCAAAGCTAGAAGAAGATCCTGAGTTTTTGAAACACATCCACTTCACTGACGAATGTTATGTAGGCCCTACATCTGTCTAGGGAGATTAATAAGCAAAACTTTCGTTACTGGGGAAGTCATCCTGGCGCTCCAATAGAACTAGCTTCTACGTATGTTACTAAATTCAACATTTGTCCCGCTGTTGGGTGGTAGGTAGGCTGTTGGTAATAGGTCCCTTCTTCTTTGGGAATGAAACTGGAAAAGCAGTGACGGTAACGCAAAATTCATATCGTCAGATGCTACAAGATTTCGACTAACCACAAACTAATTAGTTTGTTGCGTAAAAGAAATAACTGCATTACCCCAGATTCACAGTGGTTTCAGCAGGATGGAGCACCTCCACACACTCGTGAAACTCGCAACTTTTGAGGAAGCATTTTTCCAGGCGACTAATCTCCCTTCATGAGCCAATAGAATGGCCTCCATACTCACTTGACCTCACATACCCCTGACTTTTTCTGTGGAGTTACATAAAATACAGGATCTATTCTATCAAGCGTAAGACACTCGAAAACCTAAAGACCAAAGTTTATGAGATAATCAACATCATCTCAGCTGGGCTTTTTCCAAAAATTATGTCAAACATTTGTGTAAAGTTGAATGTTGTGTTAAAAAAAATGGCGATTACACCGAACATGTTTAATTAAAGTTAATAAACTCCTTTGTTTTACGTACCTATTGCGTTTGTCTTTGTGTCTAGATTCTTCTTTTTTTTTTTAGCTTAGAACATTTATTTAGAAATAGGGATATTTTTGGGGAGACACCTGTATATATATATATATATATATACACCAGGTGTCCCCCAGAAATGTTCCTATTTCTAAATAAGTATATACGTGAAATGAATAAATGATACAAACCCATAAGGAAAAATAAAAATTATTTCAAGGTCTTTCGTGTATTTAGAAGTATACCTCGTCTCTGACGAGGTGTAGGCTACTTCTGAATACACGAAAGACCTTGGAATCATTTTTCTTTTCCTTGTGGGTTTGTATCATATATATATACATGGGTAGTTTCCATCCCTCAGAAACATTTCATCCCAAGTTGCCCCTTGGAATCTACACCAGTTCCAGTTCCAATATGAAACGGTTTTCGAGTCCAGGTCTCGTTACATTCTAGTGGAAAAACAGAATCTGATTCCGATTCCATTTCAGAATAAAAACGAGCTCAAATCTACAGTATATATGATAGTATTCTACTCAAATACTGAGCCTATAAAGCACGTTCGTTTCCTGGAGGCAGTTTACAATTTTATACGTGTTGTAATAATGAAAAATATGTACCCATCTAGAACATCTCGTGGTTCGATCAATTAAGGCACCGCCCAGCAATGCTGAGACTCTGTTGAGTCATGAGTTTGAACCCCAATGCTGACTGAAGTTGAGCGGTTGTCTTTTATATATCTTACGTCACGCCGAAGCGGCGGGCTGACCACCCCCCTTTAATTGACTTAAGGTAAGGTAGCCTAGTCTCAGGCCCCTCATTCTCACTTCCTTGGGGGATATGGGGTATGGATGGATGTACCCATGAATGTAAACTGTATATATCTTTGCGAATAAATTATTGAATTGAATTGAAATATAAAATTTTTTATATTTTAGAATTTTAAAATTGTATCATCATTTCTAGTTTGTAATAATAGAAATTAATTATTATCGGTATTTCAACATGGCATGTTCTGTTTACCGTATTGTTTACTATTTTTCTTTTCTATTATTTCTATTTATGATATCGTATTGTTTATCTCTTCATTTTCTGTTATTTCAAAGATTATTTCAATTTTCATTCGTAATGACAGAGTTAACCAAATGCAACTATATTTTATTTTTTACTAATTCTATTTATATTTCTTATTTTCCTTCGTAAAAATAGGAATGAATCTCAAAGATTTTTGCCTGAAAAACTGTCGTCATGCTTCCCAACGGCATATTCAGATAAGAACACTGTAATTAAACTATTTGCCACTAAAAATACAAAATTAAACGTTAATGGCAACATTGTGTAAACTTATATGGGTGTAATGTATATCTTACGTAATGTGTTCTTTCTGAATAAAAATTATTATTATTATTATTATTATTATTACATTTTAAATGCAAATATTTCAGCAAAGAAATTATGAGACACATATTGTAAATCTAAAATTTTAATCGCTTACAAAAGAGGAATGTTGTGGTCACCTCCAGTAGAGAGAGCTTCGAAGCAGAAAAGTAATCCTAAAGCTTCATTTTAGCAAAATTCATGAAAAAAGTATAACTATTGTCTCGAGTTTTTTTACTATTTTTTTAGAAATTTTCGTTGTCTATCAAAGGAGAAACTTCAGAACCTGATAAGCAGCAAAAATAATATTAGCAAAGAAGGGAACAAAAGTATATAAATAGTTAAAGTAAGAAACACTGATGATTTTTTTACAAATAATTATGACAATGGAAAACACACAAAAGCGGATTTAGAATTTTTTTATACGATTATTTTTCAAAACGAATTAAAACGAAAAATTTTTAAAACTAAATTTGTGAGAGGTGACGCTTACGATCGTTTTGATTGAATCCTACGTAAAACTGTAAGTCCCCTCCATCGTACGACCTTAGTTAGATATTACGAAGGAGGTTAAGCAACCCCATCAAACAACAACAACAAACAACAACAACCTACAGGGTGTCCCGTAAGTCTGGACCCATAGGGAAAAATAATAAAATTACAAAATAGTCCAAAAATTTATTTATAATATATTTTTTTATTATTTTTATTATTATTTTTATTATTTTTTATTATGATCTTACTCCGCTGGAGTTTTATTTGTGGGGCCACTTGAAAGCCAAAGTGTACGAGGTCAAACTTCAGAACATTTTCCACCTTAAAGCACGCATTGTGGAGGCGTGTCAAGAAATTTCTGCGACTGTGATTCAGAAAGTGCTGTCGCAGTGGAGATTACGTCTTCAACTATGTGTGCGACACAACGGCGGACACTTTGAACAGATTATGTAATAAATTTTTGGACTATTTTGTAATTTTATTATTTTTCCCTATGGGTCCAGACTTACGGGACACCCTGTAGAATGTTGATCGACAGAATACGTCGACATTAGCCACACGTTTTTTCCTTAAATACTGTCTCGAGATTTCCCAGAAACAAAATGTACACATTTTAACGTCCAAAGAAAGCAGTCAAATATTAATTTAATAAAAATATATAATTCCAAATGCCATAATCAATTGGGGAGAATTTTCTCATAATTTCGACACATATTCCAAATACAAAAAATCTTCCACTTCAATTCAAGTTCTGATTTTGATCATATTTTCAGATATACAGGGTGTTCAAAAATAAACGCAACCCGAAACAGAAAGAAAAGGGTTACGTTACAAAGATATATGCAGCATTCTCCAATGGCATGCGTTTCTTTTTGAAAAACCTGTATGTATATATATATATATATATATATATACAGTATATATATATATAAGAAAAAGAAAGTTTATTTTTCATTAACAATTGATACCAATCTCATTCCTTTCAATAACAAATATGCACCAACAAAAAAATTAATAATCCATTTTAAAAAATTATAAATAAAACAAAAAATTCTATAAGTAAACTGGTGTATAAATTTCTCCATATAAAGGCAATGATATTTCTCCTAATAATAAATATATAAACATTATTAATTACAAACTCTTCATTTGTCAAAATATTTTTTGGAAAACACGTTCTTAACATGCTTTTGAGACGCGCACTTTTTTTATAACATCAGTGATAAAGCGCTTTGATCAGGTGCATTCTCCATATTTGTAAAGTTAATAGTATACTACTGATAATAATAATAATAATAATAATAATAATAATAATAATAATAATAACTTAAATGTAGCCACAATTCAAACTACTGTAGTGTATTGGGCAATTTCATTATGAATTTCTCCCAATATAAACTAAATGCTACTTTTATTATTTCCTTCAATATACACAGATCATTTACCTCCAAAAAAAAATAAAATAAAAATAAGAGCCATTTTCCGAAGCACATAATACGCGCATTTATCTACAAAAATAAGGCAGAAAATCGGCTTCCGCGAGAGAAGAAAAAATAAAGTGGAAAAAATTAGAAAAGTGTCGTGTAAATAATAGTAAATCAATGACTTAATTGAATCTCTCTCGCTAACGAGAAACCTTCTCCAAGTTTCTAATTAAAAATTTCAAACTTCATTGATGTCTCACCGTAAATTAGCTTTCGATTCAACTTAGAAAAAACTTCTGTTTGAATTAGCGACTTCTGATCTAAGTTTGAACCAAAGTTAGACGGCGGTGAGAGTTTTGTAGAAGCAATTATACCAAAGCATCCTCCCCCTTTCATTCCGATTTGTTCTTCAAACTAGTGAATATTTATGAGTTCCTTCCTTTCATATATATATATATATATATATATATGTGTGTGTGTGTGTGTGTGTGTGGAGAGGGAGTTACAGGCTGAAAGTCCTTTCGGTCCACTCGGAGAGGTTCGCGTTATTCAACTAGTTCATTTTTTAACTATTCTAGCAGTATTAAAAAAACTGGAAAGAAAAGCATAAGGCTCTCTTCCCACCCTCCGCTCCTTTCCCGTTAGAGGTGGTTACGAAAAAGATTGAAGAAAATACCTTGACCCTGGAAAAGTAGCCAAGGAAATTTCACAGGAAATAGGAGAATATATAAGCGAGCTCTACAATTACGCTTTCAACACATGGAAATCGGACACTGGATAGCACCGCTGTATAAACTAACAATAATATACAGTATTTGTGTTGATCATAAATCAACTACTTAGTATCGTCACAAAAACCTCAAACATATGGTTTTAATTTTATATATAATATTTACAGCTCTATTTATCGAGGTCTCGGTCCAACAACAATACCATAACCCACTTCAGGCTAGCCCCAAAAGGATTCAGAGAAACGTAAAGGTTAAATTCTCCTTGTTACACCCAAGTACGCGCAAAGCCATCACGCCGGCAAAGTGATAAAATACTTCTGCAAGAAAGGGGTGGAAACAGGAATTAAGAACAGAAATAAGATTTCCCACACCATGCCCTCATCCGTCACGTGCATCCAGCCACTCAAGAGAAAGAAGAAAAAAAAATCATCACGGCAGAAACGCAACTCTACTTCACCTAATCCATGCTATGCATTTTTTAAATTTTTCTTTTGTTCGTTATGAAATTACGTGTTTCTACAAAATATTTTTCTATTCTATTTTCAGACATATTAACAAGGCAAGTAAGTGTGTGAGCGTATTTTCTGTAATAGGATGTTTGTGATGTGTAATGTCTGCCAACTCTTTGAATGTCGCCGAGTTTCAACTTGGGTCTCCCGCCATGAAAGGTGTTTATGCGGCAAGTGATACAATGAGTCGTTCATACTTCGCGGTGTTGTGCCACCACGAGAGTAGAGAAAATCTCGTTCTCCTTTGTGGAGAATGAAGGTGTTTTGAGGGTGACCACCGGTTGTTGCAACGGCGAATTCAAGAGTCTTCCACGTAGAGGTGTTTATGAAGCAAGTGATAAAAAAATGAGTTGTTCGATGGTTGATTATGCTATGTGGGGCACAATCAACCAGAGACGTCTCTCTAAAGTTAGGGGGAGAATCAAGTGTAGGAGGAAGTGTTTAAACAAACTCCCGCAGGGTTATGTTATAATGCTATTTTCTTAAATTATATTATATGTGAGGACAGTCTTACACCTGAGTGTATTCAGAACTTTGCCCAGCCTATTTTTAAACATGTTTACATTTTAGCTTGAAACAACCTCCGAAGGAAGTTGGTTCCAGATATGAACTATTTTACAGGAGAAGAAATTACCACAGATGGAGATACTAAATATTTTAAGTTCCAATTTAAAACCATTATTTCTTGTCAGATTCGTATTAAATGAGAATAATTTCCTGTAGTCTACTGTCTATTCCATTGAGCATCTTGAAAACTTGAATAAACTGACCGCGCAACCTCCTGGTCTCTAAAGTAAACAGCTTTAAGCGTACTAATCTTCGTTGGTAGTTGGGGTCAATTTTGTGGCACTTGCTTGTATCCTTTCCAACCTTTCTATACCGTTCCTAAGGGACGGAAACCAAAGCTGCACACAATGCTCGAGTTGAGGTCTAACTGATGAATTATAAAGAGACATTACAATCTCCTTGTTTCTAAATTGGAACTGTCTTTTAATATAACCTAGTATTCTTAAGGCCCCTTCTTCGACTTCTTCACAGCGCTTTGACGGCTTGAGATTATTACTAATATAAACTCCTAGTCTTTCTCTAGATCAGTCTCAGTCAAGTTCCTCCCCAAGAGAGAATAATCGGTCTTTGCGTTTTTGTAATCTATATGCAATACCTTTCATTTGTCCAAGTTCAATGTCATCTGCCAAGTAGCAGACCATTTGCCCAACCTATCAAGGTCATTCTGAATCGTTCGTACGCCCTCCTCATTACTTACAGTATCTCCTAATTTGGTATCGTCTGCAAATTTGGAAACTGTACTTAGGAGCCCACTGTCCATATCGTTAATATAGATGATAAAAGTAAAGGACCCAGAACGGAATCATGTGGAATACCACTGGTGACGGGCGCCCATTCCGAAGCCACTGCATCTATTACTATTCTCTGCCTTCTATCTTTTAACCAATCTTTAATCTAGTTGAAAACGAGCCCGGTGATTTCTAGTCCTCTAACGTTAACCATCAATCTCGTGTGAGGGACTTTGTCAAAGGCTCTAGTCGAGTCGTATAAAGTATGCATATTATGGAAAAATTCTAACAGGTTTGTTAGCCCGAATCCAGAATCCATGTTGAGAACCAAAAATTAAATTGTTTAATTCATGGTGATGCACGATACGTTCTGTAATAATGAATTCCAACAGCTTGTCGACAATTGACGTTAAATTGATCGGGCGGTAATTACAAGGACTTTGCCTGTCTCCCTTTTTAAAGATTGGTGTTACATTTGCTAATTTCTAGTGGGTTGAAAATTTCCCTAATTCGAATGAGTGTTTGAATATAGTTACTAAATCATCAACAATATTGTGGCAAATCTCTTTAATACCCTTGGGAGAAATAAGTCGGGACCAAGTGATTTGTATTTATTTATCTTGTCACTTAATTGCTGTACCTCATCTCTCGTAAAACTTATGGTCTCTAAGGGATGGTTACCGTCATACGTAATCCGAGGATTTGGTACTTCGGTTAAGTCTTCTACCGTGAGAACTGTAACGAAGAACTCGTTTAACGTATTAGCAATATTATATAGAGTGAGCGAAAAGTCCCTGTGCACCTGCAAGAAGTGTAGTGAACCTGTACCTGCACTGTGTTGGAAGTGGAAAGGTGCAAAAGGACTTTTCGCTCACCCTGTATTACTAAATTTCAGTATGCCATTTCTCTCTTTTAGGGGACCTACAGAATTTTTAATTGGCTTTCTGCTGTTAAAAATATCTTTTAGGGTTAACTTTACATAGTGAAGCAACTCTAGCTTCTTCATTACGTTAGGTAATCTAATTAAGGATTTAACCCTCCGAAGTAGGTTTATATAATTTTCTGAATTAGTCTGGTTGTAATGTGACTTAAGTATTTTTTAGCCTCTATTTCTTTCCGTAACAGCATTGTTAATTTCAGTGTTAAACCATTTCGGCGTCTTGGTTGACATGGAGGAAACTATTTTAGCGGGTATAAAAGTGTCCTGTAATATTCTAAATTGATCCCTATATGAACTCCACGAGACACTGACATCGTCGGTTATTAGAACTTCAAGAGTGTCTAAACTACTTCGGAAGCTTACAAAATTTGCTCTGGAGAAATCCAACCTTTTGTGTAGCTTTTCTCGAGTACTAATTGGAACGCTGAGGCCAAACCTAATCAAATTGTGGTCGGTATTACTGAAAGTTTCATCAATAGTCAGGTTAGAGACTAAGTCATCTTCGCTTGTGAATGTGAGATCTAATTTAATATTGCCCCTAGTAGGACCGTCAACCCAGTGACTTAATAAATTATCATCTGCAAATTCCATTAGTCTTGAGCCCTGAGCATCAGCTGTTTCGTCTTCCCAGTTTATATTACCACAGTTAAAATCACCAAAAATTACACTAATCTACTTAACTGATTATACAAGTTTATATCCTTATCAACGGGGTAGAGAGGTGGCCTATATACTCGTATTAGAAATAGATGCAATAATTTATTGGGCAAATTTTGTTCAATTCCCAACATTTCATGAGCAGAAACACTGTTACTATTTACCGGGTGCAGGAAGTCATGAGCATATAAAAGTATTCCACCACCTTCCCTTCCGTTCCTATCTTTGTGAAACATTTTGTGACCTACTATTTCAAATTCTCCTACAAAGTCCCTTGAATCAGAATGAATCCAGGATTCAGTTATTCCTCTGATGTCAAAGTTCTCAGTTTTGATAATGCTATAAATTCCAGTAGTTTGTTCTTAATTGACCTGGCATTAAATAGCATAATTTTAAGAAATTTTTAGTTGTTGTTTCTCCTATTTGACCTGGGTCGTTTCCCGAAGCAGGTGAATCAACTGATGCTAAAGGAGACATTTGACCAAACAATGCATTAGTAGGATGAACAACTGGTGAAGCAGGATTTACTACTGGCGGAGTAGGACTAACTACTGGTGGAGCAGGATCACTTACTGGTGAGGGGGGGAGGGGTTCTAATTTAAATAGATGACACAAGTTAATGTTCAGAAGATCGCCATATTTCTTCTTACCCTTTTAGTTAAAGTGAATCTCATCTGAGCCATGTCAGTCTTTTTTTTTAATCTTATCGGTTAGGGTTTTAAATTCGTTTACAATAGCCTCAGTCTGCCTTCCTCTCCTTCTCCGTAAAATGTCATTGCTACCAACATGTACAATGATGGAGCAACTTTTGCTCATAACGTTAACATTGTCTAATTCCCGATTTATTCTCTAACTTATGGCACCTGGAAAACATCTAAGTTTTCTCTTAGTCTCGTGTTTCGCTCCAAATAAGTCCACTTGATTTCTCAACAGAGACTCTCCAATTAAAAAGGACTCCTCCTCTTCGTCAGCAAGTAAATCAAACCTATTTTTTATGGTGATGGGTCCAGAATCCTTGTATTTCGGTTTTGAGGATCTTTTATTTTTAACTACCTTGAATTCTTCTTCCTTAGTCCTACTTTTCGGACTAAGGAACTGTAGTTTCCAAACTGTCATGTTTTGTTCTAAACGTTTAACCTTAGAGTTTATATCCGATGTTGGGTTTTCACTCTGGCTGTTTTCACTAGTTTGGATTTCCATTGCTACAATCCGACCTTCATTATTTTTTTAATTTCCTTTAGTTCTTTAACTTCCTTTTCATGGTTTTCTCTAAGTCTACAAAACAACCGTACACTCTAAGTTGTAATGTCGCTAAAATTTCCTTCAGGAAAATCAACACACCAATGTTGAGCTTTACATTTAGGGCATTCGGCTTTCAGTTTACCTGGACCTTTCATATTTTGTTCATTTTTAGTGTAGCTATCAATACTTAATAAAAAGAAAGGCAAAAGTAAAGGAGAACTTATCTATTTTTGAGAGGGTGACCCTTTTCCTATGCTGCCTGGCGTACTTGCCTCGTAAGGGATTAACGCCTTCTCGAATACAATCTTCAAGGCAAAGGAAAAACAGCCTTATAGAACTACGTTTTACTTTAACTGCTATAACGCTGTCTGCAACCTGCCTTGAGGATATTAACACCTTCTACGAAATATTTCTCAAAATACAACAAAAATAGTTTTATGGCACCACGTTGGTTACCTTAACTATAAATTTATTTAATAAATAAAGTGAATTCAGCTATAATTAAATACTAAAGCAAAGTTAATTAGTAGATATGAAGGCACCGAACACTACTGTAAATATATCACTTTACTGGTGAGTTAATTTCACTGAAAAACAAATTATCAGAATAGCTGAAAAAATAGGGAGAGAGAGAGAGAGAGAGAGAGAGAGAGAGAGAGAGAGAGTACCGAAGTTCTTTCAGACAACAAAAACAGTTCTTTTTAAGTTGATTTTTTCTTTGGACTTTTAAACTCAAACTGATAATTTCATTCTTTTTGTGTATGATTGCAAATTCTTTTTTAATCCAATCATTAATTACTTTACAATCATGTTTATCCTCATGTCATACAATTGTTATTACTTTATAACAGGGGTGTCCAACCTTTTTTCATGAAGGGTCACATTTCAATTAATGACCCACACCTAGGGGGTGTAAATTTTAGATAAAATTTTATTTTAAAATTAAATTTTATTGAAATAAAATATGACATCAGATAATTATTTTCAGTATCCGCCAGCCAGTATCCGCCAGCAGGGCCTGATACAAATCTTTGGTGGGCCGGTCTCTGGCCCGCTGGCTTTATGTTGGACAAGCCTGATTTATCATGTTTATCCTCATGTCATATAATTGTTAACTGTCATAGCTTGTTCATCGAGTGAGGCAAAATAACACATAGTTTGTACGAAGAATTTGGTTTAAAATAAGTAAAGTAAGAAATTACAGATTCAAGTTCATTGTTATAGAATTAGATTCGGAATATCACTAAAAAAGTACAGGGTGAAGTGCATAATTTACTTTTAACTTAAAATAGAGATGTTGCATTATATATTAAATTAATTATTAAAATTAATGTAATGATTACAGAAAATATATGGAATTTAATATGATTTCCCTCAGCTTTATGCAGGTTTGACCTCATATGAGAGCGTAGGTGATACTTATTTGTAAAGATTATAAACTCTAGTGGCACTTATCGATTTTTACAAGAATCGAAAACTTTCTAAACTAACTCAGCGTAAACTAATATAACACAACTCAACCTAATTTAATCATCCTTAATACTAATTTAACCTAACCTAACCTTAGCCCTAATCTTGTTTCAGTCAGTTATATATCGGGTGGCCCCAAAAAAACGCCTTGAGATTTGAACATCAATAACTTCAAAAATATGCAGTTCACACTTCCAAATTTTACATAACTTTACCTCAATCTATTGATAAGCCATCATAAAAATTTCAGACCTCTATATAAAATACTTTTTCCACAGCTGAGGGAACAATGGAGTATGGTGAAAAAAAACGAATACTGTATCCTAAATCCTAAATGTGTATAGCTGTACCTGGCAACTATTCTAAGACTTGTAGTAGTTTCCTTAGCCTATGGATAATCTGTTAGTCTCTGAAAAACGTCAGATGATATAGGCTACAGGGAGTCTAGGCCTGTTCAAAAATCAACTTTTTCTTATTTTCATAGGTTTATGTACATTTTCCCATGCTTTTTGACCTGAAAAAGCCGAAAATCACAACTATTTTGACCTAGGATGTTGGGAAGCATTGCCGCATGGAGCTTTAAATTTTCTGTCTTGAAATCGGCCAAAGCGCCAATTCCGGGGTCCCTTGAATTATGTTTTGCACTTTAACTTTTGATCTAAACAAGATAGAGCAACAAATTAGGTATCAAATGAAAGAGCATAAAATTAATAAATAATAATAATAATAATAAATAATAATAATAATAATAAATAAATAATAATTAATAATAATAATAATAATAATAATTATCTATCATTTTTCAGGAAACAACAGAAACTCAATCAGAATCTAGAAAACCATCTACAAGTTACAACTTCACAATGGCATTAAGCAAGGAGCTGAGGGAGCTCCGTGGGCGCACAGTTGATATCTCAGAACCTCCACGTACTGTCCACACAGGTCAACTGGGCCATCTACCAGATCTCTCACTGAAACTTTCCTGGTTGGATACCCTTCAGCTTTTATCAGTGATTCCCAGCTTCCCACCAACAGACAGGCGTTCCAGTATTTCCTTAATCTTCAGAATTTACCGGAAAATGCAGGGAGGCCCATGGTTCAAGACCTTGCATATGAAACAGTTGAATCTATCATCCCATTCTGGCAGATGGCTAGGATCAAGACAATGACCAAGTACAACGCAATGAAGCTCTTCATGAAACTACATGAGAAACATCGTGCTCTGGTGAAAAGCAAAGGAAGAGCAAGTAACCCTGGAGGAAAAAGAGGAGCATTTGTGCTGGAATTAGACAGCCTGTTCGATATAGGAGCTCCAGATGCAATCCAGGAAATACAGAACAACAGACTGTTATCCAGAGAGAAGAAAGATGAGGATATCAGGTTCTACGAAGACCAAAAGACTGAGAGGAAAGGTCATATGTCTGGTCATGACAAGATTTTTGAGACAAGATCCCTGCAGCAAGCAGCGAGGAATGAAAGACTGCAGCATAGACAAGAACAAGGTAAAACTAATTACTTTGAACGTCACAAAAAGTTTTAAGTTTTACTCCATTGCATATTTAGCATGTACTTAACAATTACTGTCTTAACATGTTGTACTATTTTACAGCTGCAGCAGAACAAGAGGCAGTTGTTCATGTGGATGACATTACTTGGGGTGACTCAACTGACAACGACGCTAACACAGAGGACATGGATTACATCAGCCTCGTCCTGGATGTTCTCACCATCAAGACACTGTGACTCGTGTGACTTTGACGTTTCCAAGGAAGGTCATGGAATGTGATGTCATCTGCAATACAGCTGATCGTCTTGGTTTATCAGACAATCAAGTTACTGCCATGGTTTCTGCCACCTTGAAAGCTGGAGGGCTGATCTGGATAACTTCGTCATCTCAACCTCAACAACACGTCGCAACAGAATGCTGTCCAGGTATAATATCAGCCAGAGTCACATGTCCAAGTTTTGTGAAAAACCCCAACAGTACGCTGCCTTACACTGGGATGGAAAGTTGCTCAAGGATGTCTTGGGCAGTGAACCTGGAAGTACATCAGAGACTTTAGCTGTGCTAGTGTCTGGTCCACCTTCATACACTGAAGGAAAGTTATTGGGAGTACCTGTCATCGACAATTCTTCTGGCACAGCTCAGGCTGAGGCTTCAATGGATTTACTGGAGACATGGGAACTTACGGATAATGTTACTGCCCTTGTTTTTGACACTACATCCAGTAACAGTGGAGTTCACAGAGGAGCTGTCAAACTGCTAGAGAAAATGCTGAACAAAAAGGTGTTTTATCTGGCCTGTCGACATCACATCCTGGAAATCCTAGTAGGAGCAGTTTGGGAGAAGCTGTTTGGGGAGGTGAAGGGGCCAGATAATCCCTGGTTTGAGCATCTGAAGGATGTTTGGACGGACTTCCAAGGAAAACCCAAAGATGCTGGCTATCAACAGCAAATGGCTGAAGGAAAAGAAGAAGAACAGTGAAGAAATACTCCAAGACATTCTAACAGCAGAAAGGCTTCCAAGAGCCGACTACAGGGAAATGGCTGAACTGACAGTCATTGTTCTTGGAGGAACGCCTCCTCGAGGTATTCACTGGAGTCGACCAGGCGCCATTCATCAGGCCAGATGGATGGCCAGAAACCTGTACTCCATGAAAATGCTGATGTTTGCAGATCAACTTGAGTACGACGAAGACACTGTATCAAAGCTGAAAAGACTCAACACCTTCCTTGCGCTGTTCTACACTCCTGTATGGATGATGTCAATGTCTGCTGCAGATGCTCCCGTGAATGATCTAAGTCTAATCCAGGACATGTTGAAGTACAAGAAAACTGACCCAGAGCTTGCTGATGCAGTACTTAATAAGATGGAAAACCACAAATGGTACCTGACGCAGGAAGTCGTGCCATTTGCCCTGTTCAGCAGTAGATTGAGTGACACATTGAAGCACGACATTGCTGCCGAGTTACATGCCACTGAGAAGCCAGACAGCTTCAGAACAGGAAAGCCTCTATTCCAGAGAGTCACAGCTAAGACCACCCTGGTTGATCTCATTGGCCCAGAATCACATTTCCTGCTGGACACACTGAACATTGGATCCGAGTGGCTTCTGGAACCTGTCACGTCTTGGCCACAGAATGAGGACTACAGAAAAGCGTTGGACTATGTTAAGAATCTGAAAGCGGTGAATGACATTGCTGAACGTGGTGTCAAGATGATGAGCGACTTTGCAAATGTCATAACAACAGATGCCAAGCAAAGGGACTATCTCCTTCAAGCTGTGGAGTTCAACAGACGCCGCTTTGACAGCTTCAAGAAACAAACTCTCAACAACTGACTGTGTAAATGTCATTATGAAATTAATCATCATGTAATGCTTTCACTTCTTGATCGATTAGACTTGTGACAAAATGTTAATCTCAAATTTGTGTCATGAATAAGGCGCCTTGTCTGCCTTGAGTGTGAGAAAACGAATTTTGTGATATTTCTGAAATCTTTGTATGTACCAATGTGCCATTTCTTGTTCCAAGACTATCATAATTGTATAAGTTAGAAAGAGGATTAAAAACACTTTAATTTGGTGCCTATTTTGTTGCTCTATCTTGTTTAGATAAAAAGTTATAGTGCAAAACATGATTCAAGGGACCCCTGAACTGGTGCTTTTGGCCGATTTCAAGGCAGAAAACTTAAAGCTCCATGCGGCAATGCTTCCCAACAACCTAGGTCAAAATGGTTGTGATTTTCGGCCTTTTCAGGTCAAAAAGCATGGGAAAAAGTACAGAAACCTATGAAAATAAGAAAAAGTTGATTTTTGAACAGGGCTAACTGGCTACACCCATCTTAAATACTGTTTTTTAAACTTACCCTTCAAATTATGGTTCTAACTAACGGTGAAAAAACAGTGATTCAAAAGTGTTTCTTGGAAAAAAGATGGACTGGGGCAAGAATTTTGAGGGAATTTCCAGGAATAACTTGTAATGTTACGTCTGTAAATAGAATAATTAAAAAACCTAAAGCAACTGGTTCAACGGCACGGAAGCGTGGAAGTAGTCGGGTTAAAACAGTTTACACTCAAGACAATATAGCAATGATCGAAATGATGAGCCTATCTCAAGAGGATCGACCTGGGTCACACTGCTCTCAGAGGAAAATTGCAAGAAATTTAGGTATCATTCGAAGTTCCATACAAAGAATGCAGAGAACGGTAGAGCTTAAAGCATTAGAAAGGATCCGTGTTTCAAGACGTGACAGCAATGTAAAAGCTAAAAGAAAAATTCGTTGTAGGAAATTGCTTGATAGATTTTCGTCCAATGATGTTAAAAAAATAGTTTTTACAGATGAAAAAGATTTCACCATCGAGATTGCTCGAAACTCCCGGAACGATGTTGTTTATGGTCGGCGTAAGAAAGACATTCCTCCATCGAGACTTTACCACCAGACAAGTCGGTTTTCCAAAAACTCAAGGTATTAGTGTATCATGGAATGGAAAGACGAAAATTCATTTCATTTCAGAAAATAAAAAAATTAATTCAGAAACGTATGTAAATCTCTTAGAGGAGAATCTTTTGCCTGATTGTTGGCGTCTGTATTATGAAAGCGATTTCATACTCCAACAAGATGATGCTACAGCTCATACTAGCAAGTTCACACAGGATTATCTATGATACAACAGAATGTAGTCAACTTCATTGGAAAACACGACTGGCCCCCGCAATCACCTGATTGCAATCCTGTGGATTATTGCATATGGAACACTCTAGCGGAGAAGATTTATGAAGGCCAAACAGAAAAGTTTGCAGAAATGCAATTAAAGAAAAAAATACTCGAATGTTGGGACAAAATAACATTAGCAGAAATCAGAAAATGTATCATGTCGTGGAAGAAAAGGTTAAGATTAGTTTGTAAGCAGGACGGCGGACATATTTGTTCATAAGATGTGAATAATAAAATTTTTTCAATTTATGATATTCGTTTTTTCACCATACCTCATTGTTCCCTCAGCTGTGGAAAAAGTATTTTATGTAGAGGTCTGAAATTTTTATGATGGCTTATCAATAGATTGAGGTAAAAGTTATGCACATTTTGGAAGGGTGAACTGCATATTTTTGAAGTTATTGATGTTCAAATCTTAAGGCGTTTTTTTGGTCCACCCGATATATATATATATATATATATATATATTCAAGCTCGACTTTATGTAAATATATTTAATTAATTCGACTTTATCCAATTGCATGTAATAAATATATTTGATGCAAGTCGAGTTTATTCAATTTCTACATCAGGCCTAATTTCTTTCAATACGATGAAGAATCGTCGGATGAAACCACTGTAAGATTGCAACCCTGATTTTCGCTTCCCCATTAACTGTTCATTCTGACGAAGGTCAGGTATGTTGCCCCACCCTGGACCTACACCTTAACGTGGAATCCGAATCACGACCCGCCAAAATAATTTAAAATCACAAATTCCAAGCCGGGACTCGATCCCACGACCTTCAGCTTAGCAACCCAGCATCTTAACCACTATATAGGCTTCGTAACCTAGAGTAGTTAAGATGTAAATGCGAAGGAGGAAGATTTGATTCCTGTGTCGAACTTTGTGATTTCATATTCGGGCTATTAAGATGTTTCCTTTGGGTCTTCTTTGACAGGGTCGTGGTTAGAATTTCACATTAAAATATAGGTGCCTCAAACTGAGGAAGAGACTCTGACCTTTACCTTCGTTTCAAATTTTTTTTTTAGGCAGGAAGGAGGGGCCAAGGGCGAATGAAAATAACGCGTCTTTAATCGATTTGTTAAACCTTCGAACACTGTTCACTCCTTTGATCGAAAATATTCGACGTTCTGTAAATTAATTTATGGGTTTTGTATTAATGTTACATACACGCACAAAAAATTAAAAGTATTCGTACGTACCCATACGCAGCGAAGGTGGCGTCATACGGGTAATACCCAGCTGGAGATGCCCCGAGGCCAGTCCCATACATTGACACGTCACCTGAGCTTCCGTCTTTCATTCCGTAGCTGGAGCCCTGATGAATAAGACTATAATTATTACTTAAAAGGCCTTCAAAGGTTATATATATATATACAGGGTGAGCGAAAAGTCCCGGTGCACCTGTCCACTTCCAACACAGTGCAGGTACAGGTTCACTACACTTCTTGCAGGTGCACAGGGACTTTTCGCTCACCCTGTATATATTTGTGTGTGTGTGTGTGTGTGTAAGGCAGCTGTATGTAGAAATTCATTAGGTGGTTTGTTCATGCAGAAACTTTTATAGGGTCAATCCCAGAATAGGCACCTGATGTACCTCAATCCCAGATGAAGCACTGCGTTCAACCTCAATCCCAGAATAGGCACCTTGCAAGGAATTAAATTAAAAAAACTGATGATTACAAAATTTATTGTTTGGTTAGGTTAGGTTAGGTTAGGTTAGGTTAGGGTTGATTTTTTCAAATATTGATAAAAACAATGAAATTATATCTCTAAAAACTGTTTATATTTTTTTCTCCTCAATCCCAGATTAAGCACCTGTGTTTTGCCTCAATCCCAGATTAAGCACCTAAAAATTATTTCAGGTGCCTATTCTGGGATTGATCCCTTTTATAATTGAAGTGTAATAAGAACCACATTTTTATTCCTTTTATTTCAAAGTTAGAGAACGTTTCGGAAGAAACTTAATCCATCATCAGTTGCGTGTTGAATATCAGATAATGTAATTTTAACCTTCATTAAAATAATTAATGTAAATTATTAAAAATGAACAGTAATAACGGACTGAATGTTTATTTAATGGAAGTAATAACTGTTATTAATAATGTAGATCTCAAACAGAATTAAAACTAATAAAAGATTACAATTAAATGACGTAATTATATTGTGATCATGACAAATTTCTTAATGGAAAGTTCAAAAACTAAGGTCTAATTATTAAATAATGACTTAGTTATAAGGATGTAAACTAAGATTCGAGGATAGAGATTGGTTGGTTGGTTTATACTTATAGTGTAGTCACCAATGACCTTGAGAAAGGAGGGAAGTACTAAAAGGGATTATCTGGAAGTGCGCCCGTTCTCCCGTTGGAGACTTGGAAGTTTTGTTTAGAGCATATGTTGGTATCTTGGGGTCGCTTTAAAATGCCATGATAATCATCCACTTTTTTTTTTATATTGGCGGTAAGCGCTACCGATAAAATTCGCGCGATAACCAGCGAATTCAGCTTAGTGAATGGATACTGAACGAAAACCCGGCCTTTGGGAGTTTATCTTTGCAGTTGAAAAAGGGAGTTATGCTGTGGTCTTCTCTAAATATGAAACGGATGTTGATTTAGAGTTGAATGAGGTTATAGGAGGAAAAAGATAAGAACATAAAATTAAGGATCAAGTAAAGATAAGCACCCCCAACCTTTTTCAGTTAGCTTTATAAGGCTAACTAACGAAAATATTACGACTTAACCTAACCAATCGTTAGGTCAACTGTACGCCCTTGACGATTGGTTAGGTTAGAGCGTGATATTTTCGTTAGTTAGCCTTATAAAGCTAACTAAAAAAGGTTGGGGGGTGCTTATCTTTACTTGATCCAAAATTAAATATCTCTAACATGGTAAACTAAAATCGTATATTCGTTAGTTAGAAGTTGCAATATTGGAAAAACAGGTTGTGAGCTTTGTTAAAAAAAATTTTGAACAGTTATTGGGAAAAGATGCTCAGGAAAAAAAGCTTTTGGTAAAGAAGGTTTGGGGGCTTGGTATTTCCCCCTGATCCAGTTTTCTGTAGAACAATCTATCTAACCTAACCCGCATGGGAAAGCGATTTGGACCGATATACGATCGAAATACGTGAAAGGTTTAAAGAATTTGTTTACCAAATTTTCCCAGGAAAATGGATTGGGAGAAGAGGAGAACTTCCGTGGCCACCACGCTCACCCAATTTAATCCATTTAGACTTCATCTTACAGTCTGAGGCCAAATAAAGAGCATCCTTTACGTCACACAAGCTCGACATTTGGCAGAGCTGAAGAAGTCGCGAATCGAAACGACAGTCCGACAAATCGCAGAACTAATTGAAAATGTGCTTAAGTCCTTGAAAAACTTGGTCGGGCGTTGTATCGCTCAAGATGGAGGATATGATGAAGTGTAAAGTGTTAATGTAAAGTGTGTAAAAAGACTTTGATAGTTAACCCTTTTAATTTTATCTCAAACAGGTAAAAAATTATTATATTTTAAAAACTATTCAAGGATTTTATAACGATCATATAGTATATACACCTTGTTGTTAACCTTGTTACTGTTCCGTGCGTTGGTCTCTCTTCACACGAAGGTCAAGCTGGTGACCGCGCCTCTAGGTCTGGCTTGGTGGTACCATCCTGAACCAGGCATCTTCTCTTCTCTTCTCTCTTTGATCCTTGTAACGTTTCTGAGGTCCTTTCGAAGCTGGTTAAAAAGTCTTGACCCCCTGACTACCAAGCTATGTTCCTTCAGTGTTGAGGAGGGCCCTTGCCGAGCCTTTAATTTGGGAACACTACACATTCTGCCTTTCCTATTTTCCAGTGTTGTTTGAATGGTAATTGGGTTTAGTTTTAGGTATGGTACCAGTTTTTCGATCATTTTCCATATGTAGATTATGGTGTACCTCTCTCTCTTCTTCTTTCCAGGGAGTACAGATTTAGTTTACGTAGTCTTTCCCAATAGTTAAGTTCTTTGCAGCCATCAATCTTGGCTGTGAAATGTCTCTGCGTTTCTTCTAGTTTATTAGTTTCTTCCTTTTTATATGGGGACGTCAAAACTGAGCAGAATTCAAGTTTTGGTATAATCAGTGTTTTTAGCAGGGGAATCATTACTGTCCTGTCCCTTCTTTTGAACGTTCTTAGTACCTGTCCCGCGACTCTTTTTGCTTTATTTATCGCTATCTGATTTTGCGTTTCGAATTTCGCATCATCGGTCATTATTACCCCCAGATCGATCGCTTTCGTGCTTCTCTGAATCTCCTGTCTATCTGGAGCATAATATGCAGTCTAAGTTCCTCTTTTCTACCATATCTCAAGAGCTGAAATTTCTCGGTGTTAAATGTCATGTTGTCTTCTGACCATTTGTATATTTTGTTCGTGTCCCTCTGCAAGGCCTCCACTTCATTTACATCGCTGATTTTTCTGCTGATCTTTGTATCGTCTGCGAAGGATGTTACTATACTGTTGTTGTTTACTCCGCTGTCTATGTCTGTTAGCATGAAAATGAACAGGAGTGGGGCCAGTACTGTCCCTTGTGGTACTGAGTTGCGTACTTCCGATTCTGATGATGATATACCTTGAATTTTGACGACCTGTAGACGTTCTCTGAGGAAGTTGTGGATCCATTTTCCCACTTTGCCTGTTATTCCCATATATTTCATTTTATGTGCTATTATACCGTGATCACATTTGTCGAAAGCTTTAGCAAAATCTGTGTATATGACATCGTAGTTGTCATTGCCTTCCAGTGCATCTAGAAAGGCATGATCTACCTGATAGGCATGATCTACCTGATCGGAATCCGTGCTGATTTTCGTTGAACCTTTCGAGTGTCTCCAAGAAATCATAAATTTTCCCTCTAACTATTCTTTCAAATACTTTGGTGAGGTGGGACGTCAATGACACTGGTCTTTTGTTCTTTGCTTGAGATCTATCCCCTCCTTTATATATAGGGACAATGGTTGCTCTTTTCAAGATGCTCGGTATTTCCCTAGTGTCTAGGGATCTTCTTCATATCCAGTATAAAGGTGTAGCTATTTCATTTTTACAGTTTTTAATCAATGATGCGTTCCCATTGTCCGGACCTGCAGCTGAATGTGGTTTCATTTGTCCTATAGCTCTCGCTACATCTTCTTGGGTAAAATCAAAGTCTGTTATACACTCTCCTTGCAATTTCTCTTCAAAGAATGCATCTATGTCAGGTATCGCTTTGTCACTTTTTGGGGATCACCTGAAGATCCGTCACCCAAGTCTTTTTTAGTTAGCTTTATAAGTCTAACTAACTAAAATATCACAACCTAACCTAACCAATCGTCAAGGACGTACAGTTGACCTAACGATTGGTTAGGTTAGGTCGTGATATTTTCGTCAGTTAGACTTATAAAGTTAACTAAAAAAGGCTGGGGTGACGGATCTTCAGGTGATCCCTTTTTGGGATACTAAAAACTGATTCATACTGGGCTCTCAATGCTTCAGATACATCTTTTGGATCGTCGGCTAGTTCATTATTTCTCTTCCTTAAGGGCCCAATAGCGGCGCGCGATTTTGTTTTCCTTTTCACAAGGCTATAGAAGTATTTTGGATTTTCCTTTATTGCTTCTACCGCCTTTTCCTCTTCCCTCTCTGTATGGTCCTTAATCAGAGCTTATATTTTCCTATCGATACCCTCCAGTTTTTCTCGTATTATTTTCCTGACATTATCTCCGCAGTTGGCTAACTTCGCCTCCACTCTCTCTCTCTCTCTCTCTCTCTCTCTCTCTCTCTCTCTCTATATATATATATATATATATATATATATATATATATATATATCAGTATATTTAAAAATATTTATTTGAAATTTTAACGATAACTAAAATATTTACAAATTTTAAAAAGAGTAAAATATTTAATTTTATTCGAAACGAAACAGAATATAAATAAGTTTAGAGAATTTTCGATTCCACAATTTACAATTTTGTTCGAGAAGATCCAAAACTTTAAAATGGTAAAAAAAAAAAAATTTTAGAGAAACGATATTTCTTCTGTAAAAGTTTATTTCTCCTTTCTCTCTCTCTCTCCCCCTCTCTTTCTTTCTTTCTCTCTTTTTGTATATATATATATATATTATTAATGCCCCCAATGTCAGTTTGTATCTACACAAGTAATTTTTAGAAAGGTGAAAAGATTTTACTTTTTTATTAATGCAAATGAGGTCGACGGTAAAGGAAGAAATTTTGCTTTATTTCGAGTATTTTTCACTAAAACTGAATTTCATAAACATGTTTTTCAGCAAAGCAAAAGGAAATGCGAATGAGCGACTTTGTTCGCGAAGTTAGGAAAAGCGAGCTTAACGAGACCGACGCAGCGCTTATTAAACTAGCAATGATACAAATTTCGATATGTTTTAATACCTACACGTAAATACCCTATTTAGAATTTCCGCCTATAATTAGGCCTAATAAACTGTTTATTAACGTTTACTCGATAAATGTACATCTTTAATGGGAAACATTCGGTCTTTTCATGTTTTGTATAAACTTGCCTTCGCAATCATAGAGATTAAAACGTTCGCTGGATGCGCTTCCATATACAATCTCACGGATACCTTCGTACACTCAAAATAAAACCTTCTAAATATAGAACTTATAACTTCTTTTTGATGATGCATCCTAAGGAAGTTTTCCCTTCTTTTAGTAGGCATGAAAGCTTCTTGTCGGATGATATAATTTCTTTTTATGATACGCAACTTCTTCAGATAGAAGAAATATTCATCGAAACTTCTTTCTCTTTTGAGTGATTTTAAGACGATAGAAGATAATATTTCTGTGTATAAAAAGTTGCGGAAAGTCTTTGTTTTGTGTTTGTCCAATTAAAGTGTTTTTAATATACATCCTTTTATATTTACACTCTTAGATAAATGTTTTCTCTTAAATCTAAGGAAACGTTCCCTTGCACTTATCATGAAACTGTTTTCGTCTATTACAGGAAAAGCTTCCGAGGAAATGTACCCTATAGTTTCTCGTTACTTTTCGTGCTTTTCCGCTCAGCATCGTAAACGTTTCAAAGAAACGTCTCCTGAAAAAGATTTCGAATTCGTATGAGTTGAAGAAGTTTCCTGTACAGATTCGCCAAATTTCATTCGTGTGGGGAGTTAACGTTGAATAATAGCGAACAAAATACCACTCTCATATATTCGAAAGAATTTGTATGTACAGGGTGTCCCATAAGTACCTTTACCGCTGAACCTTTTCCTACTAGAATAGGGTGAGGGACAAAGGCGGGGGGGGGGGGATGTACATTTAAAATAGTAGATATCTTTCCTTTCAAATTTTTTTTTTTTTTCTAAAAATAACATAATAAATGCGATAGACGTAATTTGATCAAACTTTCATGAAAAATTTATCCGTTTATAATGAGAAACGTCAACACTAACTTTAGTTACGCTTCTTAGTAATGTACTACAGTCTATAAAAGTTGCCTTAAGTACAAATGAATACAGAACATTATCAACAACTCATTTTGAGCTGTCAGGAAGGAAGATAAAAATAATATCAGATAAATTAAGTGAATAAAATTGAAACGGGAAGAGTTAGTTGGTTATCTAAAAATGAAGATCTCAAATGAAAGTAAAAAAATTATTCCCTTAAATTATCTTTAGAGTTAATAACGTTAATAAACCAAGCATAAACTAATAAAAAAAATTGTTAAATTCCGAAATATCTGTACTTACTTATCGACATTAAATAAAATATATTAAAGGTATTTTAACAATTTTTAACGTGAAATTAAGAACTTGATAAGGAACAGATAGAATTTTCAAAGTCCGTGTCGGTGAGTAGACGATAGAGAGACATCTCATTTTTTGTTCCAAGGTCACGCAGAAATTTATAGATTCCTGGAATCTTTCTCAGTTGATTTTGGAGATGAATAATACTGGCAACGAGCAGAGCTCCACTTTTTATACAAAAATTTAACTGTAATTAATTTGGGTAGGCGTAAGAGTTTTGGTAGAGAGGGGTGTTTATGCTATTCATAATGATTATGTTGTTGTTTACAATCATTATAACGACAAATATTTTATTCGTGTAAAATAATAATAATATGTTTTATTTATTACCAAACTTTTCTTTCCATTTCATTAAAGGAAAACAAAAATTTAACAGTGGAACATTTACGACGATTTGAAGGAAACTTATTCCCCACTTTCGTGCAATATTTCATAACAATTTACTGGTACTTTTCTACATTTCAATGGCAAGTCTATGGCAATATATATATATATATATATATATATATATATATATATATAATGTTATAATGTTTCAGACCAACAAAGACCCTAGGATTCACTCATGGTTGGTCTACCTAACTGTGTTCGTAATTGTGTATTGTGTATGTCCTCCGTGGTGGCGGAGGGGACCTACAATTTTACGTGGGTTCCGAACCACAAGAACATAAGAAATTTATGTAAAACTGCCTGTACATTGGCAACGACCAATTTTTACAAAACTAAATAATTATTAATTTAAAACTAATTAATTATCGATTAAAAACTAAAGATAGAATCTCTGGATCCAGAGGATCAAGTCATAATAGACTACTATCCACAAATATGTTACACTCTATGATAAATATGTTCACTCTATAATATATATATATATATATATATATATATATATATGTGCGCGTGTGTGTGTGTGTACTGTATATATATTATACTATATATATACTATGTGTGTGTGTGTGTGTGTGTGTGTGTGTGTGTGTGTGTGTGTGTGTGTGCGTTTTCAATATACAGGGTGTTTCAGGAGGAAAGGTCAATACTTCGGGAGGTGATAACATCAGTCATTGTGAGAAAAAAGGTTCATATGAACATGTGTCTAATTCTGAATGGTTACGGAGATAGAGCTGTTTGAATCTACAAATACAAAAGCATTGTTAATGGTAATCAAGAAAGAGAAACCAATTACTGTTTCTAACATTTAATGTTTAAACATTGGCATTTTGAATGGTATCAGATACAGAAATTACAAATTTGTTACAGTTTACAATACGTTTTTCGAAAATCCCACCGTCAACCTCATGCACTTTGCAACTCGTGTGCGAAGATCGCGTGTTGTTCGTCTGAGTTGATCTTGACGTTCCTTTATGCAGCATCCAAAATGCGCGCGAGCAATTCGTCTCGTGTATCCACCTTTCTTTTGTAAACTTGACTTTTCATCCACCCCCACAAACAATAATCTAACGGAGAGAGGTCTGGAGACCTTAGTGGCCATTGAATGGGACCACCGCGGCCGATCCATCGACCAGGGAAAGTTTGATTTAGGTATTGCATCACCAGACGGGTAGAATGTGGAGGAGCTCCGTCATGCTGAAAGTACATACCAGCGCGTGTAGCCAAAGGAACATCCTCCAATAGTCCTGGCAATTCATTTTGCAGAAATTCTAGGTAACTTTGTCCTGTAAGACGATTCTCTAAAAAACAGGGCCAATCAGCTGATCATCGATGATACCGCACCACACATTGGAGAGAAGCGATGTTGAAAATTTGTTTCCACAGTGGCATTTGGATTTTCGTCTGACCACCGATGAGAGTTACGAGTGTTGTTGATACCGTCACGGGTGAAAGTAGCTTCATCGGTGAACAGTATTAATCGAAGCAATCGGCGATTAGCATTTACCCAATGACAAAATTCCAATCGCATGGCAGCGTCTCCTGGTTGAAGGTGTTGTACACGCTGTACATGATATGGATGCAAGCCTTCCTCACGTAATGTTCGCCATACTCTTGTGTGTGGTACACGAGACGTGTAGAAATTCTTCGTGAGCTAGTAGTAGGACTACGCTCTACCAACTGAAGAATGTTTTCCATTTCATCCACATCTTGTTGACCTTCACGTTCAGATGAAACATGAGCGCTGGGAAAGTGTACCAATCTCACGCAATGTGTTGAAAACCCTGGTAAACACTCTTCGATCCGGAATTCTGCAGTTCGGAAACCGTCGACGGTATTCTGCAACAGCAGCTGTTGCACTTCCATCGCAAAAGCCGTAGACACACACCATACCTGCATTTCGGCATGTGTGAAGGTGTGTGGCATTTCTTAACAATGCTTCAAACACCAACAATGTCACTCACAACAGTCAGCTGTCGATTGGCTATGTTACATGCTTACATTACAGCTTACATGGTTCAAGGTTATAGGGGAGGGAAGGGGGGAGGAAGAGCTGCACGCGCGTCAGATTCAAACAGCTCTATCTCTGTAACCATTCAGAATTAGACACATGTTCATATGAACTTTTTTCTCACAATAACCGATACTATCACTCCCGAAGTATTGATCTTTCCTCCTGAACACCCCTGTATATTTCATTCACCAAGTAACTGCATATTTAGGTTGTTAGGAATAATTATTAAAGTGCTTTGAACGTATAATTAGAGGCAAAACTACACTACCTACGAGAAAAAGACTTATACAACCCAAATCAACATGGCTTCAGGGCTGGAAGAGCATGCCTATCACAGCTACTAGACCACCAGGAGAAAATATTGGAACATTTTGTCGAGGACAAAAAACATAGATGTATATATACGGACTTTGCAAGACAAACAGATAACACCAAATCTACAAGTCAGGGATCTGGGAATAATAATGTCGTCGGATACAGAATTCAGAGAGCACTACACCATCAAAATTACAACGGCTAGAAAAATAATGGGAATCATCTGGAGGAGATTCCGCAGGAGAAAAGCAAACATCATGCTCAAATTATGGAAGAGCCTAGTCCTACCAATAACTGAGTATTGCTCAGTAGTCACAAGCCCATACAGAAAACGACACATTGCGAACATTGAAGCTATACAAAGGACTTTTACGTCTAAGATAGAAGAAACGGAAGGTGAAGACTACTGGTCTCGACTATAATCCCTGAAACTCTACTCTCTAGAAAGAAGGTGAGAGCGGTACACATTAATATACATGTGGAAAATACTTGTGGGCTTTGTCCCTAACCTTAGAAATGAAATAGAAACAAACTGGAATGAGAGAAGAGGCAGATTTTGTACAGTCCCAGCTGCTGTGGGACAGGGGGCCATGAAAACGAGGATGGAAAATACCCTCAGAATTCGAGGCCCAAAGCTTTTCAATGCCCTACCGAGAGAAGTAAGGAATCTCCAGCACACCGACCTGAATAACTTCAAGAACCAGCTGGACAGAGTCCTGTGCAAAGTCCCCGACCAGCATGCGTGTCAAATCCCGCAAATGAGGCGGGATGCTGCAGAGGGTCGACCGCAGTGTCGATCCTGAACCTTCGTTCGAACTCACACAAAGTAAGTAATTAAGATATAGGCATATATATATATATATATAATGCAAACCTACAAGGAAAAGGAAAAATTATTTCAAGGTCTTTCATGTAATGAACAGTACACCTCGTCAGTTACACCCTGACGAGGTGTACTGTTAATTACACGAAAGCCCTTTGGAATCATTTTTCCTTTCCCTTGTAGGTGTGCATCATTCATTATTTCATGTATTTAATAAATTGTAAAAGTTATCCCATATATATATATAATATATATATATATATATATATATAGAGAGAGAGAGAGAGAGAGAGAGAGAGAGAGAGAGAGAGAGAGAGAGAGATTTAAACTCTTTTAATACATGAAAAATGTTAATGATAAATTATAAAAATTAATAAATTTTTCCGTCGACTTAACACAAATTAACTTGATTAACAATGCAATAAATAAGAAGAAGAACAACAACAATAATTCCTCTCCTCAACTTATTTCTACCATGACAGTTCGTGGCGATGTATTCGTGAAAGGTAAACTGCAATGTAAGGCTGCAAACAGATATAACTGAATTTCCTATTTAACCTAATAGCGTATATCAAATTTGCAATTAAAGCGAACCAAAGCTGCTTCCTATTTAGCTGAATGTATCTTCGGCTCATATTTTATTAGACAAATAGTGAACTGAGGCCCACGATAGCATTGTTATGGAAATGAAGTAATTCTGTTAAATACAAGTTCTGTTGGCGGGAACGTAACTGCCCGCTCTATGCAAATGGCCTCACAGAGTTACTTTATGTACGTTCTCCCATGTGTGCCTGACGAACGTGTAAGAGTATACACAACGCTCATAAGCACATAATGTACGCATATGGCTATGTGTACTTCGGATAGATATATATATATATATATATATATAATATGTGTGTGTGTGTGGAAGGTAGAAAACCCTAAAATAAACAAAAAGAGACGTTGGTAAAGAAGAAAAAATCGTATTAAAGCAAAATTCGAATATAAAAATTTCGAAATTTCCATTATTTAAAATATGAATAATGAAATTGTTGAATAATTTTCCCCAAACTATTTCGATATAAAACCATTCTTGTACAACAAAATTTATATTTCAGAATTATTTTGGCTAAAACAGAAATATTTAAGTTTGTCCCTTTTCAGATTTTGTTTTTATGAATATTTTAACACTCAGACTCCGATATATATATATATATATATACACAAGTGTATATATATATATATATATATATATATATAATAAAATAATATAATTTTGTATGATATTTTTTAGCAAATGAAATTTCTCCAGAAAGTAAATAACGCCCCAAAAAACAGGTTGGGAGTTGGAACGTGGAAAACATGATCTTTTGAACCAAATGTTCGAATCCCATTTGGATATTTAACATTTTTCTATTTAATATGGAAGAGAATTTTTGCTCAACGCAACATCAAACATATGTAATTAAATATTTAAATGTTTAACATACTCATATATATATATATATATATATATATACACACACAGGGGTGTGTGTGTGTGGTGGGTGTGTGTATGTATGTTGTGAGACGGAAGTTGTTTATGAATTGTGTGATGTGTGTGGGGCGTTAGCAGCTTTAAAAAGGAACCCTTTCCCTCCTCGTCTTATGGTTGCACCGTCAGCAGTCGCAGTATTAAATCAAGAGCTTAGAATTTACTAATTAAAATACGTCCGTCTCTCTTTCTCTTTCTCTCTCTCTCCTTCTTTCTTGTTCCCCTCCTCAAAGGAGAGATATAATATTCACTGAATTATCGGCTTGGTCCCTTCCCTGAAATTTCTCTCCATCAGTCTCTGTTCCGAGGTTCGACTCGTTTTCGCCTCTCTCTCTCTCTCTCCTCTATCTCTCTCTCTCTCTCTCTCTCTCTCTCTCTCTCTCTCTTATTTTACGAACACGGATACTGATTATATATATATATATATATATATATATATATATTATATATATATATATATTATATAGGATACGAACATTTGTTTCATTATTACAGCTTTTTCCGGACAGCAGATAAGAAGTTATTATGTAAAATAACCTAACCTGAAGCTGATATTTAATGGTGTGATAATATTTTTATCTGAACGTGATTATCACGGGAATGATTAATGTCTGAATTTAATATTTAACTTTAATCGCATTTAATTTTTCAACAACTTTTAAAAATTTTCATTGATGCGTTTGCATGAAATGATGATCAGTATGAATTGTGATTATTGGATGTACGATTACCGTCCAAAAATACAGTAACTATTTTAAAACTGTAACGACACTTTTAGATTTGAAAATTCAATTTGAATTAACGCTGAAAAAAGTTTCTGAAATGAAACGAACAGTTTTTGCTTTCCTCACAGTCTGTGGTGTGTGTGTGTGTGTGTGTGTGTGTGTGGTATGTATATACTTTGCAATGACTAACAAGTTAAAATTAGTAAATGAAATAAAATTATTCAATTGGTACCAAATCATGAACATTTTCCGCACTGGATGTACATTCTTCGATTGGTGTTTGCTTATGACGCCAATTCGACCGCTGGATTTCACCTCTACTGAAGCTGCATCTTCGTTACCAATTATAATTGCGTTTCATTGGGGATTGATTAAAGCGTTGGAATAAGTGTTTATAAAAAGGCGTCTTCCTAAGGGCCCATCCATCGCCTACAGCTGCCTTCCCTCCATATTGTATCTGTCGGTCCCCTTGCAATATGCACTGCGCCATCTGAGGCTGCGGGGCACAGTTAGAGGAAAGGCGGAGGGGGAGGCGATGTATTGGCTGAGGTGTAGCTCGCCTCCAAAACTACGAATTGCGTTTGAAATATTGCGCATATTGCGTGGGGAGGTGAGTGTGAGTAACTCATTTGTTAAAACGACCCAGAGAAAACGTGGGAAAAATAAAAGCATAACTTTTATCTTACAACTTTATCAACATATATGTTCAAACACACACACCCACACACACACACACACACACACACACACACATATATATATATATATATATATATATATATATATATATATATATATTAAAGGCCTTTCAGTAAAAATGTTTGTTACGAAAACCTAACAAATAACACTAAAATTTTTTTTTTTACTTAATTATAAAAAGGATAAATATAAATCGAAGTACTCCCAAAATGGAATTTCAAAATTGCTTTTATTCAACATTAATTTTCAGCTTCACCGATTTTAAAGCATTCGAAGTTGGGCATTACAGAGTTCGTTCGCATTCAGTGATTAATGGAATGGTGAAAAATTTATTAGCGTTCGCTATTTATGAATTTATGCAAACTAATTTCGCTTTTTCTAATCTGCGATTGTTCCGAGATCGGTACCATCGCATTCGTTTATGCGCCTTCACCAGAACTAATTAAGAGTTGGGTAGTCAGTCTAACGGCGAATAGCATCTATTAATACCGTGTTCGTCGTAATCCTTTGAACCGCAACCTAAACTTAGATAAGAGCGTAATACCACTCAAACCTCGGGCATTTTCTAATGCTTCCCTTATTACGCCTATTGAATACCACATTTCCGGACGAGGAAACTGAATTGGGTTTAAAATTTGTATCATACGAAGAACGGCGGCAATTATAACATCCACTCTCGCCGTTTCCTCTTCGGCCCCGTTGAGAGCGAGCGCAAAATTCGCGGTATATAAACCTTTACGAGGGAACGAGTCGGTTCTTTATTCCGAGTTATAATAAGTGGCAAAAGAGGGAAAATGGAAGTATCCTTATTCTGCCGATTTCACCGAACGAGACACTCCATCAAAGAAATCAAGCTTAACTGTGTGCATTTCGCGTCTTGGTCCAAGTTCGAGCGATATATTTAATTTCTTCTTATGACTCTCAAGAGGAAGATCTATTTAATCCCATATCCCGGCACAGTCTCAATAGATAGGTTACGATCTGCTACACTCTTCTCATCGATTTGTCTTCCTAATGCTGCCACACATTCAAATATTACACGTATAAGAATTTATCAGCTCTTACAAAATTCAATAATTGTAGCATATTTTTCACCGATAGCTTAAAGATTATATATATAAATATATATATACAGGGTGACGCAAATGTCAAGAGTCAAAGGAGCCAGAGATAATTGATTTTTTCCGTTCCCTGGCCGCCACTGTTTTTAAATAAAAATTACTTTTTTAGTTACAAAATTTATAATTTATGCAAAAATGACCCTTTGACTCCTGATTTTTGCGCCACCCTATATATATATATATAATATATATATATATAGAGAGAGAGAGAGAGAGAGAGAGAGAGAGAGAGAGAGAGAGAGAGGGTGTCCCATAAGTCCGGTCTCATAGCAAAATTTATTTTAAATTAAATTTACACTGGTAAATTTTCTTCACGAGTGTAACTCACTTCCATATTAGCCAATGCGTATTATCCTACCTGCAACAAAAAAAAGGTCCCAAACAAGACCTCAGTTTGAACAATTGTTTTAGTTCTAATGTATTACTTTTGAAAATTTAATTTAAAATAAATTTTTCCTATGAGACCGGACTTATGAGACACCCTGTGTATATATATATACATATATATATATATATAATATATTATATATATATATATATATATATATATATATTGTTTCTCCGTATAAGATTTCCTTTTCTTCCCGAAGTAGAAGATCCCCAATTGGTAAGCGAAAGGCGACTGTAAGAGTGAGATGAGAGAGAGAGAGAGAGACCAACACGAAGGCGAAATTAAGAAGTGAGAGTGGCTACTGCCCTCTCAAGTGAGGGGAGGAAGTAGGCGAGGGTATCCTCAAGAAAGTGAAATGAATTTGAAGGAGGATGGGCCCTGCGGAAACGAACAGCGGCCACCGTTCAAGTTTGTAATCAAGATAGAATTGAGAGAAGGAAAGGAGAAGCGGAGGGAAACGATGAAAATTTATTAAAGTCGAAGAAAAGAGCGATAAAGTGTTTAAAAAAAAAAAAAAAGAGGACCCCCTCCTCCCCCCCGCCCCTCCCAAAAGAAAAACTAATGATAAAATGCTCGAAACGGAATTGTGTTCTTTATAAATAATTTTATCTGGATTTAATTTAAAAGGTGCGAGTAAATAAAATGAAATTTTTCCCCCCCAAAAAAAATTCTATCACCTTTTTTTCATAATTTTAAAAACTATTTTTAACATTTTGTATCTTTTCGATGAAAACAAAAGTGAAATAAACAAATTCCAGATACTTTTTCCCCAAATTTAATATATTCCAACTTTTTTCCAAATATATATATATTCTTTTTTTTTTAAATTTATCCCGTAAGGAGAGTGGCCGAAACGACACTTACACATTATTCCCTCCGCTGCATAATTGATGCAGTTGAGCAATGCAATCGTCCCTTTTAGAAATGGTATCGATTGAGAGAATTGAAATGAAGCATTCCTGCCACTCAATTTAAACTTGTCTTTCCATCAAGATTGATATAATAAAGGAAAATTATTCATCTCTCTCTCTCTCTCTCTCTCTCTCTCTCTCTCTCTCTCTGTACACACACACACACACACACCTGTGCTAATATCTCTGACATTTGACACTTTATATATATATATATATATAAGGTGACATCAATGTCTCATATCCCCAAAGGAAGTTGGGGTAGGGTCCAAGCATGGACTACCTTAGCTAGTCAATTAAAAGAGGTTGGCCAGCCCACCGCTTCGTCGTGATATAAGACACAGAAAAGACAACCGCCCAGCTCTAGGTAATACTTGGGTTCGAACCCACAACTCTTCAGACTCCCAGCACTGACAGGCGGTCCTCCAACCAATCGAGACAGAAGACGCTTATATATGTATATACTGTATATAAATAAATATATATATATATATATATATATATATATATATATATATTATATAATAATATATATATAATTCTGAATTTAAATTCTGATATATATATATATATATATATATATATATATATATATATATATATATATATATATATTATATATATATATATATATATATATATAATATATATATATATATATATAAAATATTTCTTATATGAGTTTAGTATTTGACATATTTGTAACATTACTTTGGTTTGGTGTATGGACGGATTTATTTTTTATTGTTTTTTTGTTTAAATTTTTGCGTTTCCCCTTTTCTTTGTATATTTTCATTCGTGGAACATTTATTATTTTTAAAAAGTGTTTAAATCGTGTTGTTTTCCCGCATACAATTCGCTTCTCTTCATTCTTTCAACTTTATGAGAGCGAAACCGGCAAGATATTGGCATTGGCAGCTCGCGAAATCGGTTATTTTGCCACTTTGTTGCGGATTCTTTTAAATGTTTCCATAAACCCGTTTTTATATACTGAACGTTCTTTCCATAAACCCTTTTTTATATATAGAACGTTCTATATAAAAATAAACTCCGTAAGTTACTAAAAAAAGATTCCTTATTATATCGACGCAGTTTTGGACTTCGAGGGATAAATTCATACAACGAGCCAGCTCTTACTGACAGTCTTTATTTTTCTCTTTTACTCTATTATCAGTTGTTGACAACCTCTAAAAGTGAAAGCTGAAACCTTCAGTCCTAATGCTGCTGTTACTGGACCGGCCGATTCGACAATGCGCCGTCTTTAAAAATAAGATGCGGGAAGACAAGGACAGATTTAAGGTTAAGGATAAGATTTTATTCTATATATTTATAACAGGTTGAGAAAAATCTGATCTAATGACTATCCCTCGAAAAGATATACCCTCTTTAACGTTTGGAAGTGCGTATTGTAGTCTATATCTGTTCTCATAACGAAGTAAAGTAACTTTATTTTACGGATAAAGAAACGTACAGAACATTTGAAGCCGTAAAGTTTACTGAAAATTTTGCTTCAGAAATTTGTGAGTGAACTGGTGAACTCTTAAGAGGCCGACCGCACGCAGGATCGTCTCGCGACTCAAGACTGAGGTTGTGACGACTCGAGTCGCGTGTGATTTTACAGTGACAGAATGGGGGACCCGCACGCTGCAGCGACTGCGACGCGATCGCTGCAGTATGCGGGTCTCCCAGAGCAGCAGCAGCAGCAGCAGCAACTTAGCATAACCCACTAAGGAAGATGCTCACCGGAATTTAAAAAGGGGGAGTTTGGAACCGCGAGAAAGTTCCAAATGAAAACTCGATTGTCGATTTGTGAAAAAGATTTGGGTAACATAAAAGTGTAACCGATCGGCATGGAAATGAACGTAAGTCTCTCGCGTAAGATGATGTAATGAGCATCTTTCAACATTTGTAAAGGTCACTCCCATAAATCATGACACAGATTTTAAGCGGCAAAAGAGGTACCTGTTAGGGCATGTTTTAAAACAATATGGATCCATGAATATACCGTGTGAATGCTAGTCAGGTAACTGCGATCATCTCAGATACAAAAACAATTACAATTACCGTAAAATTACTTGTAAAAATAAAAATATTTAGAATCAAACACGATTATCTGAAAGAAAGTGTCTTATGGCAACAATCCTCACACCATACGAGTGTTCCAACACATCATGCTGAGCATATTCGCAACATTACAGTTGACATTTTGCGGCGTACCTCCGACAACAGTCAACGTCACTTTCAACTGTGCCTGGCTAACAATGGGATCAGCTCCTGCATTTGCTGTACTCCATGCAGGTAAGAGATGCATGTATAAAGTTGCAGCTCCGCTCAAACAATATTTTATTGTGATCTGTCCATTGGGCACAAAGTTATAAAATGTTCCATTCGTAGCCCGAAGAGAGAGAGAGAGAGAGAGAGAGAGAGAGAGAGAGAGAGAGAGAGAGAGAGAATGTTCCCAAAAGAGTCCCTATTTTTATTTGCCCGTTATTTTATAGTGAGTATATATTTTATTATTGGGGTTTCTATTCCGCATATACCTATACATTTCTAATGGCGGAACCCTGAAACAGTGATGCCGCGTTTGCAGCTGGAACACAAAATCAAGATCGTTGAGTGGTTTCATGCGACAAATTCTCTGACGCGGCTGCAGAGGAACTTTTGCAGAGAATATGGATGCGCAGATCCACCCAATAGAAAGACAATATTATGAATTGTTAGAAAACAAAAGGAAATGTAAGTAAATCAACATAAGGTAATAGTGGTAGGCGACGATCCACAAGAACTGTGCAACACGTAAATATGGTTCATGAAATTATTGTGCGCAGCAAGCAGAAGTCAATTCGACGTTTGTCAACACAAGTAGGTATTTCACGAAGATCTGTGCATCGTATACTTCGTACCGAATTAAACCTTTTTCCCTGCAAAATTCATTCACAAACTTCACTGACTACTGTTCAAAAACAAAAATGAATGGAATTCGCAACATTGATGTTAGCAAAGCTAGAAGAAGATTCTGAGTTTTTGAAACGCATCCACTTCACTGACGAATGTTATGTACATCTGTCTAGGAAGATTAATAAGCAAAACTTTCGTTACTGGGAAAGTCATCCTGGCGCTCCCAATAGAACTAGCTCTTCTACGTATGTTGCTAAACTCAACATTTTGGTCGCTGTTGGGTAGTATGATGTAGTAAGTCCCTATTCTTTGGGAATGAAACTGGAAAAGCAGTGACGGTAACGCAAAATTCATACCGTCAGATGCTACAAGATTTCTACTTATCATAATTAATTAGTTTGTCCCGTAAAAGAAATAACTGCATTACCCCAGATTCACTTTGGCTTCAGTAGGATGGAGCACCGCCACACACTGATTGTGAAAGTCGCAAATTTTTGAGGAAGGATTTTTCCGAGCGACTAATCTCTCTTCATGATCCACTGGAATGACCCCATAGTCACCTGACCTCACGCCCCCTGACTTTTTTTTTGTGGAAATACCTAAAATACAGGATCTATTTCATCATGAGTAAAACACTCGTAGACCTAAGACCAAAGTCTATGAGGTAATTAACAACATCCCCATTGATCTATTTCCAAAAATTATGTCAAACATTTGCGTAAGGTTGAATATTGTGTAAGAAAAAAATGGCAATTACACCGAACATGTTTAGTTAAAGTTAATAAATTCCTATATTTTACGTACCTAGTCCAATTGCCTTTGTGTCTAAATTCACTTTTTTCTTTGCTTAAAATATTTATTTAGAAATAGGGACATTTTTCCGAGACACCTGGTATATATATATGTGTGTGTGTGTGTGTGTGGTGTGTGTGTGTGTGTGTGTGTGTGTGTGTGAGCTTGGACACTTACTATTCGAATTGAGTAAATTAAATTTTTTGTTAAAATCATTAATAATGCAGTGAGAGAAATTTAAGACATCATTTATGCGAAGTTTAACAATACCACTATTCAAACCATGATGGACAGGTCTCAAAGGGATGGACATCCTCATGCCTTTGCTATAGATAGCAAGAGAGAGAGAGAGAGAGAGAGAGAGAGAGAGACACACACACACACACAGACAAAAAAATATGTGTGTGTGTGTGTGTGTTTCGTCTTTCTGTTTCGGATTCTTTGTTTGAAATTTTATTCGTGATAAGTCTCATTTCATGATAAAGAAGAAAACATCATAATAAAAAGTCACAGATCACCTCCATTCAGGAAGGCAAAACATACATTGAAAAAAAAAATGAAAAAAATACTCGTTAGATTAATACTTTAATTGAAACTCAAATTTAAAATTAATCCTACTCTTTTAAAAGTAAATAAGAATTACTTTTATTGTAGTAATAGCAAAAGTAAGCCTAAAACCTCATCAATAAATGCGAATAAAACATAAAGAAAAAAAAAAAAAAAAAGAAACCCCCCCCCCAAAAAACTGGATAATAACGTTCACATTTGGAAAATGACACGACGTTATTAGATGGAGAATAAAGCAGAGAGAATGCACGAGACAGACGTTAAAAAAGTGATCCGATTTTGGTTGTGGCAAGCGCGTATCGATGACGTCACTGGGATGCGCGGAGGATGCCGCTTTTGTACTGCGCAGTATTTAGTTTCAGATGCCTCCGTGGCCCCGTCTGCATTCCGCTGCATTTGCATATAGACGGATTTCTGGATTAAATATCGTGTTAAATTATTATTATTATTTTTAGTTTTTCATACGAGCTTCTGATGCTCTGCTATATATATAGATAGATAGATAGATAGATAGATAGATAGATAGATAGATAGATATTGAAAACTGTTACCTAAAACACCAATAACGAGGTTAACATTTTAAATACAGAATTGTTATTTAACCCTGTTAAATATAACAATTAAAACTCTTATAATTAAATTACAACCTTAGCTTGAAGGTTATGATTTTCTAAATAACAATTTTGAAGATATTATATAATAACACTTTACAAAATAGGCATTCATTAATGATAAGGAAAGCAGTAAGTTTATCGCTAAAGTTAATGTTATTTAACATTAATAACAAAAGTGGGAACAGCATCAAATTACTAACATAAAAGATTATTTCAAATAACCCTCTTACATGGATTCGCGCGCGATCGCATATTCTCTCCAAATGAATTAAAAGCAAGTCGACTCATTAAGCTAATTAGACCCATTTTTACATATTTTTCGAGCCTATTATATTTAGTTTTTGAAGGCAAATTTGCCATCCGCGCGAACACGAAGGGAACATTCTCTTCCCCTCAAATTTGAGTTACATTCGTGTATGCGCTGTCTATATACGAGAGCGTCTCTTTGCAGCCTCAGGCCGATGCTCATGATTCGCTCAACGCAGCATCGGATGCAGCCAAAGGGGAAACCGGTTAGAGGGAAACCGAAAGTGGAAAACGAGGCTGCAATTGTTATTTTCCCACGCGTGCCAATTTTTCCCTCGGATTAAACTTCCCCTGTTAACCTTTAATGAAGGGAGTGATAAGTGGGCAAACCTCTTCCAAGTGAAGCGGGGAGAGCCAAGATGAGTGGATGGTATCCGAGGGGAAAAAGAGGGATTAGAGTGAGGAAGACGCAGCCGGAGATGTTTGTTCTTTCGCTAAACGTTTTGTTCAGAGGGAAACAGGAGAATAAAACACTATTAACATAAAAGAATTACGTATTTAGTGACAAAAGATATACTCTGGCATTGTCATTTTGTCCCGCATATATATATATATATATATATATATATATATATATATATATATATATAGATATATATATATATAAGACTTTTAAACAGAATCTTTAAATATATATAAAACTTGGTTAACTTGGTTTGCTTCCGCCCGAATTGTTCATTTTGACGGTCAAGTTTGTTGTTCCACCTTGGACCTACAACTTAAACTTAACGTGGAATCCAAACCCCGATCCAATACGGGTGGTCAGAAATTACAAAGTCCTTGCCCGGACTCGCTCTCACGATCTCCCAACGTCTTAACCACTAGGCCAGCCAGGGTATCCATTTATCTACCAACCTTTGTTTCCGGAAGGATGAACAGTTGGTAAGCTGCGCACCGACTGCTTTCGCTGACAATCGAACCCGTGGTCGATAAATTCGTTGTCAGCGTTGCAAACCATTGCACCACCGAGGTGCATATATATACAGTATATATATAATTATTTAAGGGAGCAATGTAATCGTATATTTCGTGTAGCACATACAAATTATAAATAAAGTAAGTTTATTTTAATAAATTTAGTTTTAAAAAATATAACGAGATTTCAAATAATAAAAGTCATATCTATATATATATATATACTATATATATATATATATATATATATTATATATATATATTATATTTAGTTTAAAGATTTGTTTTAAAAGTTTGTGCCCCCTTATTACGTAGCGGGTGACGTTCAGAGCAGTGCAAAATTTATTCAGTGTCTATAAAATTTTAGGCTTCATTTACTGGAATGGAGGCGAGTTTTAAGCTCTGTATAATTAATTAATTAGCGTTTATTTTTTGGTGGATGTATCAAAAATGCTTCACTTCTCGTTCGAGGCAAGCATCGATCGAATCCCAGAAACGAACGAGTTCGATGAATAAAATCTTTTTCAACCTATTTTAATCTACTATTTATGAATTTAAAGAGTTCGTTCATTCGTTATCGCTCGTGTTTAATAACCGTAAGAAGAGTAGAAGTGAATTTTCTTGGTTGTTTGTTATTTAAACAACCTTCTAAATGATGAGATAATAAGTACAATATTTGTACATTTAATTTAACGTGATAATTTCTTCTCTTATTACTGTTAAATTTAGGTTCTTCAGTAATGCCTGCAGTACTGATTTGCCCATTTTTAATCCTATATATATAATAATGGTGATACATTACAGTACTGTACAGTTTTTGTCATTTCCCGCTTTTATCAACTTATTACAACTTATTACAAATTTATATAATCACTTTACATCAGCTTTTAAATATAAAGAACTTTTAGCATAAGTGGACCAGGTTCGATAAAAGTTTGTTCATAAAATGACGCAACGATCTCCTTATTTCATTAATAATAAAATTAATTAAAGGATCTTAATTCAATTAATAGTTTATTTTAAACATCAAAAAACATAAAATATAAAATTATTAAGTTCAGTGCAATACGCACAGAAACTTCATTTTTTTGTACAAAATCAATTTTGTTATACAGTGTGTGTGTGTGTGTGTGTGTGTGTGTGTTGTGTGTGTGTGTGTGTGTGTGTATATACAGCGTGTCCCAAAGAAATGTATACCCACTTTGTTCGATAATACCAGCTATGAGGATAATAAATATATTACTTTTTATATGTTTTTTAATAAAGAATTTTCTCCTGAATCTAAATATGTAATTATTTTTATTAAAAATTGAAAAACAAAAAAGTTACAGATGTTTAAATTATAATTATTATTTTCGAGACTTCATGTGCGATATTTTCTAATATTTTTGCACGTATACGAGATAAGTTTGAAACCGACGGCACTGTGCAAAACTTACAAAACAACGTTCTGGAAGACGTCGAACATCTTAGATAAAGTGTCATTTAACCATGGAATTTGTAAATTTTTTGAATTAACTAATAATTACAACATTTATGCTTCAATATCAACACTAAACATAAGTATCTCAAAACAGTCGGTTAAAATATTAGAAAATATCGCACATGAAGTCTCGAAAATAATAATTATAATTTAAACATCTGTAACTTTTTTGTTCTTCAATTTTTAATAAAAATAATTACATATTTAGATTCAGGAGAAAATTCTTTATTAAAAAACATTTAAAAAGTAATATATTTATTATCCTCATAGCTGGTATTATCGAACAAAGTGGGTATACATTTCTTTGGGACACGCTGTATTATATATATATATATATATATATATAGGGTGAACCAAATGTAGGTGGACAGTAAATGATAACGTTTATTTGAGAATACATATTTAATTTTTTGTATACTATAATACAAAATAAAATTTAAATAAATTTAGTTATAATATTTAATATAATATAACACAAACACCATAGTTATAATGAACACCATAGTTATAATATAATATAACACAACCGTATTCAACCTACTGTCCACCTACTTTTGGTTCACCGTGTATATATATATATATATATATATATATATATATATATATATATATATATAACAAGTACTTAGAGCAGAGTGTACTTAACTTTACAGATTTATGTGGAATTTGATGTAAGAGAGAGTTACTTCCTATTCTCACCCTGAACTTATAACCTGATAGCACGCATGGATAATAAAGTTACTGACTCTACACTATTTCATGTTAGGTGAATATTTCTGAAGCTTTGTAATTCCTTTGTAGAATGTTAAGTAATGTTCAACCTCGAATTGTGACCGTGTTTTCCAGCTTTGTTTTGAAGGGCTCTTATCCTGTTACAGTTGGGATTACGCAAAGTATATTCCAAAATACTTTTATTTCATGTTTAAAATATAAAATAACATTTTTGATTATTTTCTAGGCTTCATACGAGCGCATATCGTTCGTTAAAGCCATCTTTCCAGCGAGTTTAGTTTAAAAAATTTTAAGGTCATGAAGTCATGATCAGCGCGAGGTCTTAGCTTTTGTTTTTGGTGTTTTAGAAGTAGTTTCCTTTGTAAAGCACGTATGTCCGTAGTGATTAATTACGAGTGAAACCAAACTCTTCCATGATTATAGCACGATGGTCGCTTTTTCGCTTTCAAATTTTCTCCGTTTTTACTAACACTAAAATATTAATAGTAACGTACATAGTATTTTAGTATTTTAGAGGTCACTACACGAGAATGTCATTCGTTGATACTCGTTTCAGAAATATTTTCGTGTTACCAAAATTTAACCTCAGTTTAACTTATTCTCTTCAATCTATTTCAATCAATAAAATAATTGGCGCCATTTTCGCAATTTTTTTATTCTTCATCAAAGAGATTCTCACAATTTTTTGTGGCATCTGCGAACGACGATACAGTTAATGCTTGCTTTCACATAATTTTCAATATTATTATTATTATTATTATTATTATAAATACCAAATGTATATCAAGTGAATTATAAAACCGTTCTTGTTACAAAATTAACTGCGAAAACCTTGAAAGTGAGCTCAATTTTAACACTTTTCCTTGCGATCTTTTTGGACTTTAAAAAAACTGAAACAATTCTTATTTCTTCATTTTTGTGCGCAATTATTCCGAAACCATATTTAACGAAGGTTAAAGCAACACTCTCAAATACCGTATATATATATATATATATATATATATATTATATATATATATATATAGGTGGCTATATGCAGAATGTCTTAACTCCATTGTTGCTGATTTTAAAGGAAAAGCAAAAACTGAAAAATTTCAAACAAGAAAGTAATTTTGGACGTAAGATTTTTTTTTTTTTTTTTTCCGATGTTCGTCAAAATATCTGGAAATTAAACTTATGAATTTGCCGCAATTTGCGCATCATTTTGTGATGCAATCTAAAAATTACGGTGGATATAAAACTTTATGATATATAGCCAACGATATGTACAGGGTGTAACAAAAGTCCGTTCTCATAGGGAGATAAGATATAACAGAATTTAACGAGAAAGTTTTAACTCTACTTTACATACAATACAATTAACTCACCAATTAATTTAAGCATGTACTGGATTAACTGTTAAGTTGATTATATTGTTTGTAATGTAGAGCTAAAACTATTTTCTCGTTCAATTCTGTTATATCTTATTTCCCTATGAGAACGGACTTTTGTTACACCCTGTATAATATATATATATACAGGATGTCCATAAATTATCTTTACATATTCAATTGAAATTGAATTGAATTTGTAAAGATAATTATAATTTATGGACATACTATATAGTGTGTGTGTGTGTGTGTGTGTGTGTGTGTGCATGCATATATATATATATATATATATATATATATATATATATATATATATATATATATATATGAGAGAGATAAATTCTTCTTTGTAGAATTATATATATATAATATATATATATATATATAATTATATATATATATATATATATATATATATATATATATATATGCTGCAAACCCACAAGGAAAAAATAAAAATAATCCCATATATATATATATATATATATAAGAGCTTCTAGCGTTATTCTGAGTGTGATAATTCAATTTAGAGATAAAGAAGTAATTGTTTTAAGTGAGAAACATTTTTATTACTTTGAGAATGTTACAGAAAACATATTTAAATATATTTAAGTACTTTCAGTGTCGTAAAAAATATATATTAGTTCGGATTAATTTGTGTAAAGGCAATTTGGCTAGTACCTCACTAAGTTTACGGACTTAACACGAAGTCCCCTCGAACCCTCAATTATTGCGGCTAAATGTAACGATGGATAACCTCCTTCGCAACATCTAAGGTTATATGATGGAGGGGACCTACAGCTTTTACGTGGGATCCGAACCACGGGTCGCTACATAGTCTGGACGCGGCGATCGGTCTCCCATCCAACTACTACCCAGACCCAACGTCGCTTAACTTCGCTGATCAACGGGAAGCGGTGTTACGACATTGGCTACGACTTAGCCCTTATTGTGGCTGGGCTACTTATTATGTACTCAGTTCGATGGATTGCAATAACGTTAGGTTAGGTTAGTTATTTCAATACATGGAATTAAAAGCGTTGGCACCTTGATGACGCGGAAATGCAAATGGGGATTGGGGAGAAACTGAGTGTAGGCTTCGTTGAATATTTAATAATTTACGGATGTACAGAGGTAGTTTTTTAGTGAGGTAACACTTTTGGTATCTCAGAACATTACAAATTTTATTTAAAAAACAAAACATTTTTTATTGTTGAAAATAAAGAGATATTAATCCTGATTTGGTTGTTAATCCTGATTAGGTTATGCTTAGTTAGATTGGGTTAGATTAGAATATGTTAGCTGGTACAGTTTCGGAAAAAAATTCGCCTAGAAACAGAGAAGTTTCTAAAAATCATTAAAATTTACTAATTAGCAATAATTGGGTTTATTAAAAAAAAAAAAAAAAGTTTATTTAGTTTTAGATGAACTTTTTTCCGAAACTGTACTTCACTGTTCAAAGAACCCCACCCCACCCACTCCGAACCCTCTTTGCGTCAGAGCCACTTATTACATACTTCTCTAGGTTCGACAGCACTAAGGTTAGATTAAGTTAGTCGGTACCTCGCTCATGCGGGCTGCGCGCGCTCGTTCGGCGATCTCATGTTGTGCGGGTATTAATTATTTCTATGAATTAATTTCCAAGGATTTTTTATGTTAATGATTCGTTCAATTTACCAATAAATTTTAGCGTTGATAATTAGTTAATTTCAAAAATGAAATTTCACTTGCCGCAATACAAACATTAAAATAACCTCATATATATATATATATACACACAGTATATAGGTTACAGACATTAGAGAAACGCGCAAAAAAGTGTGTCTAATATGTACTGTACGTTACAGACGTGAACGAAGTGTGCAGAAATGTGTATCTAATTTTATCTCAATGTTTCTTTCTTTCATTTAAAGAATAATAGAGACTTTTGACAAAACGAAGAGAGTCACTCCTTTATAGTGTCCTTTTCCACCGTACGGAGGAATGATTTATCGTCTTATTCCGTATAATTTGACGATGAGTGTCGCTACGACAATTACGCGTCACAGTCGTTCAAATCTTGATTGGAAAATTGAAAATTCTCCCTCGGAAGAGCGGCTTTAATTGTCGACGTAAATCGTCCCTCCGTCATTACCCAACAATACAATTCTCGTGAAGGGTCGGGAAACATAACTCTTATTTTATTGTGGTAAAATATGTAGATAGAGGTAACGAAACTCACTGCAATTATGCAAAATGTGTGTATTTGCACGGAATGCATCTGTCACGTAATGGCTTTTACAAACGACACCAAACTAATTAGAAATTTTTATTCTATCAAATTAGAGAGTATCAAAGAAAATTTACTCGCTTCCATTCCTTGCCTATATCTGCTATACTTACATTAATAATAAGATAAAGTAATTTATACGAATATATCCGTTTCAATCGTATGTTTTGGTCTACAAATGTATAATTTCTATTATTTTTAAAATATATGAAAGCCCTTGCAATTATAATGGTATTTCAAATCCAATACCGATATTTTAGAAAAATAATAATTTACAATTGTAAATATGAGATTTTTTTTTTTTTTAGTTTATATTACGACATATGTAAAAAAAAAAACCTAATTTATTTAAAAATATGGTTTTCAAGGCAAACCTAACGGAAGATCTCGTATGCATGTATCATATACATAAATTATATTTTTTAACCCTCATTTTAGGGAAAAAAAATTTAATTTTTTAATAACAAATGAAAATTTGATGAACAGGCGAGAATACACATTTTCACATAATGTTTTTATACAGGACACACTTTCGTATGTTCATTAGAACAAATTTCTTCGTTCTATAATGTAAACATGGAGGGTTTACGCTAAAGTACTTCTTTAACGTTACTTTAATCTTCATTGTGTCCACTAATGACGAAAATCACCTTTGACATAAGCATCGAAATACATGGTCAACCAAGTATGTTCAAAGGTGGTCGGTTCAAACCCTGGTGAGGGCAAATTTTTCATACCCATATATATATATGTGTGTGTGTGTGTGTGTAGAGGGTGTCCCAGAAGTCTGGGCTCATAGGGAAACTAGACATTATATTTTTAAAGTAAAACAAACACATTTCTAATCAGTTTTACATATTTTAGGAAAGAAAATACCCTGATGGCTCAGGATACCAATCAAGAGAAGGTGGAACTGGTATTGCTACATGTTTCCGGAAAAAGTCAGAGGGAGGCATATCAGTTATTTCATGAACAAGCTTCCTCTGGCTTTTTCCGGAACATGTAGCAATACCAGTTCCACCTTCTCTTGATTGGTATCCTGAGCCATCAGGGTATTTCTTTCCTAAAATATGTAAAACTGATATTAGAAATGCGTTTGTTTCGCTTTAAAAATATAAGGTCTATTTTTCCTGAGTCCAGACTTCTGGGACACCCTGTATATATATATATATATATATATATATATATATATATATTAATTATTATTATTAACCATCAATGCGTAAGACATTTGTAATTACGGCTTAAGTGGAAGTAAGTTGAAAAGCTCAACATTTTTCACACAGTGCATCATTCCGCCCATACGCCGATCTCAAAGTACGCAGCTCGCAACAGCATTACCGCGCAAATAGGAGGTCAATGTACTGACAAGGCCTCCGTACGTAATTCATCACCACCGAAAGCAACAATGCCGCGGACACCAATTATTATCAGTCCAGGCGCGTGATTCTTCAGGAGCAAGATGCACCATAAGTTTGCGTTTCCTCCCCGAGGCAGCACAAATCTACCCGTATCAATCACAGTTACGGGTACTACCCCCAAACTTGCTCTACACAAACTGGATCAAAAACCACAAACATTTGCAATAGCAAACTTTCCTGTATTTTTAATTATTCTTTTCCTGTTCACTTTATCATTCATCATCATCAGAATTCGCTCCTTTTCTCCTTCATTAAATCTTGGCATCCAAAGATCTTAAGAGTTTTACAATTTACGTCGTCATTATTTCATTTCAACTCAATTAATCTACTTTAGCCAAATTAAAGGTAATAATTATGCTTTATATATATATATATATAATATATATATATATATATATATATTATAATATATATGTATGTATATATATATATGTGTGTGTATATATATATATATATATACCGAGCGCCTCGATGGTGTAGTGGTTGGCGTCGCTAACTACGAATCCATCGGCCCCGGGATCGAGACCCGGTGACGGCAGCCGGCGCGCAGCAAAACCCAGCTGTTCATCCTTCCACACAATAAAGAAAGTGGTTGGTAGATAAATGGGTACCCTGGGTAGCCTAGTGGTTAAGACGCTGAGCTGCTGGTGGGGCGTGGTTCGGAATCCACGTTAAACCGTAGGTCTAAGGTGGAGTGAAAAGCTTGACCTTCGTCATAATGAACAATTCGGGCGGAAGCAACCCAAAGGTTACCAAAGGTATATATATATATATATATATACTGCATATATGATTGCAGCCGAACGTGGGCAATGGGTCACTAGTAGGGCATGGTTAATTAATCATTTTTAGGAAAAAGTGATGAATGATGAAATTTTCTAATTAATCAATGATTAACTGATTAAAATTATTAAACATTAAATACTTCTGAAAATAGTAAGAAAGAGCTTTATTGTTTCTTTTGCGTGAGATAAGACCGAAGAAAACATTTTGCTCAAACATTTAGTTTGCTTTAGTTCAAGAAATCAGGCATGGTCGGATCACATAGTTTATACATGCAAAAAGGTGCCAAATTCAAATGATACATTACAAAATTAAAGGTAAAATGTTGGTGAAATTATGAGAAAAATTAATCATTTCCAATCATTTTCTAAAAATATTTTTTTGATTAATTACTGATTAAATTCGAAACAATGATTAACTTATTAAGTGATTAGTCAGAACGATGCCCAAGTCACTAGTGACCCATTGCCCACGTTGGGCATCCATCATGAAAAAGAAAAACTTCAGTATTTGCCATTTACCATTACTTATTCGGACTATAGTGGATTTAATTTTCCCAGAAGAGTTCCTTGTTCCATGCACGGTCTCTGTGTAACATAAAAGTTTCTCAGGGAACCATTCTGAGTTGTAAAATATATATATATATATATATATATATATACAGGGTGTCCCGTAAGTCTGGACCCATAGGGATTTATAATATATTTTTTTATTATGTTGCAGGTAAACCATGTCACTGATTAGAGAGGACAGAGTTCAAGTTATTTTGCTGGTCGGGACCCGCAGTCACCAGGAAGTGGCCGAAGAATTCAATAATATGCATCCAGACCGCGCACCAATCACAAACAGATGTGTTGGCAAGTTGATAGCCAAATTTAAGGAAACTGGATCCGTAGCTGACAAGCCTCGCAGAGGACCTTCAAGGACTGTTACGGAAGACGAAACCAGTACCAATGTGTTGGCTAGCTTCGCTGTCAGTCCCAAGAAGTCACTTCGACGCATGTCCAGCGAAACTGGGACTATTTTTTAATTTTATTAATTTTGCCCTATGGGTCCAGACTTACGGGACACCCTGTATATATATATATAAATATATAAAGAACGATGCTTGTGTAGAAGAGCGTTCCGCACAAGATGTGTTGTTTGCAGTTAAAATGTGTGTGTGTGTGTGTATATATATAATATATATATATATATATATAATATATATATATATATATATAATTTCAATGATTTTAAGCCCAAGCTAAAGTGACGCGCTAAAGAAACGCGCATCTGCCAACTTTCAAAATGTCCAAAAACCAAACTTTACTGCTTATTAATGAAAGTTGATCATTAAAGGTTTTATATTTATGCGTAACATTTTTACGTCGTCTCATGAAATCATTTGGTGTTGGATGAGTGAATTAAAAATTGGAAACAAAAGGGTATAGGAATAAACATTTTAAATTAAAACAACGAATGAATTATCTTCGTCTCCTACTATTTACAATTTCAAAATTATATATATTAGACATTCGATATTCCGACCACGAATATAAGGACCAAAATAGCCGAATCGTCGAGCTAAATAATGAATTACTGAAGGCTCAAGTTGATTACAATTTATGAGTATTATTATACGCAAATAAAATGTCATAAAATGTCATAAAGGAATTACAAATGTCATAAAATAATTAAATAAGTGTAAAAATAAGAAAAGAGTCTCGGATTGGCTGAATTTTTGGCGCTTGGTTTGAGTTTGGAAGGAAAATTGTAGATGGGCGATCGTCGGATTAAGCGATGAAGCGTCGGGCAAACCAATGAAGTCTCAACTGATAATCGTTGGAACGAGTGAGATCAAAATACTCAGCCGTATGTCTACTGTACTTATAAAGTGCCATTTTTAATTACAATCACTAAAAATAATTAAAAATCAGTGGATTAAACTTACATTCATGAAATTGGGAACATTTTTTGCGAAAGAATGACACTTTCTTTACAGGCACACGACGTGCTTGGAGCGTCCCTCCCATGCGAAATTACGTGTCGAATCCGGACGATGCAATTTCTTATCACGGCCTCTGGCGTGCGATCATTGGTCCAGTCTTTATTGACACAACGGTGGACCAAATTGCTCGTCTCCGCATCCTTTAAGGACGGTTCATCCCGTTTCTCACGAACCGAAACAATGATATGAGCAGAGTTTGGTTTCAAGAGGATGGCTCAAGACCACATTCATTAAATGTTGTTTTGAACTTTTTGCATGAAACCTCTGGCCTAAGAGTCTTGACTAACAGGTACCCCTTACCCCAACCCATTCACGGCTGTGGTCTTGCATATACGGCCTTCTCTGTATTCAAAATAAAACCTTTTAAATACAGAACTTATAATTTCTTTTTGAGGGTGAATTCTGGGAAAGTTTTTCCTTCTTTTGGGTATCAAAGTTTCTTGTCAGATGATATAATAACGTATTTTAATAATAATAATAAATAATAATAATAATAATAATAATAATAATAATAACTGGTCTATAAAAATGGTCTTCAAAACTTCTATTTTGAGTGATTTGAGACAACAGAAGATAATATTTCTATATCTAGAAGGTTGCGAGAAGTCTTTGATTTCTGCTTGTAACCAGGCTTTAATCCCTGTTTTTTTTGGGAGCGGGGGGAGGGGGGACTTTCTGATGGGGATATCTAAAGGACAGGGTATTCACAGAAAATATCAGACACTAGGATATCTAAAAGTAGTAAATGAAAGTAAAAACTGTTCCATTTCTACCTTTTTACAGATTTTCAAATAATTTCGCAAAAGGAGAACACTTTCAATATGTTGTTGGTTCATAAAAAAAATGCATTTTTCCCCAATAATCATGCCACGTTTCATGAACGTTTCATGACCGTTTCATGAGCGTAAGTTAATCTAGCTGAAGTTGAATAACCTTTATTGATAAATTAAATACAATTTTACAACTTTTGTTTTTATTTTAACATAAATAATTGTGAAATTGGACTATTTATTTTATTTTATTTGGCCCTTAAGCTTTAGGCTTCACTGGGCTCTAATTAAAAATAAAACAGATAATTATTAATAATATCTAAATCATGAATAAGAATTATTAATTATAATAATCTTAAGTTATTATTATTATTATTATTATTATTATTAAAGGTATAAAACAAATACAAAGTTATTACTGAAGGTATGATATCAATATTATACAAAGAAATCAGTATTAGACACGAGAGATAAGAGATGAACAATAACAAGTAATGTACATTTAATCCTAGATTTTTATTAATATTCCATTATTAATCGCGATTTCAACTTGGATTTGAAACGAATTTACATTCACAATATTTTTTATTTCAGCATTTAAATCATTCCATAGTTTCAATCCAATGAAAATGGATAATTTTTGAGATGAAAACAATCTAAATTGTGGTATAACATGTTTTGATCTATTTCTGGTCTGATATTAATGGATTTCTTGATGAATTACAAAATATTTATTTATCCATTGTAAGTTAATGATTTTGTTCTTATATTTGTAAATAAAAATAAAATGTGTCACTTTGATTATATCTTTGAGTTTTAGGAATTTTAGCTCTTTAAATAATGCACTAGAATGATCATGGAAATTAGCATCAGATAATAACCTTATTGCTCGTTTTTGAATGACAAAGATACTACTTAAAGCGTTGTTAGCCGAGTTTCCCCAAACGAGGTAGAACAAGAGTATGATACAGAGTTAATAAAATCTATTTAGGGACAACGTTTCTAAGTTTAAACATTATAGCAACGTGCCTTGAAATTTTTTTTCGGGATATAATTTACACGATCACTCCACTGTAAATTTTTGTCTAGCATTACACCAAGAAATTTTGTTACAGTACATTCCTTTACAGTGATTTCATCAACATTTAGTTCATCAAGATATACGTATCTTTTATTAGTAAAAATCATGAAATTTGTTTTACTGGTATTTAGGAAGAGTTTATTGGTGGTCAACATTTCATTACAGTGATAAATTCTGAGTTAAATATATTCTTAGCCGAATTAACATCTTTGCAAGAAAAAGACACAATTGTATCATCTGCAAAAATTATGAAGTTAAGCATATCAAAGGAGGCTGGAAGGTCATTTATATATAATAGAAATAACAGTGGACCCAAGACTGAGCCCTGTGGTACACCATGTCTGACAAGCGTTTTAATTGAACAAACCTTATTTACTGGTACAAAATAATATGTATTGGACAAATAACTTTTAAACGAACCACTGATTCTTCCTCTAAATTTTTGTCCTTGATATAATTTGTTAAGTAGAATATTATGATCTATTACATCAAACGCCTTAATCAAATCCATAAATATTGATATTACTATTTCTTTGTTCTCTTTAGATATATCGCATTTTCATAAGATTTAAAATGGCCATTTCCGTTGTTTTATTATTATTACGAAAGCCATATCGATTTAGAGATAATAAATTTATTAAATCCATTAATTTTAAATAATATACTGGAAGTGTGATAAGAATCACACTGTATTTTATATATGAATTTTATAAATTACGTCTTATATATTATCATATTTTGTATGTATTTTAAAAACTGGTTATCGAGATTGAAAAATAATACAATTTTTATGAACGTCTTTTTTTTACGAGCTAGAAAGAATTTATTTAATTTTGTACGTCACTTTAAAAGACATTTAAAAAAAATTCTCCCTAATAATAATAATAATAATAAATAATAAAACAAAACAGAAACGAAGCGCGCATTTCGTCTAAACTAAACCACCCAAAGTAATAAATTTTATAAAGAATAAAACAAATTCTCAAAACCTGAACGGAATAAATAAAATAAAATAAAAGATTTTTGCCCGCGGATTAAATCACTAACGAACATAAGTTCAGAATTGAAGATTTTTCAGCCGGAATTTTATTTAGATTTTTTCGAGGTTCGCAAAAGTTCAGAGAGAAAAAAAAAATTCTTTTTTTTTTTTCTCTTATTTTTATTTCAGTTTTAATTTTCGTTATTAATTTTGTTGATTTAAGTATGTAGGATGGTGTAAAAACTGCATTTGCATACGGCACATGACATAGCTTTATATATATATATATATATATATATTATATATGTGTGTGTGTGTGTGTGTGTGGTGTGTGGAGGAGTGAGACGTTAGTAGTCTTAATTGGAGATATTACATTTTAGGCCTTTAGCGAGCAGTAGCCTTTTATTGATTTTGTTCTGGTTTACGCCAGACGACTTTATTCAGTCTTAGAAAAGACTCCCGTCCACTAAATGGTTAAACAACAACGAACTAAATCCTAAAATAGTAAAGTGTTTGAAATAGTATCGCGAAATATTTCCTTCTATTTTTATTGTTTATGAAATTTCTATACTCGTAGGTTAAGTTAGTTTAAGTGAGGTTAGGTTACGTTAGATTAGTTTACGTTACATGATTTTACGTTTCGTCATCTCTGTTTGTCGAGGTTGAAACATTTTGGTCGAAAATGTTTCTTGACGTCCCTAAAATGTATTTGGACGGGAAAATATTTGTCTCTCAAAAGGTGAAACGCCTTTCATCGCGTCAACGATATTTTGTCCACGTGACACTTTATCGCTGAGCTTTTTGGGGGTTAGATTAAGTTAGATTAGCACGGGTTAGGTCATGTTAAGTTATTAGAACGTCGATGGAATTTCCATTCGACAAAAAATGTGTGATGCGCCAGTGACTCGCCTTCAAAATTCGTATATAAATATTTCACCTTCTTTTTCATTTACTTTATTTACGTGAAAATTACAGGGTAATCCAAAAAGGTGTTCAATAAAACTATTTACGTAACGAGTTATTTCTAGGAACACTTTTATGAATCACCCTGTATATCAGAAAATAGTTGAAGTGTTCTAAAACAAGCGGAGATGTCTCTTTTTTTTTTTTTTTAGGGGCATTATATACTTTATGGTAAACATCGCTCAATTTATTATTACTTTATAAGCAATTGTAGTCTTTTGGTATCTGAAAATTAATATTGAAATATATTTTAATTTAAATTACTAAACAACAACTTTAATTTTAGTTTTCTATAATAATAATAATAATAATAATAATAATAATAATAATAATAATAATTCTCTCAAAGATATTCACTCTTAATATTCATATACTACAACCAGTTATGGGCTTAAGTTATTTATAAACCATGATTCAAGATTCAAGATTTTCCTTCGACTACCCAAAATTATATATATATATATATATCATAAGTGTTGTTCCGCGTGACTCGTTGCAATAATATGCACTTGTCTTGCAATTAGCGTAAATTATCGGAATCTAAAGCATTTATTTTTAATTTCTCGAGTAACAAGTGTCCATGCACACAAGTGCTTGGAAAGGGAGAGAAAGCCAAGTGACTACATGCCATAAGCAATATTTATTTTTAATTAGCGTTCCCAGACACAGCCTTCTGCAATTTACAAATAAGAGTATTGTAATCTATAGTTTGGACTTAATTTATTTGACAATGCGGGTGTTAGTTTTCTGTTATAAATAAGAATGTGCGCTATTTAATTGTAGAAAACCGTAGAGCGATACTTCGTTTCCGTATTTATAGGCGATCAATAAGCAGCGTGCACGAGCGTGTAATTATTTTAAAATATATGGCAATTTTTTGTATATGAAGACCTTGAATTATTTTTTCTTTCGAGAAATAATTCCCACGATTGTACGTATAATATGATTAGGCATATTTGGTATTTAAACATAATATACAATTTTCGATTTGCAGATGAAATTAAAAGAAAAATTCAGACACATTCTAGACAAGAAATGGCGGGTGTACGATGTAATATACTTACAAATGGCGCGTAAAACGCAGATGAATCCACGCCAATAGATGGGTAAGGATTTTGATCTGAAGAGGGGTAAGTGGCTCCGTAAACCCCTCCTGTGGCACCGAGGCCAGAACCAAGACGCGAGTAGGAGCCAATGGCGAGACGGTCATATTGGCAGGAGCAAACCGTTTGTCCACTGACCGGGTCAGTCATGAGGGCTCGCGTCCCCTCACAACATCCGTTCCCTCCTGCCGCAGCGCTGCCTTGACCCACCAGCAACTGAAGGGGGAAAGAACATTGAAGCGGTTCCCATACTGGAAATAGTTATACAGTGCGTTCGAAAAGTCTCTCCGTAGTGCTATGCTAAACGCATAGGAAATTGAAAAACTACAATGTTTTCATTCAACCATGATTTAGTGATTTTATTACATAACCTTTTGATTTACAGCATGTGTTGAAAGTGTTTTCCACCATTTTGCAGACAGAGCAACTCGTCTACACTTGTTGTCAAACACTTTTTTTAAGGTGTTGGTTGACTGCGGAGAGACTTTTCGAACGCACTGTAGTTTACGAAGAAATTACATCCATATAAAATGTACAACGATGAAGTTAATAACGCAACTCGTTTAACATATTTCAATGAGGTCATGAGTCATGCAATTTCATCATTTTGAAAAGACTTTTCCATATATATATATATATATATATAGTTACTAATTTCAATAACCTCTTTCCAGATGAACATATTGTTTGTGTGTGTGGTGTAGACTCTATATATATATATATATATATATTATATATATATATATATATATATATATATATATATATAAATTATTTCACGAAAGTACACGTGAATAATATTTATGATAAAAATAACCACGAAGGAAAAAGGAAACACAGAATGGTGCTCAAGCGCTTTCGTTTAACGAAAGTGTTCCTGAGGATGTCATTGGACGAAAGCGTTTGAGTACCATTCTGTGTTTCCTTTTTCCTTCGTGGTTATTTTCATCATATATATATATATATATATATATATATATATATATATATATATATATATATAATATATAATTAAAAAAAAGTAATTATAAAGGTCATTTACTTTCACAGACATTATTCAACTGTATACAAGATTTTACGAAGGAGGAACAATATTTATAAGTTTCAATGCAGTATATACGCAGCATCCGCTTGCATGAGCGTCATGTCCAAATAGCAGTATTTAAAATTGATAATATATCGCAAATAATTTTTTTTTTATGAATTACAAATAATTTTTGTTAATAAATTACAAATACGATATTTTTTTTTAGGTTCAAGCATATATCGAAAGTTATTCTTTCATTATGAATGGATGAATGGATTATGTTCGCTCGTGAAACGTTGCACGATTAATGCGGAAGATTGCGTTAAGTTTTATTTCAAAGTCACACACTCAAAAGTGTCCTCCTTTTTGGCGAAATTACGTGACAATTCCGGGCAGTGCGTTTCTTATCATGTCTTTATCATTGGTCCAGTCTTTATTGACGAACGGTGGACCAATATGTTTATATCTCCCTATCCGCCAAGAACGGTTCATTCTGCAGTTTATGGGGAAAGACACTGATATAAGGGGAGTTTCATTTGAGCAGGACGGCTCCTCAAGACTTTATACAGTAAAGGCGTTTCGAAATTTTTACGTGAAACTCGCAGCCCGAAAATCCGGCGTAACAGGTATTCCTCGACCTTCACGACTGTGGTTTTCCACGCATGGGCTCCTCTGTCACCAGACATCAATTCCCGTGATTTTCTTTACTAGGATATCTAAAGCACAGCGTCTTCACAGGAAACCCAAGGACATTGGAAGCCATAAAAGCAGCGACTGACCGTGAAACATGATCCATTTTTACCGAAACGCTGACAGGCATGGTTAGAAATTACACGTCCCAATGCCCATGCAGATTTGTGAAGTAATTTGTTGCGTGCTTTTTAGAATAAAAATCACATCTTTCACAATAATTGTGCCAAGTGTGTATATATATATATATATATATATATATAATATATATATATATATATATATATATTATATATATATCTATATATATATATTTATATATATAATTTATATATTATATATATAAATAATTTATATATATATATATATATATATTTATATATATATTATATATATATATATATATATATATATATATATATATATATATATATATATATATATATATATATATATATATGTGTGTGTGTGTGTGTGTGTGTGTGTGAATATCCAGTGCACGCAAAGTAATATTTTCTTAAGTGGTGAAAGTAGACATATCCATAAAAAATAAACAACGTAAATTATTCTTACTCGATTCGTTCCATCTGAAAATAAAAATTAGGGGTTCATCCATACGATTGAAGCAAAGCACTTTGTTTTCACCAAAATTCCTATAGCCATCCCCCGATATCACCCGCGACCGCTCTTACGAGCACCAATCAGTGGACATACACAACGCGTGACATCCCTCATCCCCAGAGTAACGGAGACTACTCTCCATCACCCTCACCTCAATAGTCTAACCCACGCACCTCACCCTCTCCTTCTTGAACAAATTTTTACGCTCACCAATCTTTATATAATATTGTTCAGAAATAGCACGGAAATGGGTAACCGATTTCAACAGTTTAGCGAGGTTTGCAATAATACAACCGATGAATCGAGGGCAATTAGACGTAATCTTTGTCAATTTCTCTTTGATTTTAACTGCCTGAATTGGAAAGATGAAGACATCACTCTTATAGCAAGTGCCAAACAACTAAATGGAGTAAAATATTTCTGTGAAAGATGTATAAAGGAAATAAATTCGTTTACGGTTTATAAAACAGAAAGAGATATTGAAGCAGCGAAAGAAGAGAATATGGATGGTGAGCAGAAAGAAACAGGAAATGAGACGAAGAAAAGTGAAGCAGATACAAACATGTCACATGTCGGAGTACCGACAGACAAAGAGGGCGAAAAAATTACTGTAACAAAATTACTAAAAGAAACACACGTAGATCAGTTGGAGAACACCAGAATGAATAGAGTAAATAGCGAAAAGCAAGTGTGAAGTCACGATAACAGACTGAGGTTACCTCCGAAAAAGGAACTGAAACAAATAATAAAAACAAAGGTCTTCGAGTAATAATGTGGAAAGAAGTGTATGCCTATACAATGTAAAGGGTTTTTGCAGATACAGTAAGGACAGTGTGTGTGTGTGTGTGTGTATAAGCACCCCATGTACAATTTCTGTTATAACAAGTTACTGTAAATTTGGCGACAGCTGCAAATTTTATCATCCCACCATTTGCAAGTACTATGCAAGACAGAGGGTCTGTAAATATGGTAAGAAATGCTACTATCATCTCCTCCCAACAATAGGAAAAACGACAAGAAACCTATAAATACAAACCAAGGAGCAAATTTTCTCGACATCGCAGACAATACGGCTACTAAGCCTCATTCAGTACATACAGTCGACACAGTTGAGAACCTCCAAGCTTATCCGTTACCAAGCAAGAAACTACCAGAACAGGTAACCGGAAACGGAACTTTCTTGGAGGATCATAGGAATACAAAACGCGACACTGAAGGAAATTGAATTTGGAACACTCGAAGGACAACGCAAAACAAGAAGCGTTAATATAGTCCTGGCAATTATTCAAGGGCTAAGACCGAACCACACGATAAACAAGGTTTCGTACCCGCAAGGATTTATGGAGGAAACAAGGATTGACATCGCATGCCTCAAACAAACGCATATTAAAAGCTGCCAAGGAGATTGTGAAAACTGCGAATACTGCATAGATAAAAAATAAATAAAAAATTATGGTTACAACATACAACGAGCTGACAGAACAGAAAGACGGAAAAGGTGGCTGTGCTATTATATACATACGTAAGAGTCATATAACAGAAACAATAATAAGTAAATCAAACAGCTACGTCGAGCTCTTAACAGTAAAAATTGAAAAACTTAACGTAACACTAATAGTTATCTATAGACCTCCGAACACCCGAAATGAAAAATTCTCTGAAGCCGTTGCCGACATCAGAAACCTAATAAAGTCCTTAAACACCCCATCCCCAAATATATGCAATACTCTGCGGTTATTTTAATTTCTCATTTATAAACTACAAAAAATGGGAAGAAGCGTGTATATACACCAGGACAAGGGGGGCACAAGGGAAGACCAGGAGCAAGCAAAAATGTTGATAGTTCTAACAAATGAATTTGTTAACACGGAAGATAACGGATAACACTAGCAAAAATGACTGCTTGGCTCTGGTATTCACGAATAACACCATCTTAATCAATGATATAAAAATAACACCAACAAATGTCTCAGAGTACAATATTATCGAGGTATTCACTAATAAATATGGCGAAAGCACTAAAAGAAAATAATCATACTGAAGAAAGAAGCAAATTTGAGATTTTTAATCTAAACTCTAAGACTATAAATTGGAAGAAATCAGACCCCATATGACACAAAGAGTGGAAACAGTCAAGATAAAACAACTGAAGAAATGCTAATAACCTTGGAAAAAAAGACGCTGAAAATCTTAGAAAAATATGTTCCGAAAATACAGCCAAAGGGAAAGAGGGACTATTTCGAGAGAAAAAGGCAAACACTATTCCGCAAGAGAAGGAGAGTAGCCACGAAGTTAATTAATTTCACAGACAACACCAAAAACGTAATACAAGTAAAATTGGAAAGTAAAGACAGGGAAATACAAGCCCTAATTAAGGGCCATTCAGAGAGAACAGGAAGATGCGGTGAAAACAATAAAAGATAACA
>JAJOZX010002454.1:445000-462500 GCA_023014485.1 Bathynomus jamesi
GTGATTCAAAAAAATGTATGGGTTTGTACCCCATATAAGTGTTAACACTTTTTGAATCACCCTATATATATATATATATATATATATATATATATATATATATATATATATATATATATATATATATATATAGTAAGGAATAAGAATAACTTCTTCGACCGAAATCTTTTATCCAATAAAGGTGAAGTTACAAACATTTGGAATTATTTAATGTATAAATTATTATTTAAGTTAAATCTTAAACTTTAATTTTAATGAAGTTTTTTATTCCATAATTAACATTTTAACTCTCAAAATTTCACAGAAGAAACTTGTTCATCCGAGTTTTATTTTCAGTGAAATTTCAAATATTTCGTCTTTCAAATACTCCATCTCGAGCGGAACACTGAAATCGTGCACCTTTTTATACCTGTCTCCACATTTACTTCAATATTACTCATAATTATACATTGCAACATATAATATATATATATATATATATATATATATATATATATATATATATATATATATATATAACAAAGGTTGATTTTTCCGAATATAAAGTACTAAACTAATAATCTCAAAAAATATTTTTTCGAGAATAAATTCCGTTTAATTGCGCCAAATGTTAAATTGGGCATATGCCCAAAAAGATATAAATGAGTTTCACGCTTTTGTGAATTAAATAAATATAATGTACATTTGCATCAGATTCAGACGGGTATTTGGATTACTAGGCAGACTTCGATTCAAATTAACATATATATATATATAAGCCCCTATATATAAAGTTGTGTGTGTGTGTGTGTATGTGTGTGTATAATGTTTCAGACCAACAAAGACCCTAGGATCCACTCATGGCTGGTCTACGTAACTGTTATAGTTATATATATATATATATATATATATATATATATATATATATATATATATATATATATATATATATATATATATATATATAGTTCCATTAATTACTATTTCTAGATTTCCCGTTCCTTTAATTAACACTATAATGGCATAATAAATTACTATAAAATATATCATTAAAATATTACGCTATAATATGTTATTAAAAATCAAGTTTAATAACTTTTTGTGATGATCATTTCCTTCACTCGCAAACGAAATGTCCGATTTTTTTAACAAATGCCAAACATTCTATAAACCTATTTCAAGCTACACTGTATAACATATTCGCTGTATAACATATACAGTGAATGGCATACATACTCATACATCTTAATATCGATCTGCAGTAATTTGCTGAACTCTGTTTGAACCCTTAACTAAAAAACACCAAAAAAGAGTCCGTTTTACATAAATTTGTACGTGGAGTGAATTTTGATTTGGACATTAATTTTTCTATTGACATTTATTTAAACATTTACTTCAATAATGTGTATGTATATGTATATATAATTACTATCTTTTACTGCGAATAATCAATTAACATTTATTAACTAATTTTTTTAAATGTTATTTATACGATTTGTATTTGGCGTTCGACAAAGAATTTATAACTCAAGAATAGAGAGTACGCGTGGAAATCTTCAATTTTAACCTTTTCATCCCTTCAACATCCATCTATCTATCTACTTATCTATCTGTGTGTGTGTGTGTGTATATATATATATATATATATAGATATATATATATATATATATAATATATATATATAATATAATATATATATATATATAGATATATATATATATATATATATATATATATATTATAATATATATATATATATATATATATATAAATATATATATATATATATATATATATATTATAATATATATTCCCTATCATTTTTAAATTAAAAGGCATCAGCGGATTATAAATTATAAATATGGTTTAATTATTAACAAAGCTTTGAGAGAATATTGAGAGGAAATTCATTCAGAAGAGAAATTCCACTTAAAAAAGGACTTGCAATCCCTGTTTATATTATAAATACATTAGAATTATTAAAGACCTGAAGAAATTCAAATCGTGTTAATAATAAAGGACGATCATAAGAGAGAGAGAGAGAGAGAGAGAGAGAGAGATATCTTTACTTAAAATAATACTTTAATTTGAATTGCTCCCCGCGTTTCAGCTGCCATACAGTTAATATATAAACCTTCATATACTAAAGTACCTTATCTTTATTGACGTATATTTGTGGCATTTAATTGATTTCGTTGTTACGTGAAAGTTCCTTTAGTCTTTTTGTCGAAGACTAAAACAAATTTGAGACGCCACTCATGAAATCGGTTTCGCTTCAAAGAAAAGATACACTTTCAAACTCTTCCAAAAGCAATGCTTTAAAAAATAGTGACGAACAATTACAATGAGGGGTTTGGAAGAGGGAAATAATGTATTAAAATATTAAAATATTAAACCGAAAAGGCGTTTTACAACGATTAACAAAAAATCTTCATCAGGTTTGTGCAGTTCCTTCGAAGTCGAAACGGGGCGCGCGGTATGCGGTAAATAATTCTCTCGATCTGGTAAATTTCACGCGAGAAGTGACCGAACCAATTTCTTCGGACTTTTGGAAATTCTCAACACTTCTTTTCAACGCGTTTCTCACCGCGTGAATATCGTAAGTATATTAAAAAAAACACAGTTCTTGCATGATCATAATTAATATTTCATAAAAACCGCAATTTACCTTAGCAGTTTTGAGATCCTTCATGTATGAAAGTTAATATATATAATATATATATATATATATATATATATATATATATATATATATATATATATATATATATATATATATATATATGTGTGTGTGTGTTGTATATATACATATATATATATATATTATGTGTGTGTGTGTGTGTGTGTGTGTGCACTTGTTCTGTCTGAGTTATTAAAGCAGAGGAGAGTTGCGTTTTGCACATTGCCTATAAAGCCTGTGAGAGAGCGTCTGTTTGACAACGTAAAGCGAATATTAATAAAGAACGGACGGAAGACGAGAACGCAGCCCCCAATTATGCAAGTCACCTGCCTCATTATGAGACCCGCTGTGTATAAACCGCCGAAAGGGCATAAAAATTAGAGGTATAGGCCGCGTTTCTCCAGGCCATCGACGACGACGCATAGCAGCGATCGAGCCTTTGGCAAATGCATCATTTGTGTAGTGTAAATGTTTATTACAGGAGCTCTCCTCTTCTTTAAATCGTGAGACAGAGCTCGAAACGCCTTTTCGTTTTAAGTTTGAACTATTCATGGTTGTGATCGATCGAATCCGCTTTACAAATCATTATTACGACAGTTAGAGGTTAAACTAACGATTAACAATGCATTCAAATGAGTATATTATATTGACAATTGTTCTTGTAGCTAAAACTTTAAGGTTCATCTCTTTAACTAACTGTGTGCATATATCTATATATATGTATAGACTTATACCTTCTCTCAATTAGCGGGGAAAGATCTCAGTCAGAAGGATACAATCTACGCAGCTTGTCTGTCTGTAACTGCACCATGCAGATGGCATCTGAGAAATGGCTTTTTAGACAGATGTACTAATCGTGACTCAAACAGTAATGAGAGAAAATTATATAACAATCAGATTATCAACTTTGATCCCATAAAATAATAAAAAATTGAAGGACTGTAAATAGTGTCTATATGAAATGGTATGCAAAGGAATTATAAATAATATTAAAGTTTACCTCTTTGTCTACACAATACACAAGCACAAGCGCGTGCGCACACACACACACACACACACACACACATACGGTATACAAACTGGTTAGAAAGTATTTACGGTAAAATGAAAAGAATGATTTATTTACGTAAATTACACATTTGGTGGAGGCTATCAATCAAAGGCGGTGTGAGACAATGTGACATATTTTTAGTTTCACACAATTAAAGGCAAGAAACAATTTGGAGGACATAAATTTGAACGGTAACAACATGATCTTCACGAGGACGCGACGCGGGACTTATACTCATGTTACGGAACATATCGTCCGTGGCTTCATTTCGTTCATTGCGCCACTTTCGGATCAGTTTCTTAAATCAAATGTGACCCTTCGCGATTATTTCGTACTGAACAATAATATCAATATTTTCTCGTATATCACTTCTCTTCTTCACCCGAAATATATAATATATATATATATATATATATAATATCATGCGTGAACATGCACGATTTTTCATGATGAAAAATTCACCCCCACCAGGGTTCAAACCCGCCATCTCTTAAATAGAAGGTGAAGGCGCTAGCCACTACACTCCGACAGGATAAGAATTAACACAACCTGTCATATATTTAAACAACCGAGGAAACGCATAACGCTTTCGCGCCCGGAGGCATTTTACGCGTTAACCCTCCTACATATAGGCCATAAATTAGTTTTCTGAGGTATTTAGTTGACCCCTCAACATTATTGGATTCCTCTATTTCATACAATTTTTTTTTTAAGTATTATTTATATTAAAACCTTTTTGTAATTTTTAATTTTTAAATTTATTATTATTTTATAATTATTCGTATCGTTTATTACCTTCCTCAATACTCTACATTTTAATGTGATTTAGCTCTTCACATTAAAGGTTATCATTATAATTATCACATATATATATATATATATATATATATATATATACAGTATATATATTAGTTTGCTCTATATGTTATGTCACACGTTCTCTTTGTTATTAATTTATTTAGATTTATATTTATATTTATTTAGGCCCCCCCACTACATATATTTATATTTATATTTATTTAGGTCCCCCCTACATATATTTATATTTATATTTATTTTTAGAAATTTCTTATCAGAATAGATAAAGAAAATGAAACGGACAGAGAAGCCTTAAATTAAAAACATTTTTTTTTAAATTTATTAAAATAAATCCAATTTTTAAGTTAAAATTTGAAAATAAAATAAATTCAAATGATAAAAAAAAGTATATTTTTCATATTTTGACACTGTAACTAACGACCTAACTGACTAACACTATACTAAATAATCCAATTAGTTCCAAACCATTTTGAGGGCCATTTTCGCTTCATCTATCTCCTCCAGGTCCCCATCAAGTATTTGGTTCGTCATTTAAGGAGGCTTAAGAGGAAAAAAACCTTTTAGAAGTGGTTGAAAATTGCGGTTAACAGACATGAATTTATTTTATGGCGGTTTTTGCCTATATCTCGCTTCTCAAAGGCGAGGAAGTTTATAGGGTTAACATGTTACTCACAAATGTTTCCCATCACTTTTACCATCAATATATATATATATATAATATATATATATACTAAGGTTATGTATTTAATTTTATAGCTCCATATATATATATATTGTAAGAATTAATGTTTAATTCAGAATGATAAATGTTCATACCACTGATTTTTCTATATTAAAATAGGGATTTTATATATATATATATACGCGCATTCGTTATTATACTGCATATAGTTACTTATAAAACAAACCCCAAAATTGGAAGGTCCTTTTACGCACTCGCTCGAACGTTACTCTTGAAAATCCTTTGATTTGAAGTGAATTTCGGATAAATATTGACTCACTCATTCTAATCTTATGATCTTCACTGTAGTATTTGGTTGTGAGCTCATTCTTAATTCCTATATAATGATTTTGAAGCATATAATTATTCATTTTAATAATTGTACACTAAGTAAATAGTTTGCAATTGTACTGTTTTTTTTTAATTTATTTTAAGTTCTGGTTTTTATTTATTTTAAGTTCTGGTTTTATTTATTTTAAGTTCTGGTTTTATTTATTTTAAGTTCTGGTTTTTATTGGCATCATTTTTATAACTTATTTAGGGGTTATATCAATGGAAGTTGGAACCGATATTGGGCGAGAATTATATTATAGACTTTTTCGGCCACTTTAAACAATATATATATATATATATATATATATATATATATATATATATATATATATATATATATATATATATATATATAAAAGCCATTTTATAATTAGTATAAAAGTATGGAATTAAAAGGAGATATGACTATATATTGAAAGAAACGCTTACGCAAAACATTCTACAAAAGATAACTAGTTTTCTATTGTTTTGATATCTCATATTTTGTATATATATTCTAAGCGTCAAGCGAGAAAGCAAACAATAAAGTGAGACTGGATTTATCTTAATTGGAATTGTGATGGAAGTAATTCACTTCTCTATTTTTCCTAAAACTTAATGAGGATTTCGTTCCAGTTGGTTGAGAGGTCGCCCGCCACCGCCATCCTCCTCTTCTCCAATCGACCCACGAAAGGTTTAAACTTTGCGCTCCTATTAAGGCGATTAATTTTCTAGTCTAAGTTTTCAAATTGGCTCGCCGAATTTCTTTCGGGAAAGCGTATAAAGAAGTCTTAAGATTCCAGGGGTGACTTTAGTGCCAATCTGCCACGAGGCTGGGATCGGGGGCGGAGAAAAATATGAATTATTGATTCATAAGCGACATGCGCATCGCTAAGTATAAAAAGACGAAATTTTTATCATCTTTTCTCAGAGCAAGACGGATTCTTGAGACGTCCTGAGGGGACGTAGGCTACCGTCCCCTGAAGGTGTTTTTGGCCGTAAGAGGTTAACGTTACTCACTTGGGATGTTGGGGCAGCGTACGTGTAGCCAAACTGAGTGTAAGTGGACGACATATCGTTGGCCGAGGAATCCAGTCCGCCGATCAGTTATTAAAAATGCGTCACGATTTAGTTAGGCTTCGAACACCGCCGATAAGATGAAAGTCTAATTAGAAAACGTCACTGCTTATTACACATCCCTTCAACACTGGCCATAGAATGGTCACCGGCCAACCCTTGGTAGACACAACTGGTCACTGATGTCCGACATTCACAAGACTAACATCACAGAACAAGTTTTCCACTACCTCCATACAAGCGAGCCAGAAGGGAGGAGTCTAATCCTAAAGAGGAGGAGACACTCGGGCTCAAACCTCTTTCATTGGTTATTCTTCAAACCTGAAAACGCACTTTTTCCAAAACTAACCGGTGATTGGTCAAATTTTATGGCAGTTGTACGCTATTGGCTACGCTTCGCTGGCATCTGAGGATGGGTCAGAGAATTAGTGGAACATTTTGTAGAATATTTACGACATATGTTTGGCAAACAAAAATACACAAAGAGACTGATTTTTCATGGACATCTCACTTTGCGGGAAAAGCCACGAAACAAGAAGGCAGATATTTCTACAGTTTCCCAGATTAAGTGCAAGAAAACGGCTCAGGTGGATTTTCTATTTTCTAAATACTCGTTTGTGTAAATAGACCAAAAAAATTTGTCCATTTCTTTTTTTTATATTTATTTCAAATAATATTTATTTATTTAAAATAAATTATTATTTAATTCAATAAAAAAAAGCCATTTTAGTTTTATTTATTTTTTTAAATAATTGTTTTCATTATTATTTAAACGATATTAAAACCGTGAACCAAATTTGTCTTTAATAATATTATTTAGATAAGCTCTCTCTCTCTCTCTCTCTCTCTCTCTCTCTCTCTCTCTCTCCCCAAAATTCGAACATTCTTTCATAAAAACAAAATAAGAGAAAATAAACTCAATCCCCAAACTTCCAAAACAAATAAAAAATCCGAAATTCCTCAAAAACAAAAAAAGAAAATCAAGTTTAAAAATATTCATATATATATATATATATATATATATTAATATATATATATATATTATATATAACGTCCTTCTGTTTTCATATTTAATATATCCATATTTTATATATATATATATATATATATATATATATATATAAAGGACTTTGAAATAAAAAATTTCCACCTGAAAAATACTTTTGTTCTTCCTAAAAAATAATTTCTACAAAATAATTGTTTTGCGTCTCTTTTCCTGTCTGTTGTTTGTCTGTTAGTCTGTTAGACACGAATTAAGCATACCATTATAATGTAGTGAATTGTATGGCATTAAAATGGTGCCCATTAAATTCACATCTTAAAACCAAAAGGATATAAATTTTGATGGAGTCGCATTATACCCGTCTTCTTTCCATTAATATGTAATGAAAAATAAGTACAAATTCATGGTTTCGTTTACTAAAATGAACGCATCAATTTTAAGTTTTAGCAAATTCAGATTTTCCTTTATTTTATAATTAAAAATGTTACAAAGAGATGAATCACAATTTGAAAGATGCATTCGCCTGCATTTATTTCCACACACACACACACATCCATACATACTGTATATATAGGCATATATAGGCCTTCTCTCTCTCTCTCTCTCTCTCTCTCTCTCTCTCTCTCTCTATAATATATAATATATATATATATATAATATATATGAACCCCAGTGGTGTAGTGGTTAGCATCGCTGACTACGAAGCTACTGGCCACGGGTTCGATTCCCGTTGACGGCAGTCAGCGAGCGCGCAGCAAACCCAGCTGTTCATCCTTCCATACAATAAAAAATAGGTTGGTAGATAAATGGGTACCCTGGGTAGCCTGGTGGTTAAGACGCTAGGCTGCTGATCGGGAGGTCGTGAAATCGAACCCGAGCGAGAGCTTTGTAATTTCTGACGACCCGTAGTGGGTAGTGGGTCGTAGTGGTCTAAGCTGGAGGAACAAACTTGATCTTCGTCAAAAATTAACAATTCGAGCGGAAGCAAAACCAAGGTTAATCAAGGTTAGGCCTGGGAGGACACAAAATATCTGATGAAAACACCTGACAGATTTTTCTGTTCCTCCGTTAGGCACACACACACACACACATATATATATGTGTGTGTGTGTGTGTGTGTGTGCGTGTGTGTACTGTATATATGATAACGTAACAAAATTACTCTAAAATTTACACATATTAAAATTTACTTTTGAGATTTTCATTCGGATTTTAATAATTATTTTATTAAATTTATTAAAAGAAATTATTACAATGTCATTTGTAGTTAAAAAAAAAGTGTCGAAGCTAAAAAAAAATTCTAAAACCTTTGAATGGAGAATTAAATTTCTAGAAAAATAATTCCCACCTTAGTTCTCTCTCTCTCTCTCTCTCTCTCTCTTCTCTCTCTCTCTCTCTCTCTCTCTCTCTCTCTCCACACCCATACCCACATATATATATATATATGAAAATGAAAATGAAAAGGTTTATTGGCCGACTATAGTCCATATGACAAATATTATTAATACAATGACAGTTCATATACTAAGGATAGAAATATATACAATTGATTAGAAATAATACTGCACTGTCGAAGTTAAGTGGAACTACAGACAGACGTTTTCGTACCAAGAAGTCCATAGCTTAGACTTAGAGGGTAAATGGCAGGACTCATGGATAGTTTGGATGATCGGGTTGGTTGATTTTTAATTCTTTGCATTAGACTGTGTTGAGCACGTCTTGTTACCCCCGGGAAGCTCGGGACATTGCGGGTAGCAAACATTTGCGAAGCTGAGCATCTCGGGGGTAATTTATGTAAGAGTCTAAAAGACCTGTTGTACAGCAAATTTAGGGTTCTGCCAGAACCTTTTTTATAATTCACCCACAATTGCTGTCCGTATATTACTGCAGAAAGTACGAAAGAGAGTGTCTTTAGCTTATATATATATATATATATATATATATATATATATATATATATATATATATATATAGTGTCCCATAAGTACGTTTACCCTTAAACCTTTTACCTACTAGAATCGAGTAAGAGGTAAGGGGGAAAGTAAAGAAACTTATGGGACACCCTGTGTATATATATATATATATATATATAGTATATATAAAACTTAACGTAAGTTCTTGTAAATGGTCTCCTGATAAATAGTGAATAATATGACTATTTTTATTATAGAAACGTTTTGATAAATGTTATGGTCAGGAATGTCTCAATTGTAACTATGATATAATATTAATTTAACCCGTTAACTGCGCGAGCTATGCAAAGAGATATCTCCGTTTAAAGTTTAAACCCGTGTATATACGGGGGCTGCGCACAAATGGTCAGAAGCGAGAGCCCGTGATATACTGGTTGCGCAGCAAAACGGGTTAATTAAGAAAATTTTAATTATTATTTTTTTAATAAAACTAAAATTAAAATAGAATTTAAGAGCAACTTATTTATTCTTGTTAATTAGTAATTAATAATTAGAAATTTTTAGTGTTACTTCATTTGAGCGCATTTATATTATTGAAAGAAGCATTTAACTTATGTTTATTACTCATTCTATAAATGTGACCCTCCTAGAACGAAGTAGCTAAGCGACAAACGTATAAAACGCCAGAAAACGCGGGTAAAGTTGTACCAAATTTGAAAGCGAAGTAACTATGGAACTTTTAAAGATATTTCGAGTCGAAATATCTTCAAAAGTTCAAAAGCTTTTTACTTTTGTCCCTTTAGCCACTTCTTCCTTGAAGAGCCTCAAATATTCTCTTCATAATATGACAAATTTACTTCATTGGAAGTGGCGATTCCTTTTCTTCTTCATATATATATATATGTATAGAAACGACGTAAGTATAGAGGAGCGTTCTGCACACGAGGAAGAGGAATAACGAACAAATGAAAAATGAGGTGAACCGCCCGGGAATCGAACCCAGGATCTTCCGATTGCCGGTCAGATGCGCTATCCATTACACCACGGGCCTCGATCAGTCATAAGTCGAAATTCTCCTACATATATATATATATATATAGCCTATATATATATGTGTGTGTGCTTATGTAGACAACTGGGCATAAATGAGGGCGAGTGTATATTAATTCACAGATGTGGTGGGGTAATTTCCTTGTGAGGTAACACTGTTGCGACTTTGAAACATTAAAAATTCTATAAAAATAATCTGGAAAAATTTTTACTATCGATAAAAAGGTGTTATTCGTGATTAGGTTAGGTTAGGTTAGATTCCATACAGACCATCGATATTAAAAATTAATTGTTCCATTTGCTGAAGAACCGATTATGGAATGATTTCTTGATAAAAGAATTGTCCATCACAGAAGCCGTTGGAGCATCCTTCCCTTTTTGGACCGATTTTCGACCGATTTTGGACCAATTAGGCCTATATCTATATATCAAAATTACATCGAAAATGAAAGGTGGTTAAAATTAGGCCATAGTTGGTCATATTAACCAATTTCAACCTGGTTGTGATATTTGAACCAACTATTTCAAGATATTTCTAGAGTTCTTGAAAAAGTGGTTATGGGTTATGTCATTGTCAACTGAGCCTGGTTGAGTAGTATATGTATATTATATATATATATATATATATATATATATATATATATATATATATATATATATATAAATGTAAAACTAATTTAGTTACCGTTCTTATATGAAAATTATATAGTGAAAATGTAACCAAATAACAATTTAATGTAATAAATGTAATAATGTAATGTAATGTAATTCATCAATTACTGTTTTATATAATAATTTGCATCTTTCTTTTAAAAAAATTTTACAACTTGGACGCTTATTGTATATTACCATAATATAACAATTTATGAATTATGTCTCGAAAGAGTATGCTGTTATAAGCCTGTAAATGTTTTAATATACAGGGTGTCCCAGAATTAACTATCTATTTCAATGAAATCGGACAAATTTTTTAAAAACACACTTTTATTTATGTTTATCATGTTTAATATGTGTTAAAAATGTATAAATTTCTAAATTTTTTTCATAATTTTATTTTCATAATTTTTTCATTATCTGGTCCAATGAAAGACCGTCTGAAGTCATAGAATGGCAAAGAGACTCTCCAAAAGTTAACGTGTGGCTTGGAATGACAAAATCCAAAATTTATGGCCCATTCTTCTTTGCGGAAGCAACTGTAACAGGTACCGTCTACCTTGATATGCTTCAGCAGTTTCTCGAACCACAGCTTCTTGATGATGGCATTCTTGATAATGTTGTGTTTCAACAAGATGGAGCACCATAAATTTTGGATTTGGTCATTCCAAGCCACACGTTAACTTTTGGAGAGTCTCTTTGCCATTCTATGACTTCAGACGGTCTTTCATTGGACCAGATAATGAAAAAATTATGAAAATAAAATTATGAAAAAAATTTAGAAATTTATACATTTTTAACACATATTAAACATGATAAACATAAATAAAAGTGTGTTTTTAAAAAATTTGTCCGATTTCATTGAAATAGATAGTTAATTCTGGGACACCCTGTATTGATACGATAGAACCACTGTGATTGTTTGTACGAATGACATGTTTTGGAATGTTCACTTCGACATGTAGAGAAATTATTTGTTGAGTGGGGCATTAATAAAACAAATTTAACGTTTTCGGTATGTTATTCTCGTATGGTCATTATCAGTTAATCTCATAAAAGTAGTTGAATGAATATCGTTTTAAACTGTTCGAACAGAGGTGCCGATTTCAACCAACGTATTGAGTAAACCTAGTTGAAAGAGTAGCTATAACTACTCTTTCAACTAGGTTTACTCAATACGGTGGTTGAAATCGGCACTTCTGTTCGAATAGTTTAAAATGGTATTTATGGTTTTGTAACTAGTAAATGGTAAATGGTTTTGTAACTAGTTAAAAAAGTTGGTAATGGCTAAAGATGGTTGACTCATACAGTTCTTTGAACCGTCGTTCACTCTAAAGTCTAAAGGTTGGTTGAAATCGGTATCAGTAAAACCACTTTAACCTTCAATGCAGTGTTAACTTTACTGATTTGTTCTGGTTAACGCCAGACGATTTTACTTAGTCTCGGAAAAGACCTCTGTGCAGTAAAGAGTTAAAGCGACGGAAATTACCAACTTTCACTTTTCATTTTCATTGTATAATTAATTGGTTCAAAATCGGTTCAGAAATGAAAATAGACCATTCGTTTTACCAAGAAATCATTCTATAATAAATTCAAATGGATCAATAAAATGTTTAATATCAGTGGCCTGTATGGGATCAGTTAAACTTTACAGGGTACGACAGGTTAAGTTAGGCTAGATTAGCGAGTTAGCAAGTACCACACTATTTAATGACTTAATAAAAAAGAGACTTCCAGCCCTCAATTGTGCCCGAAATACCGCGCTCTTCTCGGTTCGAAGTCACTATGGTTAGGTTAGATGAAATTAGGTATAATTAATTATTTTTTTAGATGAAAAAATTTAAAAAGTTGGTACTTCGCTTATGCGGAAATGCGCACTTGTGTATGTGTGTGTGTGTGTGTGTGTGTGAGCGCAACTTGTGCCATATAAGAAAAGTTTGAAAGCCGTTTCAATGGATATGCAACCACTGACAATAATTCCTCTAAACAGTGGTCGTTTACTGAACGGTTAAAGAACAATTGCCGACGTTTCATAACCATTTATGAACGTTCATTAAAACGTGTCTTCGTTTGCCTAAGACAAAGGAGGTATATGAAACGCGTTATTATAAGTTTTTGTAATATACTGCAAGTGATGGATGATGGTGTGGGCCTATATATATATATATATATATATATATATGTGTGTGTGTGTGTGTGTGTGTGTGTGTGTGTATATGAAGAGGAACCTTGAGGCCTTGGCATGAATAGACTTAAAACAACAGAAATAAACATTACATGCCTTATTTGGAACTAGTCGTTCTGGTTTAAATACACCACTAATATCTGTAGGTTAATATGGCCGTAATTTGCTATAATTTAACTTTAAACCTGATCGTGATATAGAACAACAGGGAAGGTTTTTCACCTACAGCCTAAGTCAATGAAAATTAAGCCTAATTTAACCTATTATTAGGGACTGAAACCCGTAAATCTAAAAGTACACAAACATGCAAGATTTAGCCTTTGAAAAAACTATTTTCTCAGTTAATTTAACATCATTATATAGTCATGAATTAAAGATCATTGATAAAAGGAGTTGGATTAGAACCCACCTCTTGCCTATAATATGTCTGTATATTCCGCAACTGATGCCTGAGGCCTCGGAGCGAAACAGAATAATTACAACGAAGAATCAGTTATGCCTTTACAGGATGTGTGTGTGTGTGTGTGTGTGTATATATATATATATATATATATGGGTGTATATATATATATATATATATATATATATATATATATATTATATATATATATATATCTATATATATATATATATATATATATATATATATATATATATATATATAACGGCTTGGATATGTAATAAGTATTTGCATAAAAAATAGACAAAAACACAAAATTGTATGAATAAAAGGAAAATTATTTGTTTTCGAAATAAATTCAAAATTTAATGAAGTTTTTATAACTAATTTCCTTCGCGCGATCTCATAAATGTTAATAACAAACTTTAAGTTTTGTAAAAACAAAATATAAAACTTTTCTTATTGGATATATTTTCAACGCGTGAAGGAGGAACGCTGCTATCTATTATGTTTATAGTGCGCTACCATGATGTTCGGCTTCCCCAATGTTTGCCCACGCATCGTGTCTTGTTTTGTCGAAAATAAAAGACCAGCTCATTATAGTTTATGGCAAAGTGCCCAGTGCTCAACTATTCCTTTAGAGCAAAACCCAGGTTGAGTCTCATCTTCCAGGTTTGGATAAGCTTTACCCAAAGGTACGTAAAGAAATGAATTGCGTAATAGTCTCTCCTCTTAGATATATATTTAATAATAATAATAATAATAATAATAATAATAATAATAATAATAATATAAATAATGATAATAAATCGTTACAGTCTGGAGAAGTTCCGTTTGATTGGAAACTTACAAACATTACGTCACTATTTAGAAAAAAGGGGACAAATCGCTACCCGCAAATTACCGTCCCATTAGTTTGATTTCAGTAGTTGGTAAGTTTATGGAAACGATTGTTCGGGACAAAATAGTTAATCATTTAGAAATGCATAATTTAATTAAAGATTCTCAACACGGCTTTCGATGTAATCGTTATTGTCTTATTAATTTGCTCGACTTTTTTAATGATATTGTATATATATATATATGATAAGAGTACGACAGTAGATGTTATATATTTCGATTTTCAAAAGGCGTTTGATAAAGTACCACGTAGAAGATTATTAACTAAACTTCAGTCTCACGGAATTGATGGTAATGTTATCAAATTGATAAAAAATTGGCTTAGCGGACGTATACAAAGCGTGGTTATGAATGACAGAGCGTCTAACTGGAGAAGTGTAACTAACGGCGTACCTCAAGGATTAGTTCTGTGACCAGTTATTTTTATTATTTATATCAATGACATCGACGCAGGAATTAAGAGTATAATTTCAAAATTTGTGGATGATACCAAATTAAGGGAACGAACAAACTCAGCGGCAGAACCTATTCAAGAAGATATTAATAAGTTGTTTGACTGGGCAGAAGTTTGGCAAATGAACTTTAATATAAATAAATGTAAAACGTTGCATATCGTTAAAAAAACAATGTTAAAGAAAAGTATTCTCTGAGCGACAAGACGCTAACGAGTGTTACGAAAGAAAAAGATTTAGGTATTATTGCCGCTGACACTCTTAAACCGAGTAAACAATGTATCGAAGTTGTTTGAAAAGCAAATAGACTCTTAGGATTTATTGGTAGATCACTCGAATTTAAGTCGGAGAAAACAATGCTAATATTATATGATTCTTTAGTAGGCCCCAACTTGGAATACTACGTTCAGTTCCGATTCCCATCTTTACGACAGGACATAGACAGAATGGAGAGAGTGGAGCGACGGGCTACAAAGATGATTCCCAGACTTAGAAACAAATCGTACGCTGCCCCTTTAGAAATGTTAAATTTATTCTCACTCGTAAAAAGGCGGATTTGAGATTTAATACAGGTATTTAAAATGATTATAGGTTTTGATAACGTCGATACCGAAAAATATTTCACCTTCAGAAATGTAGATAGAACTCGCGGTAATGGTCTCAAATTAGTTGGTAAACATTTCAATTCTAATGAAGCTAAACATTTCTTCTTCAATCATATAGTTACTGTAATTTGTGAAATGGATTGCTAGCCAGCGTAGTTCAAAGTAATTCGGTCGAGTTCTTTATATAAAAGATTAGATGTTTATCTTACCTTAAACCCCCAGTTAGAAGCATTTGTTAGCGCCTAAAAGTACTGTAGAAATTTGACTCGTATTCTCTCTTTTTAGTCTCAAAAGTTTAACTTATCTTAAAATTTCCTTCCTTTCTTTTAACCTCCAATTTTTTATTTACTTTTAAAATTTTCACTCGTTCTTCATCTTCTTTTAACTTTCCTCCTTAACAGAGAGCCTCGTAGGGACCAGCCGGTCTGTTGCTATTTGGTGTCCTTCTTATTCCTTCGTATAAAACAAGACAAAATCGGTTGAGAACATTTCTGTATAATCATTTTTTCACGTCCCAATTCAAATTAATTATAGTTTTTTTTTTTTTTTTTTTTTGTTATGTTTAGGTATTACCTTTAATACCCTTTAATACCCTTTAACATTGTTTACTCCATCTTACGTTAAGAGTTAATTCTTAATATCTTTTAATTATTTGTATTAATATTTTAATTGGTGTTGCGGAAAAACAGGAGGATTTCGTTTAGATTTTTGTTCCGTAAAAATAATAATTTCGCGTCTTTGTTTCAGCTTTAATTGCGGATAGAAAATAACTATATTATATCTTGAATAAATTCTTTATAGGTTGTAAAGACAAAATAATATTTTGTATTTATAGTTTAACTACATTAAATAAGCTTTCTTTTTATTCTACTAAAACGTACAGACTTCAATAACATAGACTTAATAATTTTTTCAGCCTCTTTTATAGTTCAAGCCAAAATTATAGGTAAGTAAAAAGCCAATAAATTGCTAAATGTTATAAAACCAAAGAAAACTATCTTAAATGGGTGTAAACAAAATTATAAAAGCTTTTAAATTAATGTTAAACTAAGACCCTTCAACGAGGATTCGTCGGGTTGCAGCGGCGTTTGCGCCAAAATTGAACATATTAGCTAAAATGTGTTCGTTATATTTCGTTTCATTTGAGCCAAATGAAAGAAACATTTTTTTACTTCTATATTAGGAGAGTTTAGGTTAGGTTAGGTTAGTTACACTTTCAAACAGATTTATAGAGCCTAAAATACTTAGCGCAACAGAAAGGTACGGTTTGGCTCAGACGAAACGTCCATGCTAGTGTCTCCGAGCAACTGATACAATGAGAAAAAGGACAAAAAAACGAACACATTTTGGCGCCAACACTATAGCATCGTTTCTGTAACTCTCCAGTATTGAGCGACGTTATTTTACTGAAACTACTGTAGTTCAAAATCATTACTTTTAATCTCATGATTGGAAGAACGAAAAAGTTTGATTCGGATTCTCCCGAAATACTTAAGTAAATCCTATAATAATCAGAGTATGGGTCTATTCCCAAACTATTCCCAAATCTATTCCCGGACCGCGGTCCGCATATTGGTAACCCCCGCCTTAGAAATATCCAATATTTTCAACTTTCTTCTACATCTTTAATACACCGTAAAATACAGTTATTATGAAATAAAGTAATAATTGTTTCATTTGACCGAATATGGAACGATTT
>JAJOZX010002454.1:465000-472500 GCA_023014485.1 Bathynomus jamesi
AATCCCGAAATCTTTTGCTCTGGAATTCCTCTGAATTTCCTGTCCATTTGGGGTATAATATTCCATGGATTTTAGGTCTTCTCTTTTTCCGTACCGTAATAGCTGAAATTTCTCGGTGTTAAACTTCATATTGTTGTCTTCCGTCCACCTGTAGATTCTGTTTATGTCGGTTTGTAGAGATCCTATATCTTCTGGGTTTCTTATATTTTTGGTATATATTGAATTACAAATATATTTATTTAAAAAGAATGAACTTTGCTCTGCGCCAATTATAACGCGAGAAACCTTTCATATATATATATATATATATATATATATATATATATATATATATATATATATATATATATATTATATATATATATATGATGAAAATAACCACGAAGGAAAAAAGAAACAGAATGGTGCTCACACACACACATACCACACCATGAGCACCATTCTGTTTTCTTTTTCCTTCGTGGTTATTTTTATCATAAATATTATTCCCGTGTCACTTGCGTGAAATAATTTATTTATATATATATATATATATACAGTATATATATATATATATATATATATGTATATATATATATATATATATATATATGGGATGAATTTCACAATTAAACACGTGAAATGAATGAATAATGCAAACCCACAAGGAAAAAAAATTATTCCAAGGTCTTTCGTGTATTCAGAAGTACACCTCGTCAGGGAATGATTCCCTGACGAGGTGTATTTCTGAATACACGAAAAACCTTGGAATCATTTTCTCTTTCCTCGTGGGTTTGCATATTATATATATATATAATATATGTGTGTGTGTGTGGTGTGTGTATATATATATATATATATATATTATATTATATATATATATATATTATAATATATATTGTAATTATGGCTGTTTATGTGATACAAATAGATACAATCATTCTACAATAATAATAATAATAATAATAAACAATTATCTTCATTATTGTAAACTTTGTTCATTCGCATTCAGGGATAATATTTTACCCTTAAATTTGTATTACTCTTAAAAATACAAAAAATTATCAATTTTAGTTCAGAAAACAAAACTTGAATATTACTTCACGAATGTACACCAAAATTATGGAGTAAATTGTAAAGTATTTTAAAAATACAAAGGAAGATTTTACCTCATTAACCAATTCGGTTGATATTTACAGTCCAAAATAAGAAATATATTTCGAAGTCAATTAATACAGTTGTTTACGATCTATTATTGCAGCATATATACATAGCATTCCCTGATGAGGTGTTCACTACACGAAAGACCTTGGAATCGCTTTTTATTTTTTCCTGTGGGTGTGCATCATTTGTTATTTGGACGTATTTAATTGAAATTTATCTCATATATATATATATATATATATATATATATATATATATATATAGGCCCGGATTTAGCTATAGGCGAACTAGGCGATTGCCTAGGGCCTCGCGCCAAAGGGGGCCTCGCTCAAGCCGTTTTGCGCGTTCTGTTCAAGTGATGTTAATGATTTAGAACTCTATGAAGAACTTAAAGTACTTTGCAGGTTTATACCTGAGAAAACAGATCTCGGAAATGCCCTTGTTTTATATAGTGCAAAAACAACTAAGTGAGATTTATCCTAATGTTTATGTTGCACTTCGAATAGTATTAACCATCCCAGTTACTGTTGCTTCGGCTGAAAGAAGTTTCTCGCGTCTCAAACTTATTAAAACATATTTGCGTTCCACCATGTCTCAAGCGAGATTGCAATCATTAGCTATGTTATCAATAGAAAACGATATAACAAATTGATTAGATTATTCTCAATTAATTGAAGAGTTTAGCTCGAAGAAAAGTAGAAAAGCATTGCTGTAATATTCAAGGAGCATCTGAACCAAATATTAAAGCATTAACATTTAGCCTGATAAGTCGATCGCTCACTATTATAAAAAATGAAATGTCAACATCTCTTATACATCACATATGAAAAACGTTTGTATACTATGGAAAGTCATTACCTATAATATTATATAAATCTTAGAAATCATTGTCTTATAATTTTCGATACAAATCTTGATTCATATTATAATTCATACTTATTTGTATGGTTTATTTATATTTCTTATACAATTTCCATGCGTGATTATTGGTTTGGTTTAATTTTTAAGTGCTGGCATAGTTCTGTCTATGCGGGATTCTAATATTGCTGGTATAGTACCGATAATTAAGTTCATATTTTCATATATATAGGCCTAGGGCCTCGCAATTTCTAGATCTGCCTAGGGCCTCGCAACTTCTAGATCCGGCCCTGTATATATATATATATATATGATACAACTCAGAATATATACACTATCTATATATATATTATATTCGGCTGAGAATGTGATGAGTTTATATCAATATAATGTAAATAGACAGGAGCAGACAGAATGAGAGAAGCTTACAAGCTAATCGCATTCTCACATAATTAAGGTTAATTTCGTCTTCCCATAAAGCGACTTCTGGTAAAGGCAATTTAAGGAATTTTTGTATTTTTTATTTCTAAATCTGCACTTCATCATGAGACTCTTATTTTAGATCTTTTCGATGGATTTCATTCATGGAATGGATCATTCATTTATCCACGAAGAATCTTTAAAATAATTTCTTTCCTTCACATTTAACTTTTGGTTTCATTTTTGGACTGCGGAAGAGGGAAAAGTTAGTGTATCGAAAGGTATATATTGTTTTCTCTTTTGTTGTTATTATGTATTTGCGTTTTATGGTTTACTTATAATTAGAGAGCGTTATATACAGTAGGCATATATATATATATATATATATATATATATATATATATATATATATATATATATATATATATATATATATATATACACACACACCATGCAGAAATTGACCTGATTTTTAGTGTTTATCTTCTCAGTTGAATTGTGCCGAATTACTGTGCCGAGAAAATTGTTTCTTTTTCACAAGAAAGCCGCGTGAATTCCACGCTCATCTCACTCCTGATATGGCAAATAATTCATTAAAGAATTTCATGAAACGAAAATTATGCGATGGTAATCTTTGGTTCAAATTGCGTACACCCAGGTAATACCACTCGTCAAATCTGGTTATTCCCTGGTGTAGGATTCCCCTTTGTATCATCATACATGTCATTCTCACAAACTGTTTCCGTCGTATGGGATAGACTCGCGTGTGGTTATAGGCTGCAAAGTTCGCTCGTATGCAACATATTTTATCGGAAGAATAAAAACAGATTATATATGTATTCATATATAATTTTAGGAAGCTTAACATTCTATATTGAGACTGAAATTTTCATCAGGATGTTGACAATATTTTCATCGAGCAAGTGACCTCAGTTGATGGTAATATCTTCATCAAATTTCGATGCTTGATGAAATAATTTTCATCGAACTTACTCTTTGATGAAATTACTTTTATTGAACTGAGTGCCGCTATCTTCTGGAGGAAATGTCAATTAAATTCCAATTCAGTTAATCTTCATTAACAAAGCGTAATTACCTGTAATTACATAATTACATCGTTACTCTACGGCGAAGTGAAGGCACTGAAGTCGGCTGCTTGAATTCCGATGATGCTGATAACAATAATAATCCGGCAGTTAAAACAATGGATCGCATTGGAAATCCATTGAAAATAAATTTACCTTATTTTGGTGAGGTTCGAACTGTTATCAGTGAAGATTCGAATTTTGTGAACTGCCACGTTACTCAATCGAAAATGTGACGTTAAGGTATAATGGCGGAGTTTTGTACATATACTATTTCGCATTGTTTCTAGTACGTATACTTTAATACATTCATTGTCTCTCTCTCTCTCTCTCTCTCTCTCTCTCTCTCTCTCTCTCTCTCGATATATATATATATATATAATCTTGATAAAAAAGGAATCATTAGGAGTTCCTGATGAGTGACTGCTCATCATTTTGATGACAACTTAATCGTCAGGAATGCTCGATGACGGACCGTTCATAATCTTGATGAAAATTCTGGTCTCAATGATGGTTGGAAATGAAAGTATTATTGTAAATCTGAAGAGCTGTTACCAAGAGGTTTACTCCTTTAAAAAATGAGGAACTGTTCTTGGACAGAGCTTTAGTCTTTGCAAAAAACCGAAATACATGTTTATTTAAGCATTAATCGCATTGCTTAAGTGAACCTTCATATGTTATGGACACTCCCATTCATTTTTCAGTTGCATTCGTCATCTTCGCGTCTGTATTGAGAGCTTGTTCATGATATATTAAGAGAATTAGCCCAGAGTGTAGTTTCTTTTGAAATTAAAATGCTATTAAAAAAAACTCCACCGGACAAATACAGTATGTGGTCATGCTATTTCATTCAAACACCCGCCAGGGTAGCGTAGTGGTTACGGAGGTGAGCTGTAAATCTAAAGGGTTTTCCGTGATGGAGCCGTGGTTCGAATTCCACTTGAATCTGTAGGTCCGTTTGTGACAAAGCAAAAATGTTATTGAAACGGTTAAACCAGTGCCCATTCACAGCCAGAGTGATGATTAATAAAATCATTTGGTATAAACCAGAAAAAAATCATAATTAATCAATAATTCATTAAATTTAGCAATCCATTCAAAATAGTAGACTATGTTCATAGTGCATTCCTATATTATTATTATATTATTAATTAAGTTATAAAGTTATAAGAACACCATGATTAAAAGGCTAAAACAAATAATTTACTTGTAAAACCAATACTGAAACGAACCTTATTTTGAATCCTATTATTATTATCATCATTATTATTAATAATTATTAATAATTAATTATTATTAATACATATACAGTAGATGAAATTTCGTTAAATTATGAAAAACAAACAAACACTTCATTCACTTACGTTTATCTCAGTCTTAGATCGTACAAAATCGTATACCAAATTCCACAGACCATAGAAAGTACCTCCGAAGACTTTTCATTGAGCTTCAAAGAATCTCTCGTATACAGACACATTGCGGTATTCTTCTCTCACTTTACCATACAATATTCAAAACATTTTTTAGGAATAATTCGCAATGATTTTAAACCCTCAAATAAAGATTACTGTAGTAATAGCCTATATTCCGATAATAATGATGATGATGATAATGATAATGATAAGCTTTATTGCCAGGATATAAATCTCATAAAGTGGTACAATATTCTTGAAGGTAATAAACGATAAGATAAATCAAACAATAATAAATTTAAAAACTAAAAATTATGATTAAAATAAAAATAAAAATAAGGACATGTACTCAAACAGGTAATAATAAAAACTAACCAAAACTAACACTACAAAAAGAAAAAATTAAAATAAAAATAAAAAGTACACGTAGTGACAATACCATACATATATATATATATATATTATATATATATATATGTGTGTGTGTGTGTATATATGGTAATGATAATGATGATAATGATAATAGCAATAATAATGTTTATTGGCAGGAGGCAGATCCCATAAAATAAAGATATACAGTATCCATCAAGGTAATGAACGATACAACTAATTAATTAAACAATTAATTTAGAAAACAAAAAAGGACAAGGGTAATAAAGAAATAATAATTACACGTAAAGAAACGAGGAATAATAAAATTAGTAATAACAGATTCATAAAAATAAAAAGGACATGTAATGGAATGGCTAATGCGAGAGTTGAGTGGAGCTATAAACAAACACTTTTTCTTACCAAGAGGTCCACAGTCTAGAAGGTATAAAGCAGGACTGATGAATAGTTTGGACAATTGGATTGTCTGAGTTTTTAATTCTTCGCATTAGACTGTATTGAGGTTGTCTTGTTACCTCAGGGAGGCTTAGAACGTTGCGGTTAGTGAACGTTTGAGAGGCTGAGCATCTTGGAGGTAACTTATGCAGCAGTCTATAGGTTCCGTTGTAAAGCAAACTGAGGGTTCTGCAGGAGCCTTTTATATAATTAACCCAGAGTTGTTGCTCATAAATATTAATGTAAAAAGCAAGAAAAATAGTGTCTTTAGCTTCGCTTGTACAGAATTTGAAGTTCCTTATAAGCATGTTTGCCTTAGCACATTGTTTCCTTATGTCTGAATCGTCACTCAAGGAGCTGGTGATGGTTTGACCCAAATGCTTAAATTCTTGTACCTGTCCTATTGGTTCGTCTCTCATTTTGAAAAAATATTAGCTGTTTGGTTTGAGCTTTTAGGATGGAATTTCATAAACTTAGTTTTAGTAACATTAAAATTAATGTCATGGTTATGTGAATATGATTTACAACTTCTTATAAGATGATCCAGAACCTGGTTCCCAACCAGTGGGCCATGGCCCGCTTGCTTGTCTTTTAGCATCTTGTTAATAAATGTTAATAACAAAAATTTGCCTATTAAACCTTATATAAACATTATAAACATGATACCGCTTAGCAACACGGGAGGTGGGCCATGAGTTATTCGAATCAACTCTAGTGGGCCATCGCTTCGAAAAGGTTGGGAACCACTGATCCAGACCTTCCACCGAAGGTCTTATTAACACCATATCATCGTAATAGACCAAGTTATTTATCCTCATGTCACCTATACAGCATCCCACTCTTGCCTCATTAAGAGAAGCAATTAATCCATCAATATATATATATTAAACAGCAGAGGAGAGACTAAGGAGCTTTGTCTAACCCCACATGAGGAACCAAAACATTCGGACAATTCATTACCCCATTCAACAATAAAGGTTTGGTGTATGTACCAAAATTTCAATAAATTTAAAACATACAGTATGGTGGTACATCCCTGTCTTCTAATTTTTTTAATATAATATTGGGATTCACTCTATCATATGCCTTGCTTATATTAAAAAAACAGCTACAACTAGTTGAATTACTGACAGTATATCTACTGTAAATACAATCTCTTTCAAAACATAAATACACAGGTCAGTTGAATGGGACCTTATAAAGCCAAACTGATTAGGGGACGTCCATAAATAATCATTTAGTCGGCGTAGCAAAAGTTTCTCAAGTACTTTTGAGAAGCAGGAGACAACAGCAATAGGCCTATAGTTATCGCTGGATAGAATGCTCCCATATTTATTTTTGACAGGGGGTGTGATATAAACCCTCATAAACTCTGCAGGAATACAACTGTGAGCGAGCATGGCTGAGAACAGTAATGAGATGAAGATGGATCACATCATTAGCGTACTTAAATTGCTCATTCGACAGGTCATCTATCCCTGGTGAGGCGCCTGTCTTTAGATCTTTAACCAGACTCTTAATTTCAAGCATTGAAGTCCCCATATTCTCTCTGGTCCCACCTTATATCGTTCCATTGCAGCATACATTAAGATTAACTCTCCCCACGCTGTTAAAGATGTCTGTGGACTTCGTTCTCCATAACTTAGCTATTGTTGATGGGATGGTATTCTTAGCACCCATTTCTTTCTTGATAAATTTCCAGAATTTGTGACTATTATTATTATTTAAATTAGCCTCACAAGCTTTTGAAGCTCGAA
>JAJOZX010002454.1:475000-480000 GCA_023014485.1 Bathynomus jamesi
ATTTCAAAACTTTCCAAGAGTTTCTTTTCAGTTGTTTTCAATGTCCATGTTTCCGCTCCATACAGTACCACACTCCATATCAAGCTTTTTACTAACCTTTTCTTCAGCTTCAAGTTGAGTTTACCCGTAAGTAGTCTTTTCTGTCTCTCAAAAGCTACCTTACCCATACCAATTCTAGATCTTACTTCCTTATTGCAATCTCCATTGTTGGTTAATAAACTTCCCAGATATTTAAACTGCTCAACTTCTTCTAAGGTCCGATTTCCTATCGTTAGGTTCATTTGTGCTCCTTTCCTTCTCGCAATGTCTTGGTCTCTCATTAAATGTCAATATACTCCGTAAATATATTTGCCGTTTTCTTCATCTATTTAATACCTTATGTAATGTAGTCTCTTTTCCGAATAAAGACTGTTTGTTTGAAAAATGAAGTAACCCAAGAAAATTCAAAGCTAAAGGGCCAAATTGTCGTAAAAGTAAACTTCACCACTCCTAAATTCGTTGTATGTATCGTGTTAAAATAATTATAATACCTATTTATTTTATTAATAATTAATAAATCATTTTTCTTCTTCTTCTTTTTCTTTCTAAATAAGTGATTAAATCTACAAGCAACTTTTTTTTTATTTCAAAGAGGAAACTACAATGACTTATTTTGTAGAAGCGAAATTAATTTGAGACCGTCAGTGACCAATACCTGGTTTAATGATGAGGGGGTAAACTTTCTTGACGGCAAAATCTAAATGGCATCATTTGCCCATTTGCCAGGAAAGGAAATGCATTCGAAAGGAGAGAGAGAGAGAGAGGGTTAATTATATATCAAATAAATTTATGAGATAATTTAAATTAATTCATTCGAAACTTGCTCTCATCATGAACGTTGTAATAAATGAAGAGAATTATACTGTGTGTGTATGTATATATATATATATATATATATATATAAATGCATTGTACAATTAAACGCATAAAATTAATAAATGATGTACACCCAGAAGGAAAAGTGAAAAGCGATTCCAAGGCCTTTTGTACTTTTGACAATACACTTCATTACCTGATGAGGTGCATTGTTGATATACCTTACCTTACAACCTTACAAAGGTTTCGCGCGATGATTCCTCATTTCGCGAAGGTCAAGCTTGTCGCCCCTCCTCTCGAGTTGGCCAGGTGAAGTAGTGAGTTGGTTTCTTGCGCTCTCCACTTCACATAGCCAGGTACGCCCGGCTCATCGGGGATTGTTCTGAGCCAGGCGTCTAGTCTTCTTTTGAAGATGTCCACTGCAACTTCCTTCGTGTGTCTTAGGCCTTTGGGCAACTGATTAAACAGTTTTGGTCCTCTCACTGCAAAACTATTTTCTTTCAGGGTTAAGGATGTTCCCTGTCTCGCCTTCAATTTGGGAATACGACACAGTCTACCGTTTCTACCTTCCACCGTTGTTTGGGGAGTTATAGGGTTCAGAGTAAGATTAGGGACTAATTTCTCCATTATTTTCCAAGTGTAAATAGTGGTGTATCTCTCTCTTCTCCTTTCGAATGAATATAGGTCTAGTTCGCGTAACCTTTCCCAGTAATTTAGTTCTTTGCACCCATTGATCTTGGCTGTGAAGCTTCTCTGGATCCCTTCCAGCTGTCTAATGTCTTCTTTTTTATATGGGGATGTTAGGACCGAGCAGTATTCCAATTTGGGCATGATCAGGGTTTTCAGTAGAGGAATCATTACATTCCTATCCCTTCGTTTAAAGGTTCTCAATATCTGTCCCGTTATTCCCTTTGCTCTGTTTACTGCTATCTTATTTTGTGTTTCAAATTTCGCATCATCTGCCATTACAACCCCTAAATCTTTTGCTCTGGATTTTCTCTGAATTTCCTGTCAATTTGGGGCATAATATTCCATGGATTTTAGGTCTTCTCTTTTCCATACCGTAATAGCTGAAATTTCTCGGTGTTAAACTTCATATTGTTGTCTTCCGTTCACTTGTAGATTCTGTTTATGTCGGTTTGTGTATATATATATATATATATATATATATATATATATATTTATATATATATATACACACACACACACACACACACACACAAATCGTCTCCCCGTCAGAAATAAGTAAATACAGAATATGAAGCATGACGATATTAACATCTAAATTAGTTGCCATGGAAACGTCACATGTATATATTGCGTCATAGCAATCGTGGAAATTTGTGCGTAACTATTATTATTTTATACCCATTTGACATTTTAGATACGTCCGAACTTGAAATGTTGTTTCAGAACTAACGAAATCGTACATACGAAACTATTGTGAAGGTTATTGGTTATATTGTATAGGGTGCGCGGAGGTAGACAGAATGGTAATTAAATCGAACCGGAATTAATTGACTCATAAGAACTGTAATTAAATCCAATCTTGAATCGTTTAATGATATCGAATAATATCGAATACGATATCGTACAATAGTTTCGTACGGTATGTACGATTTCGTTAGTTCTGAAACAACATTTCAAACTCGGACGTATCTAAAATGTCAAATGGGTATAAATAATAATAGTTACGCACAAATGTCCACGATTGCTATGATGCAATATACATATGTAACGTTTCCATGGCAACTAATTTAGATGTTAATGTCGTCATGTTTCATATTCTGTATTTACTTATTTCTGACGGGGAACACGATTTTTGTATCCGCGTGCATATATATATATATATATATATATATATGTTAAACACAGACCGTGCATGGAACAAGGAACTCTTCTGGGAAATTACATCCACTATAGTTTGAATAAGTAATGATAAATGACAAATACTATAGTTTTTCTTTTTCATGATGGAAAGGCCAACGTGGGCACCGGCCTTTCCATCATGAAAAAGAAAAAAACTATAGTATTTGTCATTTATCATTACTTATTCGAACTATAGTGGATGTAATTTCCCAGAAGAGTTCCTTGTTCCATGCACGGTCTGTGTTTAACATATAAGTTTCTCAGGGGACCATTCTGAGTTTGTATATATATATATATATATATAAATGACTTAGACACGATTTTTGTATCCGGATATATATGTAAATAAATGCAAATTTCCTCATCTCATTATCAACAATACTTAAGCAAGATATGAATACTGCACATAAGACAAAATGTACTTGATTGAGATTTCTAAAGGTAATACGAAAAACCAACAAATCAAAGAAATAATTTTTTCACCATCCCGATACTGTCACACTCCCAAAAGTTATCAGACATGTACAATGAGAGGAATCACAGATGGGAGCTTCTGATCCCAACCTGTTAATTGCAGGACGAAATTACATAAGCAATCGAAACAGTATCGATCGAAACAGGTATAAAAGGAAATTTCTCGAATGACCACAACAGGGATACAAAATATGAAAGACACTTAAGAACGATGAATCTGAAATTCAAAAGAGGACAAAATTAAAAAAATTATCAAGATGATTCTTCAAAATTAACGTACCGGGTGTTCCATAAACCCCTTTATCCCTGAATCTTTTCCTACTAGAATAGGGTGAGGGTGGGGTAAAAGGGTAAAAGGACTTATGGGACACCCTATACAACGTTTACATCCAAACGAATCGTGCATGGAAATATAGCCCATACAAGAGGCACAAAAGGGAACACTCTCAACAACACTTTAATAATTATATATATTTACATTAAAAAGTTAAACGTTTAAAAAGAAATACCAAACGCAAAATTTGAAATTCAATTAACTATTGAATGTAAAGAAAACCATAACAAAATTTATGATAATGTCAGTAATAGGAATCCGTTGAGGGACAATATTGAGTCATTGGTACATTCAAATGGTAACCTAATAAATGACTATAAGATGTAGTTGTAATTCTAAATAACTTCTTTACGTCACGGGCTCCTTCGTGGCCAATATCGCAACACCACTTCTCATGATTAGCGAAGTTAAGGGACATTGGGTCTGGAGAACAGTTGAATGAGAGACCGTCCTCCGCGTTCAGATTATGTAGCGATCCGTGATTCGAATTCCACGTAAAGCTGTAGGTGTAGGTCCCCTTCGTCATATGACCTTAGATACCGCGAAGGAGATTAAACAACCCTATTAATAATCTTTACGTCGTTGTTTACTGGTGAGGATACGACTTTGATTCCAGGAGCTAGTAACATGTTCAGTAACATCAATGGCGTCCCATTCCTTATTGGCATGAGATTGAAACTATATAGATAAATTAAAAAGTAATAAATTGCCAGATCTAAACCTTTTCTACCCAAAGCATTTAAGAGAATTAAAAAAGGAAGTATAAGCTCTTTTTGTTCAAAGTTTGAACAAACCTTTATTACGGGGGATGTTCTTTTAGGTTTTAAATTAGCTAATGTGACTCCAATCTTTAAAAAGGGGGATAAGCAACAAACGGGAAATTGTAGGCTTATTAGTCCAACTTCTGTTTCGTGAAAGCTTTTCGAATCAGTTATTCGAGACTGTATAGATGATCGGTAGATATAACATATTTAGATTCTCAAACGGCGTTTCATAAAATTCCACATGCGTAAACGATTGTTTGAAAAGCTCACGAAATAAGGGAACAAGTACTTAAATGGATTGATGATTGGTTAACTGATAGAATAGGAAGGGTAGAGTCAGGGCGGGGTTCCGCAAGGGTCAGTTTTGGGACCTGTATTTTTCATAATACAGTATATGTTAACGATGTTAACATATGTTTACGTTATGTTAACGTTAATTTACTAAGTAAAATTTCTAAATTTGTTGACGATGCTAAAATTGCTGGTATAGCAATTATTTTTCAAGATAGAGATAACTTACAGCACAATCTTAATAATTTGATAGTGGTCTAGTAACTGGCAAATGTAATTTAACAAAAATAAATGTAAAATTATACATATGAGGTGCCACAGCAGTGAATTTAATTATAGTATTGGAAGTAATGAGTTAAATGAAGCATCGGAGGAAATTGGAGGAAAAGGAATTATTAAAGATTTAAAGTGTT
>JAJOZX010002454.1:485000-627500 GCA_023014485.1 Bathynomus jamesi
AGGAAGCGACAGCAATAGGCCTGTAATTATTGCTGGACAGGATGTCTCCGTACTTATTTTTGACCAGGGGCAAGATATATACCCTCATGAACTCTGCAGGGATATAGCTATGAGTATTGAAAAATTTATTATTTAGATTGATATATATTATTTTTATTTAGGTGTAGTATTAAGGTTAAGTTTACTTTAAATAGACTCGGTAATTATAGAAATAATAATGGCCTATTTAGACACTGTCAACACAGCTACAGACTTTTTCACTGTAGGTTGCAGTGGTTTTCAGGTTAAATTTGGTCAGCAGCCAGATTACTAACTATGGTGAAGCTAAATTCATCAAAATTAATTTAGACTTACCAAAAATGAAGTTGCCAGTTGAACGTTACCCTTTCAGTTTCTAACTGATTCATAAGTTTCATTTAGTTTCCAGGTTTTTAAATTTCGTTGTTGTTTTAGGTTATCGTTTAACACACTGCTAGGTTATTTATTTGTAGGGGCTATTTCCCAGACCTAGGTTTTGCAGGTTAAGTTAGGCTAGGGCTGGATTGCCCTTAAGTTTTTGGTTTTAAAGGTTTAAGGTTTAGAAGGTTTTATTTAAGTTAAGTTAGGGCTATATTGCCTTTAGGTTTTAATAGGGGCTATAACAGCCATTTAATTATTGAGTTAGGGCCGTTGTAGCCCGGTTCGAGTTTCGTCTAGGTACCTAGTTTTTCTCTTACCTTAGTTATTTTCTTTAACTTACTTGCACCTAGTTCTGATAGGCCTCTATTTAGTTAAACATGGGTTTTGATTAATTGCAGTGGTTATTAATTAAGGATACGATTTAATTAAAGGTTGTTAGATTTGAAGGTTGACTCAGTTTCCCGGTTTGGGTAACCACGAGCATTTTAATTTTTTTGAGAAAAAAGGGCCCGCTTCATGCGGTCAAAAATTTTCAAGACTGGCAAAGCTCCGTTTTCTTTGTCCCAGAAACTTTTTTTTTTCCTTCTTTTGTTAATTAGGGAAACCCAACTTCACTAGTTGGTTAGAAACGAGGGTTTTTATTTTTATTTATTTTGTTTATATTTTCTTTGGAAATATATGCGGTTATTTCTAACCACTTTTTTCAACATTCCCCCCAAGGGGAAAAATTTACCCAGAATTGTATTCTTGGGAAATTTTATTTTATTTATTTTTTTTTGAATGAAAATGACATGCTCTTCAGAAAAGTTCCTTTTAGGTGAAATATGAAGATGAAAGCGTCTTTTCTGTAGAACGTTGGTCCTAAGTTATAGCTATTTACAATTATTTACAATTTTCTATTTGTGGTCTTCACAAAGATCCACTCTGTATTTTCCTTTGCAGTTCTTCCCGAAATCTAACTGCAGCTTGTCTTTGTGGTCGGGGTTGAGTAGCGGCAGTAGTAGTGTCAGGAGAATCTACAGTTCCTGATTCCGTGGAAGAATTTTCCAGTTCTTCCAGGTCAATATTCGGCTTATCAGTTATTTCCAGTGGGTATAACCGATATATGTGTCTTCTGGAGAGATGACCATTGGGTGTTTTTACAGTTACATGCCTGATTATGCCATCTTCATCTGGGTGTAATGTTTCAATTACAGCAATCTTCCAGAAGTATTTGGGATTCATAGAATTTTCATCTAAGAGACATAGTTCTCCTACTTTAGGTTCTTTACTTACTGGTTGTTTGTGTTGTTGGTATTCTTTTTCCCTCAAACTACTCAAATATTCGTATCGCCATCTTTTTTGATTTCTTGAGATTGTTTAGCTCCCTTATGAAAGTAATCCAGTATTTTCTTTCTTTCTTTGTCCTCTGTTGTTGTCATATAATCAGCATCCACCTGATCGTCTTCATTAACAGCTTCTTGGGTATCATTAGTGGTTAAAAAGTTGAATTTGGTATTGTCATACCCAAAAAGCAACTTGAAAGGAGTTAGTAGATCAGAGGAAGGATCTTCATTTGAATTAACATAAGTGAGTGGTCTTGAATTAATTGTGTTCATTATTTCAAGAACAATTGTTTTTAGTTCAGTTAACGGGATTTTTCTTCCTTTTAGGGAGGTATAGAGGGCTCTTTTGACTAAACCCACCATTCTTTCAGCTATTCCTAAGGTTCTGGGTGAATAGGCTGCTGTAAATTTCCACTGGATACCATGATCAGAGAGGTACTGAGACACAAGAACATTTTGGAACCAATGTTTAAGGTAATCTTCAGATCTTTTGAAGGTGGATTGATTGTCTGAAATCAAAACCTTTGGAAGGGAGTAGTTTAAGGACAAATGGTAGAGTTCTCTTAAAAAGGTTTTAGCAGAAAGGTCAGTGCAGATGTGAAGGCTGGTGAATCTGGTGGCGCAGCAAGTGAACAATAATAAGTAGACTTTCATGAATTGGTTATTCTCATCCTGGACAGAAATTGGACCAACATAGTCAAGGGCAGTTTTTTCAAAGGGTTTTTCATAGCTTAAACGTTCCGTTACTAAGGGTCCAGTAGTAGGCACTTCATAAGCCATGGCAAAGTATTTTTGGCAAAACAGACATTGTTTCAGAACCTTTTTAACTACTTGCCTTATTTTGGGGATCCAGAATTCCTGTCTGAGGAAATTGCATGTGGTAGCTAAGGTTGCATGACTGGCTTTTGCATGACATTCAGTTACAATTAACGTTGTTAAATGAGAATTTTCGGGCAGTAGTACAGGATACCTAGCAGAATAGTTAAGGTTAGTTGCATATTTATATCTCCCCATTGTTCTGACTAACCCTTCTTTGTCAATGAAGAGTTTTAGATTCTTTTGCAGCTTTGTTAGGTCCTCAACTTTTGCTCCTTTATTTAGTTTGTGGATTATTTCTTTTTCTTTTGAGAAATGTTGTTGCTGGACTAATTTTAGCCAGTAATTTGTGGCCTTAGTTTTGTAAGCTGTATGATTTTTCTCCAAGACAGCAATTTGTTCTTCCATTGTCAGGTTACATTTGGGTTATATTTGTGAGTGCGGAAGTACTTTAAGTTTTCTATGAACCGTAGAACATAGGCAGTGATTCTGACCAGTTTTTTCCTGTTAGAGAATCTTTCCATATTTAACAAGGGAGTTTTTTCATTTATTTCTTTACAAGTTGTTTGACACACATTTATTGTTGTCTGTAAGGTTTCTTGGTGGGGGTTAAAAATTAAGTTGGTGGGCCATTCATTCATTTCTCAAAAATGTGGGACCATGTTGGTAAAAGTGAAGAAGTTTTTGAAATTTCTTGAAAGATATTGGTCTGGTGAGTAGGTCTGCTGGGTTGTCTTCTCCTGCTACATGTCTGAATTCCAGGTGATGGTTTAAGTTTCTTGTTGCTTCCTGAATGTCTTTCACTCTGTTTTTTACAAAGATTGATTTCATTTTTAGAGATTTTTGAGCAGTCCAATTTAAAGCCACTTGTGAGTCTGTCCAAATTATTGTTTTGAAGAACTTTTGGTTTTCTGAGTTTTCTTCTAGGTAGGTTTCTTTAAGGTATTCTAGGACTTTGGTTCCTAGGCAGATTGCCATTAATTCCAAGTTACAAATGGTCCAATTTTTTGATTTGGGATTGACTCTTGATTTAGCGTAAATTAGTTCGGATTTTCCATTTCCAACTAGATAGCAACTTACTGCATAACCTTCTTGGCTGGCATCACAAAAGATGTGGAGTTGAAGATTTTCCATGAGAGGTTTGGGATTTTCAAAAGCTTGTCTAGGAAAATTCAGAAATTCCACTTTGTTTATTTCTTTACAAAGTTTTTTCCATTCACGCAGCATTTCCAGTTCTAGATATTCATCCCAATTTTTTTTGGTAGCTGTTACTTTCTGCATGAAGAGTTTTAATTTAAACACTAAGGGTGCAACAAATCCAATTGGATCAAACAATGATTGCACAGAACTTAGTATTTCTCTTTTAGTTTTGGCTTCTGAGTTCAAGTTTACCGTTTTTAGATGGAGTGTATCAGCACTTGTGTTCCAACCATATCCTAATAGTTTTACATTTTCTTTATCTTCGGAGGAGGCTATGTCATGTTTTTCAAATAGTCCTTGAAGTTCTGAGTGATTAGAGGCCCATTCATATAGCTTCAAATTATATTCAATTAAAGTGTTTACACTATAATTGTAAAGGTCTTTGAGTTCTGAGAGATTGTTGGCATTAATTAAAGCATTGTCCATGTAAAAGCGGTTAGCTAGGTAGTCTGCCACTTGGTTTTGTTGTTCATTAAATATGTGTTGTAGAGATTGTTGTAGTAAAAATGGACTGCTTTTGTTGCCAAAGGTAACTCTTTATATTTATAGCAGCTCAGGTTGTTGTCATTTGGAGCCAATTGGGTATTCTTTACCCACAGAATTTTGTGGGCATTGCAGTCAAATTCTGTTTGATATTTAAGTTGTAAATATGCTTTTTGAATGTCCCCAATCATCAAATATTTACCATGCCTTAATTTAATGCACAATTTTGCTAAGTGAGGTAGGAGTGAAGGGCAGTCCTCAGTAGCATCATTTACGGTTATTTCTTCTGGTTTGCTTTTACCCGAGGGATCTACTACAATCCTAACTTTAGTTGTTTGTACCCCAGGGCGAACTACGGGAAAGTGAGGTAAAAAATTTCCTGCTTGTCTTAAGTGTTCTGTTAGAGGTACTTCTTCTATTATTCCTTCCTGGAATTGTTGTTCAAGGATGTCTGAATAAGGTTGCATTAAGTTATCTTTTTTTAATTTTTTGCAAGTGGACTTTAACCTGCTAATAGCATAGTTAAAGTTTGGTGAAATTTTATCTTTTTGGTCATTCCATGGTACCTTAACAGACAATCTTTCATCTTCTATTTTAACTTCCTTTTCAAAGTTTGCAATCAGATCTTTTTCTTTGTTTGAAAGTGGTTCATCCCCAGAAATACCCAAGTTTTCTAGTTTGCTAAATTGTGCAATCTGGTGTTCAATTTTTTTTAGATCTTCATTAGAAGTTGTACTAGTAGGTAGCGGGTTGGTAATACAGAAGCTGATCTGATCTCTTATTGGTTCTTTTCTTTTTCAGGGTAGTAATCTGAAGGGAAACCCAATAAAAGTATTCCATAGGGAGATTTATAACAAGAGGCATGAATCTGATGACTGCTGAGGGCAAAAAGTTTGTGGGTTGCAGCCCCAAAAATTAACATGAAGTCAGCCACTTCATCAGCTTCAAAGTGATCTGCAAGCTGATAATTTAATGATTTTAAATAAGTTTGAAGTTTCAGTAATCCTGGAACTTCATATTTAATATTAATATCATCAATTATGATAGCTTCTATTTCTTGGTAGTTTCCAGGGTTTCTAGAATCCTCCAATTTAATTATAGCTACTTCATAATTTGGTTGTTTCTTGTCGGCTATAAATCCTGTTATGGTTATGGATTCCTCGTAGTGTTTAGTTGGAAGATTTAATTTTTTCACGAGTTCCTTGGTAATGTAGCTGGCTTGACTACAATTATCCAAAAGTGCTCTGCATTTAATTGATTTTTCTGAGTTTCTTATTCTCATTTGCATGGAAGGGATTAATGCTACTTCTTGATCAGTGTTTTTTAAACTTAATAAGTTAGTAACTTGTTTCCCTTGTTTGGAGTTTTCTTTTTGGGTAGCTACTTCCGTACTGGTTTTGGTTTTCTTATCTCCCTCTGGTTTTCCTTTTTGTTTGGTACAAAGGAAGGATAAATGGTTAGAAAACCTACAAAATGAACAGGGTTGTAAAGAAATGGGGCATTCTTTGGCTTGGTGTTTAGATGAGGTACATTTAGTACAATAATTTAATTTAGCAAGTTTTTTCAGTTTATCCCAACTTTCAGGGAAAGAATCACATTTTGAGATTTTGTGAGAGTTTTTCTTACACAATTTGCAGTAAGGTTCTCTCTGGTCAGTATATTGAGCTCTTCTTGAGGATTGTTTTTGGGTAGAAACCGCCAGAGCAGCTGTAGTTTGGCCAGAATACCATGGTTTTCTGGCTGGTTCTGGAGAGAAGTTTCTTTTTTGTTTAGGTATCAAGGTAGTCAACTCACTTTGTTCCAGATCAAAATTAACATTAGCTAAGGTTTTGGTAGCTTCAGCAATTGCTTCTTTAAAATTATTAAAGGGGTCATAGAGTTTAAACCCACAAGTTCTTAAAAATTCCTGAGTTTCTTGAGTTAGTTTATTATAATATACATACAAGAGTATATCTTCTAATTCTAATTTTTGAGTTTGCATTAAATTTATGGTAGAGTGCATATCTGCTTGAAAGTCATGAAGTGATTTAAAATTTTTGGTTATTATGGATTTAGTTAAAAGGGATTTTATTATGGAGAATTTAATTTGGCCTGGTGTTGCATAACAGCCCTCCAACTGCTGCCATGCTTCTTCATAAGAGTTTTACTTTCTTGCATGCAGTTGATTTGAATGGCAGGGTTTCCACTCAAATGTTGTTTTAGGTAGGCAAATTTCTCTTCTTCGGAAAGACCTATGTTATCATAAATGTTTCTGAATGAGGTCTTAAAGTTTTGAAATTTAGAGGGATTTCCATCAAATGGTAATATTTGAAGCTCAGGAATTTTAGTACTTATTCTTAGTTTAGGTTTGGCTTCGGCATTATTTTCTTTTTTAGTTGTTAATGCTTGTATCATTTGATCTATTTCAAAGTGGTAATAACTATTTTTTTCATCTAGTTCTTCTTGTTTATCCTCTGAGAAGCCTTCGGAACAAACATACATTCTAAGGATTTCCTCGTCTAAATTTTGTAACTTGTCCAGTTGTGAGGACAAAAGCCGAGCATGTGAATTTTTTTGTTCCTCAGTCCAATCATCCCATCTCTCTTTGATTGTAGCTAAAAGTTTAGTAGCTGAGGTTCTGATTGCTCCCCTCCTTTTTACCAGTTTACTAGTTTCAAGTGCTTCCACATCACTTCCCAACCAGGTCTCCATACTTTTTCCACGAGTGGCTTCAGTTTGATTAGCCATTTTTAGGTTTATTATGGGTAGGTAGGTTAGGTATTTTAGGTTAAGTAGGGTAGGTTATGTACGTTTGGTAGGGTAGGTTAGGTTGGTTTGGTAGGTTAGGTAGGTTGGTAGGGTAGGGTAGGTTTGTTTTTAGGTTCAGCCAGGTTAGGCTAGGTTTGTTTTTTTAGGTTCAGCCAGGTTAGGCTAGGTTTTTTTTTTTAGGTTCAGCCAGGTTAGGCTAGGTTTGTTTTTTTAGGTTCAGCCAGGTTAGGCTAGGTTTGTTTTTTTAGGTTCAGCCAGGTTAGGCTAGGTTTGTTTTTTAGGTTCAGCCAGGTTAGGCTAGGTTTGTTTTTTAGGTTCAGCCAGGTTAGGCTAGGTTTGTTTTTTAGGTTCAGCCAGGTTAGGCTAGGTTTGTTTTTTTAGGTTTAGCCAGGTTAGGCTAGGTTTGTTTTTTTAGGTTTAGCCAGGTTAGGCTAGGTTTGTTTAGGTTGTGTAAAAAATTTAATTCACTGGATTTAAAACTATTGTATCAGAATTAAAACAAAAAAAGGGTAACTAACTTCTCGACTGCCCACCCGGGGGCGCCATATTGAAAATTTATTATTTAGATTGAGATATATTATTTTTATTTAGGTGTAGTATTAAGGTTAAGTTTACTTTAAATAGACTCGGTAATTATAGAAATAATAATGGCCTATTTAGACACTGTCAACACAGCTACAGACTTTTTCACTGTAGGTTGCAGTGGTTTTCAGGTTAAATTTGGTCAGCAGCCAGATTACTAACTATGGTGAAGCTAAATTCATCAAAATTAATTTAGACTTACCAAAAATGAAGTTGCCAGTTGAACGTTACCCTTTCAGTTTCTAACTGATTCATAAGTTTCATTTAGTTTCCAGGTTTTTAAATTTCGTTGTTGTTTTAGGTTATCGTTTAACACACTGCTAGGTTATTTATTTGTAGGGGCTATTTCCCAGACCTAGGTTTTGCAGGTTAAGTTAGGCTAGGGCTGGATTGCCCTTAAGTTTTTGGTTTTAAAAGTTTAAGGTTTAGAAGGTTTTATTTAAGTTAAGTTAGGGCTATATTGCCTTTAGGTTTTAATAGGGGCTATAACAGCCATTTAATTATTGAGTTAGGGCCGTTGTAGCCCGGTTCGAGTTTCGTCTAGGTACCTAGTTTTTCTCTTACCTTAGTTATTTTCTTTAACTTACTTGCACCTAGTTCTGATAGGCCTCTATTTAGTTAAACATGGGTTTTGATTAATTGCAGTGGTTATTAATTAAGGATACGATTTAATTAAAGGTTGTTAGATTTGAAGGTTGACTCAGTTTCCCGGTTTGGGTAACCACGAGCATTTTAATTTTTTTGAGAAAAAAGGGGCCCGCTTCATGCGGTCAAAAATTTTCAAGACTGGCCAAAGCTCCGTTTGTCTTTGTCCCAGAAACTTTTTTTTTTCCTTCTTTTTGTTAATTAGGGAAACCCAACTTCACTAGTTGGTTAGAAACGAGGGTTTTTATTTTTATTTATTTTGTTTATATTTTCTTTGGAAATATATGCGGTTATTTCTAACCACTTTTTTCAACAATGAGCAAGCATGGCTGATAGGAGCAATGATATATGCAGACATACTACGGCATTGGCATATTTTAAGTGCTCATTCGATAAGTCATCTACCCCTGACGCAGAACCAGTCTTTAACTCTTTAATTAACCTCTTTACTTCAGAAAATGATATCAAAGTATTTTCCCTTGTCCCTCCCACAGTCGTTTCGCTGCAATCTATCTTAAGATTATCCCTACTCACACTGTTTAGAATGTTAGAGTAGTGGTTTTTCCACAGCTTTGCAATTTCATCCTCCCCCGACATCCCATCGATTGTCGGAGGGAGGACATTTTTGACACCCGTTTGATTCTTAACAAATTTCCAAAATTTGTTATTATCGTTATTTATGCGAGCTTCACAGGCTTTTGATGCTCGAATAGACTCTTCCTTCTGTTTACATCGCCTTATGGCCGCCTTATACTGACCCCTACTTCTACACATATTCATGTATACTGGTCCTAATCTGGGTCTACCATGAAAGCACCACAAATCATAGGCGTCTTTCGATTCCCTCTTCAGGGGGGCAATAAAATCATTCCATCCAGGAATAATCTTAGTATGATAGTTGTAAGATTTAATCAGGGGGCTTCCTGCTTCTCTTAACAGGGATATTATCTTACTATAATACCTATCTATGAGTTTACAGTGAGAATCATTTGAGCAAGGATTACTACAGGCAAGATGCAAAATTTCTAAATTATATATATATATATATATATATATAGTGGTGGACCGGATGTCAGTTTTTCAACATCTGCGGATGCGGATCTTTAATTTCAATATTCGCGGATGCGGATATTTAGTTAATCTATCAATATAATATAGAATTATGAATATATGACAATTTTTTAAATTTCGTGATATTACTATTATGGCAAGCAATGCATAAGAATTAAAATTAATATTAATGTTTCATTATGATAAAAATAATAACTTTCTCAAGAGTTTCAGGAACAGAAAATTCAATGAAACAAGTTTCATTCAATTTTCTGTGTTATCAGGTATTTATATTTTGAGGTTTATATATTTGTTTGTTCATTAATAATTAATACTTTACATGAAATGTGCATGACTGGGCATTATAAGCTACTTATAAGCTTATTTAATTGTAAATTACATAATTTATTAGAGGTAATATCCGCATAACATCCGCAGTCAGAAGTGCGGATGCGGATGTTAAAAATGATGTGGATATCCGGTCCACCACTAAATATATATATATATGCAAACAACCACAGGGAAAAGGAAAAGGAAACACGAAATCCGAGCGCTTTCGTGATATATTCACATCTTCAGGGACAAGAAAGAATATGTGAAAAAAAGATGTGAATATATCACGGAAGCGTTCGGATTTCGTGTTTCCTTTTCCTTTTCCCTGTGGTTGTTTGCTTATTAAAAAGATCACGTGTTGTTCTATGATTTTATTGCAATATATATTGCAATATATAGAGAGAGAGAGAGATAAAATATATATATATATATGTGTGTGTGTGTGTGTGTGTTTGTAACTGAAGCAAGATTTGACTTGTCGAGAACCAAAGTTTATTAACAAATAGGGTGACCAGTCTGCAGACAAACACCGTTTATTTATTCCAAACTATCGATTAAGTCACCAGAGGTGTCGAAACAGATTTTTTATTTTCAATTACGATTTTGGGGCACGATACCATTATTTTAAAGAGTAAACTGACTAAATCAGTTTATTGGTTTTTACCCGCAATTTCAACAGAGATGCATTTTACAACACAAATATGAATTATTATGAGGAGGTACTACTTGTTCTTCAGCACCGATCTGTTGCACGCAAATATGAATGTAGTGGGTGCAAATTTACTTACGTGGGCATGACGTCACTTTAACTAAGTATGAGGACTGATGAGTATAGAAGGTGCAGCAGTAGAACTGGTTCATTATTAACAACACCGACATATTAAAAAATTAGAAACAATTTTTCTGTGACGAGTCGTGGCATAAAGGTGGAGAATTTTTCTCTTTTAACTGATCTTTTAAATGAGGATCTTAATTTAATGGAAACTATAATGATCTTCAGACACAAACCTGATCTTAATGAATAGACATCGCTTAAGAACTGGAATGTATTAACGTAATTTCAATTTGTATCCTGTTTTAGTTTCAAATTCAGTGTTCAGCCTTTCTCTCATTTAATGTATAATTTTATAATGTATTCAAAGTTGCGATGTGTTCGTGAAGTGTAAATGTGAAACTTGAATCTCAATGGTTAATTTTAGCATTATTAACTGATGAGGATACAAGCTATACACTCGAAAGTTTTGGAGTAAATAAAGCGTGTTTGTCTACACGCAATGGTCATACTTTATATATATATATATATATATATATATATATATATAACTTGATTCCCATCAGGGATCGAACCCACCACTTCTTGAAGAGAAGGTCACCACTCCTGGCCAAGAGTGTCGTCGTCTATATGTCTCACCATTTGTAAATAATTTGACGAACAGTTGACACATGGATTCCATATTTCCCTGATAACTTCTTGTACCCTTCCACAGATGTATGAGCATTGACAGTGGCCCTCCATAGATCATTCGAGAGCTCCATCAGTATAGGCATGATACCCGATGCCCTTTACGTTATCTGCATCAAAATTATGCCAGAAATGTAAAGGAAACTTACTTACCTTGTGTGAGTTTGAACGACGGTTCAGGATCGACCTGCGGTCAATCTCTCTGCAGCATCTGTCTCATTAAAAAGGTGATCAATCAAATTGAAATAATATTAGTCGTTTATTCATGCTAAAAATATTACAAGATTTTTGTTTGTAAACCAAGGTTTATATGCGTAAACTATTTTCGAATGGTAGAATAGTGTTGCAGACATGGAAAGAGGTTTGTCATGTGTAGGTACAAAACAAATTCTCCAGCCACAGTCATACAAATCGACTGTACACACACACACACATATATATATATATATATATATATATATATATATATATTATATATATATATATATATATATATATATATATATATATAATGATTTTAATTATGAATGGATAATTGAATGAAAAGAGTTTATTGGTAAAATTTTGTACAATATTACACTATTTCCAAGATAGAACACAATCGTTAATTATACGGACGATTTTTTTAATTTATTTTGGTCCTTAAGCTTTTGGCTTTACTTCTTCTAGGTATGAATACGGCTTAAAAACACATTGTTTCGATGAAATAAAACATACTGTTAACATCATACAAAGAAGGCTACAGTTTAATTAAGGAAAATTAATGAAAAAACAAAGAGTTCTAAAACAGGTGTTGAAAATTTATTCAAGAAACAATGAATATGAATGACTGATGATGACAGCAAAGCTGGAAGATCATCAAAGTTCTCAGAATATGATATTAAATACCAAAGATTAATTCACTATGTATAAAGTAAATTCAGTAGTTGCCTCGTTGCAGAAATGCGGGTAACTATCCTGCTGTTAAAGTTGACCCTTCACAGTCTGACATGAATTACGTTAGGTTAAAAGGGTACGTTGTAGTGAGTTTTAGCAAATGTTGATCTGTTCTGTTCATTTCCGTTACCGATATAGTTTACTTTTGAGTTTGAGAACCATAAAACTTAGAAGTTTAAAGCTCTTACGTGTTGTTTCTTTCCTAAAAACAAAAATACGTTTATTACTGAACAGTTTGTAAGTTAAACCAAAGCTGTTTAAGTTCCAATTAAATTCTCTTTCAGATTTAACCCGAGCTAAAGTATTTTTCTCTAAGTGTATAATTTAAATCTGGCGCTATTTGCGAGACTTTTATTTTTTTTATTATCAGACACTACTACAGTGACATTATCTGTTAAGTCTGTGTTCGAACTGAAACATAATTAAAATCATTTATTTAATTAAAATTAATTAAAAGAATTAAGTCTAATTAAAATTATCTACAAATGAAGGGGCAACCCGACGAGCTTAACAAAAGCCCTGAACATGAACTTCTCCGATCTGCTCAAAACTGTTGTTGCCCTCATTTTATTTATTCTGCGCAGTAGTATGAGCGCAAATATGCCGAGGGAGGTGGGGGTAATGGGGGATGGGGGTGATAACATAAAGATGCATTTAGGGAGAGGAAAGTAGGGGTAATGAGGGATGGGAGAGTGTCGGGTGCATTTGAGACGAAGGAGGCAGGGGTAATGGGGAAGAGGTTGATGAGATTTTCTTTTTTTATTAAAAAATAATAAAAATTATATATTTATATATTATATATATATATATATATATATAATATATATATATAATATATATATAGGGTGAGTCAAAAGTCTCCATACATAGGCAAAATGGTTATGATAAATAAGTGATTATTTATTTTTTATTTTTTTGCAGGTGATATGCTGAGATGCCTTTATCCCAAGAAGAGTGTATAGAGATCATTCTTCTGGCAGGATCAGGAAGCTGTCGCAAGGTTGCCGAGGATTTTAACAGGAGACACGCCCCCGGCACGCACATCACACACGACACCGTTGCCAAACTCATTGAGAAGTTCAAGAAGACTGGAAGTGTTGCAGACCAACCGAGAAGTGGCCGTCCACGAACAGCCACTGATGAAGGCACAGCGACTATGGTGCTGGCAGCGTTCGCAAAGAGTCCCCAAAAAAGTACTCGACGGATGTCTGCAGAATGCGGTGTCAGCCAAAGGAGTACCGTCCGCATTATGAAAGAGCACAAATGGCATCCATACAAAATGCAAATGTTGCAGTATCTTAGCGAAGACGACCCGGACAGGCGGCTGGAATTCTGTGAATGGGCAAGAACAAAAGTGGACGAAGACACGGAGTTCTCGGCTGGCATCCTGTTTTCAGATGAAGCCAACTTTTATGTTCATGGAGAGGTTAATCGTCAAAACGTACGTTATTGGAGTGATGACAACCCGCAATGGATGAGTCCCTCAAAGACGCAAGGCGCTGGAAAAGTGATGGTGTGGTGCGGGATATGGGGCAACACAATTGTTGGCCCTTTTTTCATTGACACCAATCTGAATGCCGAAATGTATCTAAACATGCCGCAAGACACATTCATGCCGTCCCTGCTGAACGAGGACGGGGGATTTCCAGCGTACTTTCAGCAAGACGGGGCGCCACCCCATTACGGTATCTGCGTGCGCCAGTGGCTGGATCAGCAGTTTCCGGGTCACTAGATTGGCCGCCGTGGTCCCGTGGAGTGGCCTCCGAGGTCCCCAGACCTCACCCCCCTTGATTTTTACTTGTGGGGGCACTTGAAGGCCATGGTATACCAGATGAAAATACAAAACACGGACCACCTAAAGGAACGCATTCGTGATGCGTGTGCACACATAACACCAGACGTGTTAACGCGCGTTTGCCATGACTTGGAGGAACGCATCCGTATGTGCATTCAGTGTAATGGTGCCCACATAGAGCATATTTTGTGACTTACAAGTGATTGCATAATAAAGTGACCATTTTGCCTATGTATGGAGACTTTTGATTCACCCTGTATATTTAGTGGTGGACCGGATGTCAGTTTTTCAACATCTGCGGATGCAGATCTTTAATTTCAATATCCGCGGATGCAGATATTTAGTTAATCTATCAATATACTATAGAATTAATTATCAATATATGACATAATTTTTCAAATTTCGTGATATTACTATTATGGCAGGCAATGCATAAGAATTAAAATTAATATTAATGTTTTCATTATGATAAAAATAATAACTTTCTCAAGAGTTTCAGCCACAGAAAATTCAATGAAACAAGTTTCATTCAATTTTCTGTGCTACCAGGTATTTATATTTTGAGGTTTATATATTTGTTTGTTTTATATATTTATATTTTAAGGTTTATATATTTGTTTGTTTTATATATTTATATTTTGAGGTTTATATACACGGTGAACCAAAAGTAGGTGGACAGTAGGTTGAATACGGTTTGTTTATTATATTATAAACTATGGTGTCATTATAACTATGGTGTTTGTGTTTTATTATATTAAATATTATAACTAAATTTATTTAAATTTTATTTTGTATTATAGTATACAAAAAAATTAAATATGTATTCTCAAAATAAACGTTATCATTTACTGTCCACCTACATTTGGTTCACCCTATATTTGTTTGTTCATTAATAATTAATACTTTACATGAAATGTGCATGACTGGGGGCCTTATAAGCTACTTTATAAGCTAATTTAATTGTAAATTGCATAATTATTAGAGGTAATATCCGCATAACATCCGCAGTCAGAAGTGCGGATGCGGATGTTAAAAATGATGCGGATATCCGGTCCACCACTAAATTTTATACACACACACACAGGGTGTTATCAAATTATGTTTCATAAATTAATATACATATTCAGGACGTCAAAGTGAACAAAAAAGTTCCTTTGAACAGTAATCCGCAATCGCTTCGTTTCCAGTACTGTGCCCGTTAACTCCTAAAGTTAGTGCCGCTAACGCTAACTCCATAAAATTTAGCGGCGCTAACGCTAATTTTGTCGCTAATTTTTTCTGAAACAACCCCAAATTTATTATATATGTTCTGCCTTCCGTAATTTACTTACATATATTAGCACACAACTTAATATAATTGGTTGGTAAGGTACAAAAATGTGACGTTATACAGTAGTCTACGAACATGAAAACATTTTTATGAAGGAGTCGAGTTCCTTTTTCGTATATATTAATAGGGAAGACAAATCAACGGAAGAATAAATTCTATTCAATTTATACGTCCATATTTAATTCAAATACACAAACTGAAACTCAAAGAAATGATAAAATATTGACAAAGAGAGTGAATCATACCAAAATTTGAATGTTCCATTCATACAACATATTACGGAATAAAAATGGATATTACTGAAAAGTGATTTGGCGAATTGCATTAATTTTCAAAACAAACAAAAACATTAGGTGGTCAATAGGCCCTACTCTTAAACTATTAGGAATTTTATAGCTATTTTACAAATGAGTTTTTTCATTTTCAACAGTCATTTCTCGAAATTCGAATCGGACAGGCTTGATCTTTTAGGCTTAGGAAAAATTAGCGATTAGCGGTTAGTGATTGCCTTCTCTAAAAACTTAACGCCGCTACCTGTTTCGCTAACAATTTTGAAAATTAACGATGGTAACAATATCGCTAATAAAAAAGTTAGCGGCGCTAATTTTAGTGCCGCTAATCCCAGTACGGTTAGTTTTCGCTACTTGTAACGCCCCTCATTCTACATTACATTAACTCCCAGATTATTATTGTTAACCAGCACCATCAAAATTAGAATCCCGACTCAGTGTCTACACCTCAAACACTATATATATATATATCTATATATATATATATATATATATATATTCTGGAATTCACTTTATATTCATTATGAAACACTGCCAAATACGCTATTTTTATGTACAAACAAAAACTGGCGGTGTTTACAATACAGCAATGAACAAAATGCTTTTTCCAGTTTTGTAGGCTTTACATATCGAAAATGTATTTGAAAAATTATACATACCATATATATGCGGCATCGTTTCTGTGTGAGTTCGACATGTCGAACTCAACAAAACTTTACTTCCAATAAATTTTAATGTAAGTACTATATTTTCTTCTCTCATATCATCAGTGAAAGTTGGTTCTTTTTAAAATTATTTTATTTATAACTGTAATTTCATATTTTCTAATCATTATAGTGCTCAGACAGTTTCTCGAAGCTGTTTAAAATGGCGTTATTTTCGATGAATCTCTAATGAAGGAAGCAAACTCAATTATTCATGATGCTTTGTAAGTAAATGTATTATTACTTACATTTTTCACAAACGCGAAACGTCAACCGTTTCTTTCCCAGAACAAAAACAGCTTGATATTTTTTTCCTGTTGATTCAGTATATATATAGGGTGAACCAAATGTAGGTGGACAGTAAATGATAACGTTTATTTTGAGAATACATATTTAATTTTTTTGTATACTATAATACAAAATAAAATTTAAATAAATTTAGTTATAATATTTAATATAATATAACACAAACACCATAGTTATAATGAACACCATAGTTATAATATAATATAACACAAACCGTATTCAACCTACTGTCCACCTACTTTTGGTTCACCGTGTATACAGGGTGTTCGGAAAGTCACTGTGCACTTATATAATTGAGATCGTCCACTCACGCTTGATGACCTGAAAACTGCAATAACTGCGTACATAAGGTCCATTTCAAAAGAAGAACTGACAAAGGTGTTTCAAAATAAAATAAGACGGGTCCAGGCCTGTATTGCTGTTAAAGGACATCACTTTCAACACCTTTTATAAGTTCTGATGGTCCCATCCATAACCTCTATCATATATGCAATGTTATACTATTGTATGCTATTAAATAAATATAAGTGCACAGTGACTTTCCGAACACCCTGTATAATAAAAGTAAACTTAAGATAACCTGGTTTTTGACTGTTCATTTCACGTGTTTAAGTGTGAAATTCATCCTTTATATATAACTTTGGTTAACCTTGGTTTTGCTTCGCCCGCAATTGTTCATTCTGATGAAGGTCAAGTTTGTCACTCCACCTTAGACCTACAGTTCAACGTGGAATCCGAACCACGCCCCACCAGCAGCCCAGCGTCTTAACCACTAGGCTACCCAGGGTACCCATTTATCTACCAACCAATTTTTTTATTGTGTAGACGGATGAACAGCTGGGTTTTGCTGCGCGTCGCCTGCCATCACCGGGTCTCGATCCCAGGGCCGATGTATTCGTAATCAGCGACGTTAACCATTACACCACCGAGGCGTGTATATATATATACACAAAAAGTATACAAAGAGTATTCAAAAAACTGCTCTTTTTGCCTCAAAGTCTCGTAGTCGAGTGAATAAGACGGTGGATCACAAAATTCATATTTTAAACGACAGAGGTTGAACCCCGATCGAGGTAAAATTAATTTATTTTAAGTATTTACTGTTAAACTTAAGTTCCCAGTGTGTTATCCTGGATTAACATATAAAAATTAAAATGCATGTAATTACACTCTGTTAATAAAGATAAACTGAAAAGGAATTAATTGACATTTCCTCCAGTAGATGAAGGGCGGATCTAGGCATTTCAGTAAGGGGTGCCAAAGAAAAAAGGGCACCCCCCCCTAAAATAAAAAGGGCACAGTACTAAAAAAATTTCTTAAAACAGACCACCAGCGAGCGAGTGTAAAATCAATTGTATTGTTTTATTAGATCAGTCTCATTCAAATATGGTACAAAATAAAAATCTAATTTGGGTACAACAGTAATTACAGAAAATTTTTGAAACAATTACAAATGTCTTGCCAATTAACAGAACTATCAGATTAAGATGAAGATAAAAATAGTGATATGGTGGCACCAATACTAAGGGCACCTATGAAAACCATTACAACTACAAATTTGGAAGTGCAATGTATACGGATAAAGACTCGAAATAGAATTTGAATAAAATAAAATAACCATGATCTATTTACAAAAACAAAATTTGTTTTCACAGGCATACACATCATTCAAATAGGGCACTTACACTTGAAAAAAGGGTACTTACAAGAAATTGAGGGGGGGGGGGGTCCGAATGTCGTCGACCCCCTCCCACCTAGATCCGCCCTTGTTAGATGGTGCCACCCACTCAAATATTTTGATTTGCTATCAGTCTATTAGTTTTACGCTGAAAAGCTACATAGGAGGCCCAAGTAGCCTTGCGCTTCATACTGTATATAAATTATTTTCACATCATTGTCCTACGTAAAATATTCTTTCCCATATTTCAGTGCTTAGTTTTTATAAGGTTAATTCGGTTCTGTCAGAGTGCTAGTCATGTATTTTAAGTGGACAAAAACAGTTGACAAAAGAAAGAATAATTAGTTCTACAAATTGATGAAATTCCGCCAATGTGAAGAAAACCCGGATGGAATGTCGTACTTGAAAACAGCGGTTGTGACTGAGGGAATGATTTTCTACGAAGTGATGGAAATACAGCTCTCTGTTAATAGAAAAAGAGGAAGTAACCAATTGAAGTGAAAGGTTGGGATTATCCTCCGAAAATTTAAGATATTACGTCGCTTCATACGGAGTAGATGAATAAAAGGAAAATCAACATCATTCCTCAGGCAACTGACCAAACGACAATTATAAAATTGTGATACACATCACCCGTCAAAAAATTAAAGAAAGTTCTTGCCAGGAATGACTGCTTCATCGCATAAAAACATTTTTTTTAAATGATCATAAATAGCTCGACAGATTTGTTTCCTTTATTTACCATAATAAGAAGAGTGTGAATATCCTTGCTTATAGCTAACAACTGAGTAACAAACAAGCTGTTTGTAGTTGCAGAACTAACGGGAAAAACAGAAATTTTGCATTAAAACATAATTCTGTGTGGATCAATAACCAAAGAATTATGAGAGCTTACATAAGGTTTATGACCATCAGAAGTGTTTTTAGAGTGCACTTCAACAAGTCTCACACTAGATGCTTGTTTAACGAAGCACTAAAGATAACACTTATTACAAACAACAGCTTCACCAGAGATGTGTATCACTTACGCATTGGAGTTGAAACAGAAAGGTAGTAGGCTACCAATTAATACATCAAAAGAAGAATTGTTTTACTAATTAAGAATGATATATTCAGCGGCGAAAGAATTAGTTCAGAGTTGCTAATATTTAAGAATGTAAGGCTATACTGACAAATTTTTAGGAGAGGAAGCTCCAAGACGTTCGAAACTAAAATTCTTACACAAGGTGACTTGGCTACTAACATCAATTAGAGGCAAAAATAAAAATTTAAATTATGAATTTGACATTACTCGAAATATTTAGATTTTTAGGATCACCTGAAGATCAAGGCCCCCAGCCTTCTGTAGTTAGCTTTATAAGGCTAACTAACGAAAATATCACGACCTAACCTAACCAATCGTCAAGGGCGTACAGTTGACCTAACAATTGGTTAGGTTAGGTCGTGATATTTTCGTTAGTTAGCCTTATAAAGCTAAAAAGAAGGCTGGGGGCCCCTAATCTTCAGGTGATCCAATTTTTAACATTAACAAGACATAATACCAAATTCACACAAGGTTTCTTAAAATGAAAACTAAAACTGAAAATGAAAATGAAATTTTAACTAAAACAATTTTTGTTGCGAGCGTCCACACAACATTTTACCGTGAACTAAAAAAAATTTTAAGCAACCTTTATAAGAACGGGGCAACTGATATTTAATTTTAATTTAGGTATTACTAATTTCTTAATATTAAAAAAAAAGAAAACTAGAGATAATTTAAAAGCTCCAACTTCATTTTTAAATTAAACAGGCTAAATGATTCTTAAGGGCAGTTCAAAAATTATGTAACGCTATTTTTGTTAAAACTTGACACCCTCACCCACCCCTGTGACGTTCCGTCACGCGAGACCAGACACCTCCTAAGATTTTACGTAACACTTCCCCAACCCATCCGACCAACAGTAACGGCTGTATATGTCACACAGCACGCAAATTTCATTTCTCGGTATTTTACACATTATATTTATTATTTTTATTATTATTATTATTATTATTATTATTATTATTATTATTGTGCTTAAATTCTGACAATGTACGATATTTTTTTTTCTGAAAATACAACAATTTTGTGGTTCCAATATTATTGGCACCTCAAAATTATCGTAGTAATAGAGATATCTTAAAGATATCTCTACTTTTCAGATCTAGCAACGCTAACGTGTGGCCAGTGTTGTGCTGATTGGTTAAGATAATCGAATGTTCGGAAGTGTGAATTGTGTCTGGTTTAATCAAATTTGGTTCTAATCGATCATTATCTCACTTGTTTGTCGAGCCATGGTTGACAGAGAAAAACTCTACAACAGCCTCATTGAAGGTTATGGGAAAGCTCACCCAGAAACGTCAAAAAAGGTCGCTCAACTTGAAGTTTCGAAAATATGGACTGAAATGAAAACGCAACCTGACGACATCCAACATGCCGTGTCGGAGAAAATTCAAGAATGGAAACAAGTAGAAATGAAGAGGAAAGGACGCCTGCTCTCGTTTTAGTCAAAGGTAAGTGGGAAAGGGTGGTTTTACCATCATTTGCCAAGGCAGGAAGCCGCACATTACTGCTAGAAAATCTAGAAGAGGAAAAGCCATTGTTATCCCAAAGTGATATGATGACTAAGCTAATTAATGCAGCATTGCTTGTATATATTAAGTTAAGGTGTATATATATATATCCATCTCATAATTGTAAGGTTAGTGAAAAATTGTCACTTATTTTAGAGCCAGCATTTTTGGGCTCTTCAGGTATCATTTTTGGGCACTGGTAGCGTCCTTTCTACTCTTTTGTTGAATGCGGCACTGCTAGGGCGTGGTCTTAAAGAGAGCTCTCTTGCAATTCAGTTTGGTAATTTAGATACAGGATTGTTGCACCGTGCAATGATGCAGGTTGTGTTGTTGCAAGGTTTAGAAGGAAGCTCATAAATAGTGCCCTTTTTTCAGTTTTATATTACTAAAGCCTAAAGTAGGCCCACATCGAATCAGCAACCGTAAGGTAGAATAGGACCTCTAAGCCCATAAAGTCTGTTTTAGTCTCGCTTAACTTAGGCTATAAGTCAAAGTAGGCCTCCGGAGCTTGACTGTTCAAGGCTCAGCTGGGATTCCGAACCCAACAAGAAAAAATAAAAAACAATTACACCTGTCAAAGATATTAACCCGTGAATGCTCAGAATTTTTTTAATATTATGATCGGTCACATTTGTATATACTGTATGACAACCAGGGCCGGATTAATGGGGGGGCAGAAGGGGCAGCTGCCCTGGGGCGCATTCTCGGAAGGGGCGCTAAATATCTATATTTGGTATATAGTTAATTAAATATAGCTTAGCATAAGCATCACAATTAATAAATAGCAATACAATTAGTTGTTATTTATTAAAGTTAAACAAATTATTCCTTTTGTTCCTGGGCGCAAAAAGTGTTAATCTGGCCCTGATGACAACTGTTGCCAGTTACCTGTTTGCTGTGTTGTACTAACAATGTGAATGCGCGATTTCCATCACTATTTGTTCACTTAGTTCTTGGTAACAGCGTCTTTTTGCAGAAGCAAAGAAAAAGTTCGCGTGTCCTAGTTTACAAAGCGAACTGCAAAAACGTATGTGCGGAAATTGCAGACTGTATCACGCGTCCGTCAAGTCTGTGACGGTACAGTCACGATTCTGCCAGAAAAAGGACGCTGCAACGATGAAATCTGCACTCCAAACTGCAGTGCAGCGTGTTCTTCCTCAGCGTATGGCGGCCAAGCGTCAACGCGAACTTATATGAGTTGTCAGGGACATGGAAAATGAAGAATTTGAATGGTTTGATGAGGACGACGTCAACACGGACGATTTAGAAATTCTACCTAATTTATCTGTCGTCATAGTACACCACTACTTTCTCCTGAATCTCGACGACAATTGTGGGAAGATGACATCTAAATACGGCAATATGCTTGTATCTTTAGCTTTTATCCTTTATTCTTATTGCCTGTTATCATTGTAATAGTGGTAGGACGCTTTACCCTACCTATTTTTATTAACTAATTTTTTGGTAAAAATTTGATTGACTGAATTTGGAACACATTTCATAAATTGATAATGCTGTTCTAACAACTTGTACTATCAATAAGTTTTCTAAATTAAAAAAGCAGAGCCTTCGGCTCCCTACCCTACGGGCGGGGCTTGTGCTTCGCAAACTCGTCTACGGCGAGGGCATGTTAGGGTTATCCTTTTGAGGGGAGGTCATTCTTCCTCTTCCCCGAAACCCCCTCACCCCCTTTATACAACTTGGGGAGCTAACTCCCACCCCCTTGTTACATAACCCCCTCTCCCATTACCCCTTCTCTCATTAACCCCCCAGGGGGGAAGGGGCTGGCACCTTGCAGCAATTGATCAACATTGCCATTGCATATGCACTCAAACATTTTGCGGTCATATTACTTTGAAACATTGTGGGTCATTTTTTTATATTTAAAAATGGATTTTTTTTATTTAAAATGAAGGAATTGTAGGGTTTTTTTAATGTTTAAGGAATAAGTGTATTATTAGTGTTATTATAACCCTTTGGGTTGTCAGCACCAGGGCCGCCGAGAGCTGCCCCAGGCCCCGGGGAAGGATTGGTATATGGGTCCCCCCCGTTTACTCAGTATTTTATTATGAATGTTTTTTGTGTACATAACAAGCAAACTGATTATATGTCCAAGTCACTATTCAAAACATACAGTATGAATAAACAACTCAGAAGAAAATGACCATTTTATTTTTCGAATCAATTATATTAATTCTATGACCATGCAATTTACAAATGCAGTACCAGTCCATGCAGACAAGATAATTGTTTACTGCAAGATTTTCATAATTAGAAGTGTACTTTCTTTGCCTTCTCTCTAGCAAAGTGGTAAATGATTCTGATGAAATTTAAAGTACTGGCTAACTGGCTTTCAATTACAATGGTTCCCAGATCTGTCAGTCGGTCTTGGGCATTGGTGAATCGCAGATAATATTTTATCTGTTTCAGTTTGACTATGATAATCTCTATAAAATGTAAGTTCATTAATTATATTTCCTCTCTGTTATTTAATCAATTGCTTTACTAATATTTTTAGATTTTATCCCCCTCTTCCCGGGCCCCTAGAGGTCCGGGACCCGTGGATTTATCCCGGCTTCCCCGCCCTCTCGGCGGCCCTGGTCAGCACTTAAAAAAAAAACCCGGTTATCCATTGGCCACAGGCACAGAAGGTTCATAAAATAGTCATTGGTTAATAGGTTACGTAATGCCGTTGGAACCCTCCCCCCTACCCACATGTAATATTCTATAACAACAGTGGCCAAACCCCGGCTCGCGAGCCGCATGTGGCTCTCGAGGTTGTTAACTGCAGCTCGCGAGACAATTTTGGTTTTTATTGTATTTATCATACAAGACAAAATTCATAATACAAATATAATTTTTTTTTCACATAAAAAAAATATGAAAAAAAACAAGGAAAAATTGAATTGACAATAAAATGCGTCATGCGTACGACAATTTCTTTTGCGTGACAGGCACTAAGCGGGATAATTATGTAATTAACACCAATCGCCACTCACCAGTGTCCAGTACCCCTCGAGCTACCCTGCAGGCCGTGTGTAGTAACGAGTGAGTGTGTTTTAAAATTGGCTTCTTAGATCAAATAGTGGCTATTTTTCTCAGCTATACAAGTGAAAGTTATACAACCCCTTAGTTGATTAAAATGACTGAGCAGACAAAGTGTAAGAAACGGAAATATGAAGAAGAAAATAGAGTTTTTAAACAGAAGTGGGAGGAGAGCGTTGCCTTTACTGTTAAGGGTGGGAAACCTGTGTGTCTTATCTGCCACGTGGCACTCAATCACTTTAAAGCCAGTAACTTAAAGCGTCATCATGGAACTAACCATAAAAATTTTATTATGGAATTTTCTCCCAAATCAGAATTGCGGAAGACTAAGTTAACAATGTTGAAATCTAGCCTAGTTGCCCAACAAACTGTACTTTCATCATTGTAAGACAGCTGACTTAACTACTGAAGCTAGTTTTGTTATGGCATGGAATATTGCTCGTGCTCAACTTCCCTACAGTAGTGGAGAATTTGATGCTCATTGCAGAGTGATTTGAAGAATTCTGTTGCATTCAGTTTGGCCCTCGATGAATCCACAGATATTAAAGATAACCCTCAACTGACGATATTTGTTCGTTATGTTACTGGCGATGGAAATGTGAAAAACTCTTGAACTTACTGACCCTAAGAGAAACCACCAGAGGGGTTGACATAAAGAACGCACTTGACGAGGCATTATCAAATGCTCAAGTACCATTGAATAAACTTGTCAGTGTTGCAACAGATGGAGCACCAGCCATGGTAGGACAAAATGTAGGCGATCCCAAGTATCCTGTTTCTTTATTTACTGTATCATTCACCGTGGTCATTTGGTAAGCAAGTACTTTAGGTATGACAGTGTTATGAAATGTGTTCTAGAAATTGTGAATTTCATTCGTTCAAATGCAAAAACGCACCGAGCGTTTAGAAATTTTATCGAGGAGCTGGATCTTCAAGATAAGCCAGATGACCTTTCATTCTACTGTATTGTACAGTGGTTATCAACTAGTAATCTCCTGAATAGGTTTGTTGCACTGTTGGAGCCGATCATTGATTTCTTGAAAGAAAAGGGAAAGTCATACCCACAACTAGAAGATCACGAATGGGTGCAGAATTTGATACTTTTTACTGATGTAATAATACAACACCTTCAAAATCTAAATTTGGCACTTCAGGGAAAGGATAAGGTCATTTCTGACCTTACACAGACAGTTTTCAGTTTCCAGAATAAAATGAAGCTCTTCCAAAAAGATCTAGTAACAAAAAAATTTGACCACTTTCCTCACCTGAAAAACCGAGCAAACACTTTTCCTGATATTGAAATAAAAGATAGTAAATTGGAGGAATACAAAGGTAAATTAGAAGGACTAATTGATGATTTTCAGTCCAGGTTTGATGAACTAAAGAAGCTAAAACCATGCTTCGAATTTCTTGTAAATCCTTTCCTGATTGATGTCGTCAACGATGACTCTCCTGTTACCACACCTTTTGTTACGGAAGCTGCTTCAATACAAACAGAACTTTTGGAGTTACAGGAGGACGTGGGATTAAAGTTGATACACAAAAGCTTATCTGCAGTTGAGTTTTGGAAGCAAGTACCAGAGACAAAGTATCCTCACCTCAGGAAAACCAGTTTCCGACTTATCTCAGTTTTTGGGACAACTTATTGCTGTGAAGCACTCTTCTCGGTAATTAAGTTTGTAAAGTCAAAACATCGTGCTGCCCTCACTAACAAACACCTGACTGAGCTTCTTCATACCGCCTTAACATCACATCAGCCAGACTTTAAAGCATTAACAGCCAAAATGAAGACCCAAACTAAGCCTTCTACAAGCAGTAATTAAACAATTTAATAATGTCAGTATAACTATATGTATATGCAGAGCTGGGCAATAAATACATTGAATGTATTTAAATACTAAATACTAAATACATGGGAGAAATGTATTTAAATACTAAATACTAAATACATTTTACGAATGTATTTAGATACTAAATACAAAATACATCAATTGTATTTAAATACATTTGTAAATACATTTTAAATACATACAAATTTTAACATATGCATTCACTAATTCATGTTTTGATAAATTTCTACTTTAGGGGACACGGTGAATTTCGAAATAAATACACCACTCGATAGATCAGACGATTTTAAAAGCTTTTTCATCAATGAATTTTCCATCGCAAATTGGATTGATTGCAACGAGTTAGTTACACAGGCCCACTTAAGGCAGAGCCGTTTTGTACGATTATTCGGTCAATTTCAAGATATTTTTTGATGTCTAAAAAAACACTTACCTTCAGATGAGTGTACAGATTCGTTGTAGCATTGCTTGCAGCAGAGACTTCGTGTTTACACAGCAAGCAGGTGCACTTTACCTTATTACCGTCTTTAGATTTAATTTTAAAGTATTTTCCATCAAACAGAGGGTGCACTAAATTGTTATCTGCAGATATATCACTGTTTGATTCACCGGATTTGCTTGTTGAAGCCATGACACGCACACGATAAAGAAATCAACCGCTTTCGACTAAGAGTAGCACACAACTGATTGAACTGACACGTTGAAACATGAACCATGCTGTACTACACTGTCGACGCGTCGTACTGTGCTAGTACAGAACGTGTATTAAACCAGTAAAAGTATTTACATTTTTATATTTTGAGTATTTAAATACATTGTATTTAAATACTCATTAAAGTATTTAAATACTATATTTAAATACATGAAAAACAATGTATTTATAAATACAGTTCTAAATACACAAATGTATTTAAATACGTATTTAAATACAAATGTATTTAAATACTGCCCAGCTCTGTACAGTATATGTATATGTTTTTAATAATTAAATTCTTTTTAAAATATTTTGCGGCTCTCGTACATCTGAAAAACGTCGTATGTGGCTCTTGGGTCCAGGAAATTTGGCCACCCCTGTTCTATAACGCTTGAACATACACCCCTCACACCCAGAGGCGGATTACCTCGGGCCCCCAGGGCAATGAAGAATATGGGGCCCTTTTCTATAGCTTTTTATTAACAATACATGTACACAGTGCTGTATTAAGGATTTTTGGGCCCTGGGGCCAAAATATTCTTGGGGTTCCTCAACAAGACAAATCTTCGAGTCATGTAAATTAATAAAACCATTCATTTCTAAATCAAATAATGCAAGTTTTACACAAATACCAAGCTGCTACAATTACACCAAACCAATTACACAACTACAAGTCCACTACTAATCTACCAAAGTTGGTCACAAAATCACAGGTATTCTGGTTTCCTTCCAGTGGGTTCCGAGCCATGTTGGAATTACAGGTAATGAGATGGTTGATACGCTGGCCAAGGCTGCTCATTCCCTCCCTGCTATAACTTCGCTATATTTCCATCCAGGCGAGGGTTTTGCAGTAGCTAAAGTGGCAGTGCAAAATGATTACAAAACCCAATGGGAGAGATTACGGCACTCAACTCTCTATGGAATGTTTAAGCCTTCCTGGGGCACAAGAAATTGGCCTGTACCTTCTTCCCACTATAAAGCTTCTATAATATTTAGATTCCGTTCTGGCCATGTAGGCCTTCAGGCTTACTTACACCGGATTGGACTAGCTTTCTCCCCATTATGTGTTAGTTGTAATTTACCAGAGACACTCCCATTTCTTTCTTTTTTGTCCATGTTATACTAGGCAAAGGAAAAAATTAAGATTCTCTCTTTTGCAATATGGTGTCAGGAACTTTACTTTATCAGTCCTATTAGGTGGGGATAGTTTTTCTCCCCCATTGATACACTTCACTATGGACCAAGTATTCAAGTTTGTAGTGGCATCTGGGCGGTTGAGAGAGTTTTAAATCTTGCATTGTATACCGATTTTCATTCCCACAGGTTTATTAATCTGTTACCTCCTAGTTACTCCATCTGGCTGTTACTGTTGACTTAGTACTTGGTTCCATTTTATCAGTTCATGTTTAGTAGTACTAACAGGCTTCATATTCATCCCTTTCTGAGTGTTCTGGAATTGGCCCCAGAAATGAAGAAGGTAATGGTGTGCTTTCTCTATTGCTGTCTCATCCCAATAATAATAGACCCAGCACTTGATGTAGGAACAGTGGAAGTTCTCCGGGAACAAGGTGTTTTGGTCTTGGAGGATGTAAATAGCTTTATTGGCTGAGCTCCTCCATATAAAAAACTTCAAACAATCAATCAAATCACAAAATCATCCACCACCAGAATACAAAAGTTTTTTGAGCTGCTTCATATCACTAAATTTTCCAATCACAAACTCAGTATTTAAATTCTGCAAAATATTCTTTTCTATGCATAATAATGACCGAAAGATATTGTTGAGCATTCCAAATTTATCATTGATATTATAAACATCGGCCCCTAAAATAGCTGGGCCCTGGGGCCTTCCCCCCGCCACCCTTTAATACGCCACTGCTCACACCCTAGAGTGTTAAATAATTTTTAAACGGCCCCATACAGATAAACTAGAGGCAATAATAAGGATAAAATTTCACTTAAATTTTAACAATAAATGCTGACAGTAGCTAGGAATACGTATCGGATTGGCTTGGCTGACGATCTTCTTTAAACTTGATCGGACGTACCTAGAATAGCTTGTAAACAAAAGTTCAAATAATTTGGGAGTACGAGCTTAAAATTTTAAGTGATTACAATATATATACTTGAATTGGAATTATTGGCGTTTCTGAATCTTTCAAAGAATTTTATTTTTAACTAGCTAGGTCTAGGCTTTTAGCCAGGCCTTATTATACCTTTTTGTGGTTATTTTGGTGTAGGGTAACATACTATTAGGCCTAGGGACCTAACTTGGGCCCTAGGCCACCTGGTTTGTTAATCGTAGGTAAGCCTGCGCCTGTACCTCGGTCTTGAGGAGGGTCGTATGGCTGAACACGATCGTTCATCACGAGATGCATCAGGGCTTGGAGTTGGAGTTGAGACTCAGGCTCAGCCTAGGTCTGGCCCATCCCATAACCTTGAGAACCTTGACCCCGATCAGTTAAGCGACTCAAACTCTGAAATGGATATTCCTTTAGCTGTTTCTCAGCAGCCTAAGGCTTCTGGAAATGCTAAACGAGACAATAGGCTTAAGCAAACCAAACGTAAAAAGTCTCCTCCTGGAAGTCCAAATTCATCTAGATCTAGTGTTGGTAATGACATTAGTATTTTTGACCCCTTAGATTCTTGTGAATTGGAAACTGCTGTTGCAGATGCCACAGCTGAATTTTTGGGCTGGCAGAGCCAGAAGACCAGAAGTTCTAAAAAGCGGGCTAAGGCAAGCCCAAGTTCAACAAGGCAATATACGCCTCTTTTTACTGAAACTGAGATCAGGTCTACTACAATAGGCCCATCCCAAGAAGCTGCTCCTGGTACTTCTGGTTTCGACACTGTTTCTGAGGAAGGAATGGGAAAGGTTAATCAGAATCTGGGTCTATCACCAGATCCAGTTGGCTCCATTTCAGCTTGTCAGAATGGTAAATTGGCTGATGCCTTCCGAAGGCCGTATAAGAATATAGTTCCACAACGAATGGGCCTAGCTGAAATCAATAAACTTTCACTGAGTGATTTTGCTCCCCAGATCTCTTCAGAGACTGTTGTTAGGACTATTGTGCTATGGTTTGATGATGCTTGTCATCATCAGGCAGGGGAGGAATTTTTGCAAAGCAAAATTAAGGTGGTTGGGCAGCTTAGGGATTCTATATTGAGTTCACTTAGGATCACTGGGTTCCGCCCGAATCCTCTTCGCCATTGTTTGGCAATTGATCTTGACCAACAGTCTTATGATACCCTTTCTCTGCAGAAGATCACCACATTTGGTACATTCCAAGTGTCTTGCCGATTGCCCGCAAGCAAACAGGGCAATTATGGAATAGTATACAATATAGATAATTCCTTAATGGACTCAGAGATATTATCTGAGCTTGAATATAGTAATCCTACTATAAAAATAAAATCTGTTTCCCGCTTCCAGCCTCCAAAAAACAGGAATTCTTTGGGCTCAAATTTATCATTGTCCCCGCCAGTTAAAGTGGAGTTTGAGGGGCCTATTCCTCCTCATCTGTACCTTTATTATGAAAGATATAGAGTTAAAGAATTTGTACCTAGGCCTATTCGATGTTTTAAATGTCAACTTTTTGGACATATAGCTCAATCTTGTCGAGCTACCACTGATCATTGTGCAGCATGCGCAGGTCCCCACAGAACAGATACTTGTCAGGTACAGTCTGTACATCGTTGCTTCAATTGTGATGGCCCTCATATGGCTTCTTCAACTGAATGCCCAGCATTCACAGAAGCAAATTTAGTTTCAAAAATGGTTAAAAAACATGAGATGAGCTATAGTACAGCTGTCAAGTTAGTCCATAAAGTTACTCGAAACACCAAGGTTCACCCTATCCCCAGTGCTGTATCAGTGCCCTCCAATGATGGATTGTCCCATGGCAGTAGGGGTCCCAAACCGGCTAGGTTGGAGCTTACCTCTGGTGCTGGGCCTTCTCATCATGTTGAGGTTCATGCAAATGTCTCCCCACCAATTATTAACTACAAGAGTTTACCTCCACCCCCCCCTAAACCAATTATGTGTGACATGTCCACACAAACTTCAGCTCCTACGGAAACTCTCCCTGCACCAATAAGCATGGCATGTCCACACAAACTATGGCTTCCAAGGAAATAGAAAGTAAGACTAAAGTTACTCCACAAAAAACCAGTATATTGGACTTTATTCCCCTTGATACACTAACTACTCTTATAAATGATATTGTTGCCACCTGTAAAACTACTTCTATTGCAGGTCCCCATCCTGCATCAAGAGTGCGAAAACTTTTCATGAAAGCATTTTCTAGTACCTCTATCAAAAATACTCGTTCATCTCTGAAACCAGCTTCACCATCCCAAAACAAACATGGATAATAGGTTTTCTTTAATATTTTGGAATGCTCGTAGTCTACTTAGTAACCTTAGTGAGTTTAAGTTAATGTTGTATAAGCAGCGTCCCGCACTTTGTTTTGTATGTGAATCTTGGTTGAAATCTCACATTAATCCCAGGTTTCCAGGATACTGTATTATTAGGAAAGATAGGACCCATGGTCATGGTGGTGGGGTACTACTACTACTACGCAATGATTGTACACTTTTACCATTCCCATTGCAAGAATATCCAAATGGTCAGTTTGGGATCCTAGCCTGTAAAGCTTATCTTGACAATAGCTGGCTCACAGTATTTGGTATTTACAACCCTCATGGTTATCAGGTTTTGTCTCCCTCAGAGTTAGACTTTTACATCTCCCAAAGCCCCCCAGCCTCAAAGATCATAATCTGTGGAGATCTTAACGGCAAGCATCCTTCTTGGTCTTGTGGCACACCCAATCAGGCTGGGAAGGACCTCTTTAACTATATCTTGAATTCTCCCACTTTATGTTTACTTAGCCCTCCTCATTTAGTTACTTTTTATGATTCATTCTCCGGTTCCCCCTCGTCCTTGGACCTGTGCATTGGGTCTGTATCTTTCCTCAGTGTGATCGAAATCAAGACCTTGGCCGATATTGGCAGTGACCATCTTCCAGTAATAGCTTCTCTCCCCCTTGCAGCTGCTTCTGACAGTATTACCCTCCGAACAAAGTGGAAGATTCCCCGTAACTTTGATTGGAGAAATTGGTCAAAAGTGCTCTTCTCCTTTTGTGATACCCATGCAACATCTGACAATCCAGTTACTCCCCAATCCATTGCAGATGATTTAAATCATCTTGCCTCTACTCTGTTCACCAAATCATCAGGGAAACCCAAACTGACAGCAAATAAGCCTTGGTGGAACGAAGCCTGCTCACGGGCAGTAGCTTTACGCCGCCTAGCAAAGAGACGCTACCACAGGAATTGTACAATCCCCAATTTAATAGACTGTAAGAAAAGAACTGCACAGGCTAAAAGAATTATTAAAAAAGCAAAACGTGACTCCTGGAAAGTTTTCTGCTCCTCTCTAAATTGCCACGCTCCAATCTCACAAGTGTGGAGGAGATTTAACTCTGTTAGGGGAGTCAGAATATACCATCAATTCCCCGTTCAAATTGACAACAAACCATTAGCCCCCGAGGACAAGGCCCTCGCTTTTAGTAACTATTTTTCTACCATGTTTCATGGTTCCTTTCAACATTTAAATACAGCCTCTCAAACTGAGTTTATCTCATCAAGTATGAATACCCCTATGGATGATCTGGATGTTCCTTTCCATCTTCATGAACTTGCTTCTGTTTTAATAACTCTCCCAGACAATAAGGCTGCTGGTTCCGATGATATACCGTATGAATTTTACAAATATGCTCCCCCTCAGTTTCATTTACAATTGCTAACACTTTTTAATCACTCATGGGAATTCAGTATAATCCCACCTCCCTGGGGGCATGCACTTATTATGCCAATACCAAAGGCAAATAAAGATTTAACCTTCTTACAATCATATAGGCCCATTTCTCTCTTAAACACATTGTAAAATTATGGAAAAAATGGTCTACAATAGACTGTATTACTATGTGGAATCACACCACCTCCTCTCACCCTTTCAAAGTGGATTCCGTAAAGGCAGAAGTGTCATTGATCAACTACTTAGGCTAGAACATGTCATCAAAGAAGTATTAGTTACAAAATCAGTATGTGTAGTTGTCTTCATTGATCTCAAGAGTGCCTTTGATTCGGTCTCTCACAAAGAATTGCTTTTCAAGTTGGCAAATTTGGGTATCACTGGAAAGTTGTTGCAGTGGCTTCGGGCATTTCTGGAGAATAGAACATATCAGGTCTGTCTGCAGGGTTGCTTCTCTCCCTCTGTGGCCTCCTCAGTGGGTGTACCACAGGGATCTATTCTGAGTCCCTTGCTATTTTCAATCATGTTATCTGACCTTCCCTCCTTGGAACCTGTTAAACTCTCTGCTTTTGCAGATGATTTGGCAATTTTTCATAGTGCTGGTACCCTCGACGAAGCTATTTCTGGGATTCAAGCTGCTTTGGATAGAATTAATGCTTGGACTGCTGAATGGGGATTTAGCGTTAGCCCCCTGAAATCCTCTTTCCAAATTTATACCAGAAAAAAGATCAGAACTCTTCCTAACTTAATTTTCAACCTTGCCCCCATTCCTTTTGTCAGAATTCAGAAATTTCTAGGTCTTTATTTTGATGCTCCCTACCTTACTTGGAAGCCTCATATTGAACATCTTGTTACAAACTGTTCTTCTAGATTAAACATTTTAAAAACACTCACTGGATCATCTTGGGGTTGTCAACGACAAATCCTGCTATCATTTTATTCTGCCTTTATTCGTAGTAAGATAGAATATGGAGCAATTTTGTATGGTTCTGCTGCTACAGTTCATTTAAAGAAACTTGATGTATTGCAGAATTCAGCTTTAAGGATAATTACTGGAGCTCTACGCTCTACACCAATAATATCTCTGCATTGTGAACTCAATGTTTGGACCCTGGAAGAAAGACGTACCCTCTTACTACTGACCACACTTTATCGATTCTATGGGGCAGACTCCCAACATCCTGTTTTACTGGAAGTCATAGATGACTTCCCAAAACATCGCATGCTGCCATGGCATATAGTTTCTAGGGGCTCCTATATAATCAGAGCTATGTCAGCACTGATTTTGCGTGGTATTGATCTTCCTTCTCCAAACTATGTCCCCTGTCTCCCTCCCTTCCCACCTTGGGAAACCAATTGCAATTTACCAATCTCTACAGACCTTGTCCTACCTGTTACTAAGAAGGACGCACCCCATCTTCTTCGTGCTGCATTTTATAGTACTTTGGAAATTAGACATGAACAATCAATCCAGATCTTTACAGATGGGTCTCGAACAGTGCTTACAAATACTGGTACAGTATCTGTTGCTGCCGCATTCTATATTCCATCTTTACAGGTTGAGTGCTTTTGGCACCTATCTGATATACTCTCAGTGTTATCGGCAGAATTGGTAGCAATCCAGATGGGCCTTAGGTGGCTCATTGAAAATGCGCATCTTCCTGGTGCATTTGTTTTCTGTGTCGACTCATTATCAGCCCTTCATTCATTACCTCATGGTAATTACACGGAAATAACTTCAGATATTGTGTCAGCTGTGAGGTCACTGTGTGGCAGGGGTATTCATGTGTCTTTTCAGTGGACCCCTGCCCATTGTGGTGTCATATCGAACGAGAAAGTGGATCGGTTAGCTAAACTTGGGCATTCACTTCCCCGCATAACAGTCAGACCAGTTCCTCTATCTGATCTTCTTCTTCATGCCAAAAATGTCTTGGAACAGGAAAGGAGAGAAACCTGGCAAAGGAACAGGACCCTAACACCTCTTGGTCTTATAAAAAAAGATTTGGAGACCTGGCCTTGGGCATCAATATCTTGCCGACGATCTGAAGTAGTGTTGACACGCCTGAGGGTGCAACACACAGGCCTAAATGACCATTTTTATAGGCTAGGTATAGCAAACTCCCCATTTTGTGTTTCTTGCCATGTTCCAGAAACTGTTCCTCATATTCTCTTCACTTGTTGGAAATACCACTCGCTAAGAACGAAAATGCAGCACAAACTATCTAAAATAGGTGTCAAGAACATGACACTACAAATTCTCCTTGGAGGTGGTGGCTTCAGTCCCCTCTACAATATCAAATCCAAAAGACTCTATTAATATTTCTAAAAGACTCTGGTTATATCAAACGCATTTAACGTTGCTACAACACATACTGTACCATATTACCTAATTTATCAAATTACTTGTACCACACGTTATATACATATAATTATATGATTATTATCTCGTATACTATATGCTGCATTGTGCTAACTCCTGTTTTCTATTTTTCATCTTGCAATAATTTAACAATTACCGAAATTGCTTTAATTTATAGTCTTGCTGATCATGGGACTATTTAAAAGGACCCTAAGTCAGCAATAAAACATCAAGTCAAGTCAAGACAATAAATGCTGCAAAGATATGAGTCACAACTAAGATTCTCCAGCTTTTTACGTTTCTTTGAAAGTTTAGAAGTTTTCTTTTAAGGTACGTTATTTCCTTTGCATATACTGTACATGAATATTTTTTAACCTTTTGAACCCTGCCAGCATTTTTTCAACTTGACTATCTGACAATCGTGAGCTAGTCCGATTTGACGTTATGAACTCAAAAGAAGAATGTGTAATGTCAATATAAACAATGGCAGAGCCAAATATTGAATTGTCTCTTGATTCTGTTAGAGATTTTATGGTATATAGAGGAGGAAGGGTAACAAACCATGAGTTAGTTAAGCATTTCAAGTCATGTTTAACCAGTACTGAAAATAAAGGTAAGATATATTTATTTAACTGAAGTAATATAGGCTTGATTAGGGCCTAGTCTGGCCTCAGGTCAGTGGCTACCAAACTGCATAATTTACTCGAATTCGTAAGAGTTCAAAAAACTTCACTTTTTTCTACGTGAAGGTCAAAATATGAAAGTGAAAACCCACTCTAATAGACAGAGTTTATTTCCACAACAGTTTCGACGCCCACTGGCATCCTCCTCGGGTGGATACAGAAACACCCGAGGAGGATGCCAGTGGGCGTCGAAACTGTTGTGGAAATAAACTCTGTCTATTAGAGTGGGTTTTTATTTTCATATCGTATGAGTTCGTTTCAACTCATAAGCAGCATTTTTGGTTAATGTTGGATTTTACTCCGTCACAAGTAGTTGAATAAGTATTATATATTGTATTGAATTGCCATTAAAAACTGACTGAAAAATATATATTATGCAAATTTGTTCAAATGTACTTTTTTCAATAAAATATATTTCTTGTTTGGTAATTGTTACTTTTTAGCCCAGACTGCTATTTCCCATGAAAACGGTTCTTCTCATGGTTTTTGATGTGATTCATGCGAATCTGACCTTCATTTCCGTCAGAAATGACCAGATGTTAAGATATACCCCATCCCTTACCCCATCAATATTGGGAAACCTATGGTGAATCTTTTTTGCGGTGTGAAAAACTTTATTTCCAACGAAAATGAAGGTAAGAATGTCATGAAACGCATCAAAAACCATGAGAAAAACCTAGGTTTCATGGAAAACCTAACCCCTAACCTAACCTAACTAACTTAGAAGTATCTAACCTAACAACATGAATATGTTATTACCTTAATTTGTATAATTTAGGTCTCAGGGGGAGGTACGGGGGCAGAGCCCCCATAAAGATCACGCATGACAAGTTGATTGATATTGATTGGCATTTTAGCATTGGAAATTCAAAAATAAAAAATATAAAACCTTATACCGATCAATTTGTGATGCATGATCTTTACGGGGGCTCTACCCCTGTACCACCGAGACCTAAATTATACAAATCGGATACACTATATTTAAAAGGAAACACCATGTGAGCGAAGAAAATTGAGGCATGCTTTGTTATTTTCAAAACAAAGTGTGAAAATGCGAGCTGGAATGGGAGGGCTCTGGTTACACTGGACAGCCATGTCAATTCTGAATTTGAACTGAAAATAGGAGATGAAGCAGATCAGTTGGTGATTTGCTGGATTAGGTCACATGACAAAATAAAGGCCTGTGATTGGTTACCTCAAAAATGTTTATATAGTTCGTTGCTAGATGGTGCCACCTCCTGTTATGGTGGTGATAGAATGCCCCTTCAAAAAAATTTTTTTTTAATAAAATATCTCGTAAACTAATATTTGCGATAGAAATGTTATTGATAAATGTTTTGTACATGTTGAGACATTAATGTAGAACCTCTCAAAATTGTCAGGAAACATTCTGGGTTGAAAAGTAACTAATACCTCTTGTTTTAGCTATAACATACTTTTTTTCATAAAATATTTTTCTTGATTTGTCTCTTTTTTTTTCTTTTGCTACTCTGGCAACTTAATTAGTTTGTTGTTTTCTGTTCTGGCTATTTTTTTTTCTAATTGGATTCAGTTTGGTGGTGGTTGCGATAGAATTATGATATGCCATTCGTGTGATTTTGACTTTGAGGACTTGATTCGTCATGTGCCCTCAGTGGCGGTCCTAGCTTACATGACGCCCTGGGCGAACCTCACCTTCAGCGCCCCCCCCCCTGTTCGCCAACACACACACATTCGAATCCCCCCAAAATAAAGGACAGACATAACTCTTTCACAAAATAACTTTTTATTGGACTAATTGTTGGAACTTCAGAACCAAAACAAAGACTCAAATTTCTGAATTTTACAAATCCTTCATCACGTAAATAGAATAACTCACTTAAGAGAATGTAATTATGATACTATGAACAGGAAAAATACAAATTAAATTGCACAACTGCCATAAATAAACTAGAGAATCAAATTTCTAAATTGTACAAATGCTCTATCACATAAATAGAATAAGACACTTAAGAGAGGGTAATTATTATGCTACACTTTGAAAGAAACAAAATAAATTGCACCACAGCACAACTGCCATCTAAAGCCTGACTCTTCTTACCTTCCTTGATGCAAAGTCATGAATTAAATCATCATATGAAATCTGCTCAGCAATTGTATGATTTATACTGATGGCCAGACCGGTAAGGTGTTCCTGTGACATAGTTGACCTCAGGTAGGATTTGATGAGCTTCAGCTTTGAAAAGCTCCTCTCTGCTTCAGCAACAGTGACTGGAAGAGTAAGACCAATTCTGAGAGCAGTCCACAAATTTGGATATATTTCAGAGAGCTCCCTTTCATGGATAAATGTCAGCAGTTCAAGCAAGGATATGGTCTTTGATGGCAAGTCAGGCAAGTTCTTCAGCTCCTGTGCAAGCTCTCTGCCATCCAAGTCAGATTGTCCCTTAAAGTGTAGTGTAGTACTAAGGTTCACACATTGTTCTGTCAGCTCCTCAAATGTGAGATTTTGGAAATGTGTCAGCACTCCAAACTTCTCTCCCACAATTTCCAACGTGGAAAATCTTTCCTGAATGGCTGATGTTGCAGCATCAACCACTGCATTGAAAAATGTCACCTCCAGCTTCTTCAAAGCATCAATCAAGGGCTCATCAGATGCTTCATAATATACATTTCACTATTTAACCAAACCCAGAAAAATAACATTACATATGTTAAAGTATGGGCCTTTATTCCCAATAATTTAATCTGGAAGCATTTTGCATTGTTTAGGTCTTTTATGGGAAGGTTTATGGAAAATGCAATAGATGGTTTTTTATTAATAAAAATATATTTATTGATCTTTTATTATTTATTTTATTTTATTTTTTATTTTTATTTATTTCTTTATTTATTTATTCTTATTTTTATTTTTATTTTTTTTGCAGGCGCTCATGCCGCCCCTCCACAAATGCCGCCCTGTGCGGCTGCCCATATTGCCCATATGAGGAACCGCCACTGTGTGCCCTAGATGAAGACAAGCATTCAATGTTTTTATCAATGGTTAATTGAATGCCCAGTTAGGTCAACTGTACGCCCCTGATTTTTGGTTAGGTTAAGTCGTGATATTTTTGTTAGTTTAAATGAAAATAATGAGAGCAAACTTTTCTGGTTAATTGTGAGGTGTTTTACACATTTCTTGTGGTAATGCGTCATTTATGAGATCTTGTAACATGAATATATTCTATATATTTATGTTATGATATCTCAAAAACTACGCATTTGCACAGGAAACCAATGGCAGGTTCGTGCAAAGCACCTCAAAATTGACTGGAAAAGTTTGCTCATTATAAAACCAGACTGGGAATAAAATCCAATATTTACTGCATTTTTTTCCACAATATTTTTTTTGGTTAATTTTGATGTATTTTGAAAGAATCTGAGATCTGTTCCTTGTGCAAATGAGTAATTTTTGAGATGTCTTCATATTTGATAGATGAAAATATCTTGAAACCACTCATTTTCATAAGAAAGGGAACTAAACCTAACCTAACAAAATGTAAAAATTCTTACCCTGGCAATCTTGAGGATGCAGATCCAATCACCCATAATGGCACACAGTTGTTTGACATATTTTAATTTCAATTTTACTTTATATCTCTGTCTAAATAAAGCTGAAATCTGCTGTTAAGAAATAAAGGAAAAATCTAAAATTAAAATGGAGAAAATTCTAATACTGTATGTCATTATTATTATCTCATAATCATATCTGAACTTTCTGTGAAATAAAGATATCTTTTTAATATATATTGTAGATTACCTTTGGTTAGCTTCCGCCCGAATTGTTCATTCTAATGAAGGTCAAGATCTTCACTCTACCTTAGACCTACAGTTTAATGTGGAATCCGAACCACGCCCCATCAGCAACCCAGTGTCTTAACCACTAGGCCACCTATTTATCTACCAACTACTTTCTTTATTGTGTGGAAGGATGAACAGCTAGATTTTGCTGCGCGCCGGCTGCCATTGGATCTCAAACCCGGGGCCGATGGATTCATAGTCAGTGACATTAACCACTATACCACCAAGGCACATTAGATAAAAAAATTGCTAAAATAGATATATTAGGCACTACATAATTATTGAACCTTTCTAAAAAAATTTTCAACCCATCAAAAAACCAAAAATCTTAAAACCCAGCAAAAACCCAGTTGGGTTATTTTTTTTGTGTGAAAAATCTGGGTTTTTGCCAACCCTGCTTAGGGTAGCCCAGTTTCTCAAACATTTGTAGCAGCTTAGGTTAGCCTACATAATTTGATTTTCATATTTGTTATTCAGAAGAGCCAATACTATTCAATGTGCTGATTATTTATTTTTTTGTGTTGAGGATGGTGGACTCATTAAAAATTTAAAATATTAGTAAAATTTAAAGTACTTTTTTTGTGACACTCAAAAATGAATAAATATTAGTAAAATTTAAAGTACTTTTCTTTGTGACACTCAAAAATGAATAAAAGTTAGGAAAAGTGGCAAGGGATACTTATGCTTAGCAATTAAATTCAGAATTTGCTACTGATTTAAAGTTTAGATATGTTTGATACTGGAAATGCATTGACAGAAAGGCAAGAGGGCTATACCCTACTTTTAAACAGAACTCTCTTGAAAAATTTATATATTTTTGCAGTGTTTTACTAGTCTATAGGCTACTATAAGCTATAGCTACATTGCAATTATATTCCCAGTTTCCTAAATTCCTACTGTAACATGGGGCTATTGCACCCACCTTTTTTAGTTTTTTATGGTTAATGAAAACATGAAGCAAATTTTTTGGATTTTATTTCATGACCAAGTTAGGGCATTGTCAAGGCTGTGCCTGGTATAAAAAAAAAAAGAAATATATTTTAAACTTTTCTATTAAGACAATATCTAAGACTATGGCACATTTGCCCCATGGAATGGGGCAAATGCGCCCAGTCACCTTTAAAAAAAATCAGTTACCACAAAGCTGATAAAGCAAAAAATGATTTATTACTTTAGTACAATAATTACAGACGTATTGTCTGCCTAATGTAGAGAGATATTGCCAAACACATTGCAACAAAACAACTTTTTTTTATTGAATTTTGGCTTCTGAAGTTTTTGAACAATGATAACAACTTCAGTTTCAAAGCAGTCTCGATTGTTGGGTGGTGCAAATACGATAAATTCATTGTTAGATAGTTTGTACAGGGTGGGCCGTAAGTTTCCATACATAGGAAAAATTAAACGTTTGTTTTTATGTTTCAGATACCCTAAGAATATGCATTTGACGAAAGAGCAACGAATTGAATTGGTCCTGTGGAGTGGCCTCCCAGATCCCCAGATCTCACCCCCCTTGATTTCTATCTTTGGGGGCACTTGAAGGCCATGGTGTATCAGGAAAAGATACGAGACATAAATCATCTAAAGGAACGTATCACCAACGCCATTACAAGCATAACGTCAACTGTGCTAATGCGTGTTCATCAACAGTGGGGAACACGTATTGAAATGTGTTTTCAAAACAATGGCAACCATGTAGAGCATATTATATAAATAAAAATGGTTGTCCATAAAAAAATTTATTTTTCCTATGTATGGAAACTTACGGCCCACCCTGTAGTTATGCCTAAAATATTCGATGTTCCAAATCTCAGGAGAAACATGTTCTAGAAGAAGTTTGCCAACATAGTGGAAAATTGTTTTTTGATGTAAATCTAACTAGGACATAGTCTCCTCCTTGAAGCTGGGATTCTGGCTCTTCTGTGCCACATTCCGGTTCAACCTCGTGAATTGGTGAAATGCCACTCAGGGCATCATCATCATTATCATTAGACAAGGAAAGGTCATCAGCATCAGAGGATGAAGATGACGGTACTTGGGTGAATGATTTCCTCATTTTTGTTATTCCAGATGTTGATGCATGCCAGTTGATATCGTTAAGGGTTACACTTTTTCCAGGTGATACTAGGAGTCTTCTTCCCTGAGAAACAGCACCTGCCTTTGTAGCAGCTGACTTTCTAAGCTCTGTGAGGTGGGCAATCACCAAGGGACTAACCAAGTCTGTTGCAGGCTCCATATGAGGTCGTTTGATCTTGTCTAGTATGCGCTGTTTGTTGAGTGGATAGATGCCAGTAGTTTGAAAGGCTTTTTTCACCATTTGGGTTGTACTGGTACCAGTATCCTGCATTACAGTAAGAAGATTCAGCAGAAGATGAGGAAACTACTGTCATCCAAGCTTTCTTCATAGGGCCATATATGCTGACATCAAGTGGTTGAAGAAGATGTGTGCTGTTGGGTGGCAGGAATATAAACTTTATATTGTTCTTCTCGCACTCTGATAATATCTGCAGAGAGATGAGAAGATAGGTTGTCCCCAATTAAAATTCTTGGCAAGTCATTTTGCAAATGCTTGTAGTATGGTAGAGCCACTTTTGTAAACCAGTCTTTGAAACAATGAGTATCAAACCAGCCTGACTTACTTCTATTATACCGAGCATTAACAGGCCCACCTCTTAACCAATTGTCCATTAAATGCTCAGCATGGTAAACTACATAGGGATCTAAAAGTCTACCAGAAGCACTACAGGCAAACATCACAGACACTGATGTTTTAGATGTGTTCATCACTCATTCAGCATGTTTGATGCCTTTTCTGTACAGCATAATTTTAGACTTTGGATCATCTGAAAGATTAGTTTCATCATAGTTCACTATATTTTCAGAAGGCACTGCATTTACACCACTAGTTGCAGGATTATCAAAAAAATGTTTAATAGTTTCAATACTTATAACAGCTCATTTACGAGAAATGTTTTGGCACATGCGCTTTGTGAGTAGTTGTGAATGGCGTTTCACAAAACTTCTTCCCTGTTCAACACCTGGCAAATTGTCTTTGAATTGGGGTACACATTGGCCAGATTTGTCAAGGAATGACTTTACAAAAATATGGAGCTCTAGGTCATCAAATGCATAGCCATAATCACCTAGAATGGAGGCATGCTGTGCTATGCTTCGCTCTTCTTCTAGCAAGAGTGCAGTCAGTCTACCAGCCATGGTGTGTTTCCAAGCACCACTGAAATGATCATGTAGAGTTCTCCTTGGTATCTGCATCTGAGTGGATATGCTTTGAATGCTCTGACCTTCTTGGATGAGCTGCAATGCTTCCTGAAGGTCATGGTCACTGTAGGTTTTGGGCTTCTTTGCCCCTCCCATAGGTTTATAGTTCTAGAGCATCTCAACAATTACCTAGATATTGACCTGGAAAATAAATATGGACTTTTAGGAAAACAATATAAAGACTTTTAGTTTGCATAACAACACAAAATGTCACTAAACCAAGAAAGCACACAAACATATAGAAATACTGTAGAAAGAAATATTTATAACTGGGTGCATTTACCCTAGACAAAGTGGGCGCAATTGCCCCAAGGGTAATAATTCCTGCTTCATATGGTATACAGAACTGAAACTTTAATCAAATCTACCTTAACATATTTATAGTTCATATGCAAAAAATTGGCCAGTTTTTTTATTTTCCTTCATAGTTTGGCAATGTATAATGTTTCCGGTTAAATGCTTAATTCATTTTGGGAGAAAAATTATTACCAATTAAATAATCTTTAAAAATTATCTAGACAGCTGATTTGCCTTTCATATGTAAATTAGACATTAATGATGAAGTGCATACCTCCAAACAAAATTTTAATTAGGAATTCAATTTCTAATAGCTACTACTTTATATAGATTTAAACATGTGGGCACAATTACCCCACTTTAAAGGTATATACTAAATTAATAGGCTAACCAATATACACTTTCATAATATAGGTGTAGTACATGTGATTGATATTATTAACTATTTCAGCATGAGAAAAAAAACTAATGCTTTCATGACTTTTTCTCCCATATTTTCAGATTCTTGCACATTTTCTAATTTTTCTTAAAGCATACATTTTTATCAATAATTCATTAATAAAACAAAACTGAAAATGGCCAGTGGAAGTTCCACGAATTCAGTTCCTACAAAATCAAGTAGTTGGGTCTGGAAACATTTTAAGGTGAATGATGAGGATAATTCATCAGCTATTTGTACTCAATGTGGGCAAAATATATCAAGAGGAATGAAGGGTAGCTCAACAGAACCTTTACAACTACAAATATGTTACAACATATCAAAACAAAACATAAATCTATTGCACAAGATGAGGAACAAAAACAAAGAAAATGAAGAGAAAATGCGCTAATCTTTCAGCAGGGACAGAATATTCTGCTAAGAAAATAGGAAAGTCTTCTGGTTCCACACAACAAACCCTTTTTGAAACCTTTGAAAGGAAGAAAATTTGGGACATTAATGATCATAGAGCTGTTGAAATTCATAATTTGATTGGGGAAATGATTGCTGCAGATATACAGCCTTTTTCAATTGTTGAAAACCTTGGTTTTCAAAGACTTCTAAATCATATTTGCCCCAATTATTCTATTCCTGGTAGAAGATATATAAAACAGAAACTGTTTGAGATATATATGAAAAAGTGAAGAAAAAGATACAGGATGAAATAAATGAAGCATCCTTCATTTCATTTACAACTGATGGGTGGACTGCTACCACAGCTAATTTATCCTTCATTAGCTTAACTGCTCACTGGTTAAATAAAGACTTTGAACAAAGCACAGCAATCCTTAGAGTAACACACCTTGATAATTCCCATACAGCAACAAATATAAGTGAGTGCATTCAGAATGCAATGAATGAATTTATAATTCCAGCTTCAAAAGTTCATTTAATTGCTTGAGACATTGCTGTAAACATGACAGCAGGAATAAATCAAACTGGGTATAAGTCATTACCTTGTTTTTTACATACACTACAGCTTGTTCTAAATGATGCCATATTTGTTCAGGAATATGTGAAGAACATAATTTCAGTGTGTAAATCTATTGTTGGTCACTTTAACCACTCTCCATCTGCCTTTGACACTTATAAAACTTATCAAAGCAAGTATAATGTACCCATTCACAAATTTATCCAAGACATATCAACAAGATGGAATAGTCAGTTTTTAATGTTACAGCGAATTTTAGAACAAAAACGAGCCCTAATTCCCTATTTATATGATTATCCTAAACGTATGTCCTTGGAAAATAACCAGTGGCAAATTCTTGAAAAACTAGTTTACATTCTCAAATATTTTAAGTGAACAAAAAGCTTTAGTGTCATCAATTATTCCAACTGTAAAGATAATGAACAATTTTTTTAAGAGCTGAAAAATCACAGCAATTTTCAGGATTGGGGTCCTCTCTCTCTGTCTGGAAAACTTCAGCAAAGGAAAGATTTCAGAAGTATTTGAATAATAAAAATATGATTCTTGCAACTTTACTTGACACTAGATATATGGACAAATTTTTTGAAAATGAAGACTTGTCACTTGGATGGCAGAGGATATAGAGGAATTGGCTCAGCTTCAGCTAAATACATCAAGTGATTCTCAATCCAGTCCCTCATATTCAAGAAATTCTGAAATGACTGAAAGTGAAATCAGTGACAGTAAAGGTTTCAATTTTACTTTTTCATCTTGCTTTGTTGAAATTGTTCAAGAAAAAACAGATAGTAGCAGAAAAATAAAGAGAAAGAAAACCAACAGAGAAGTTAAAGAAATAAAAGGGAAGCATGATACTGTTATTGATAGAGAAAATTATTATTCAGTCATGAAAAGAGAGATGAAAAAGTACTTAGTGTATGGCCTCATAGAATGAACAAGGTCCTCTAGCTTGGTGGAAGAAAAATGGGGCTAATTTTGAGCATCTACCTCAGCTTCCAAGTACTTATCATCTCCCTCTTCTGTTGAGAGTGAAAGATTATTCAATTGTGGAGGGCAAGTGTACACTCCTAGGAGAAATAGGCTGAATGCAACAATGGGTGAAAAGGTGATGTTCTTACACCATAATTTGAGTTTTGGATTTTAGATATTAATTAAAAAATGAGTAAATGATTATATATATATAAATAATAAAATTTAAAGTTAGCAAACGTAACACCTATCTTTAAGAAAGGTGATAAAGGTGTGGCAGGAAATTATAGGCCAATCAGTTTAACATCTGTTGTAGGTAAGCTACTGGAATCAATAATTAGGGATTGTATAGTTGAACACTTAGAATTGCATAACTTAGTTAGAAATACGCAGCACAGTTTTAGGCAAAACAAATCTTGCTTAACTAATCTCTCAGAATTTTTTCAGTGTGGTTGACATTTACGATAGTCATTGGGTGGTTGATGTAGTGTATTTAGATTTTCAAAAAGTGTTTGACATTGTACTGCACAAAAGACTCATTGGAAAAAACTAAGGCCCATGGAATCGGGGGTGTAGTGATAAATTGGATAGAAGAGTGGTTGCGAGGTAGGAAATGGAGGGTGGTCATTGATGGAGCAGAGTTGTGTTGGGCTAATGTAGCAAGTGGTGTTCCTCAGGGTTCTTTATTGGGCCCCTTGCTTTTTCTTATATATATTAACAATTTAGATATCGGCTTAGTCAATACAGTTTCAAGCTTTGTGGATGACACGAAGCTGGGTGGTAGGGCAATTAATGACGAAGATAGATATAAAATCCAGGAAGATCTGAATAAAATCATTGATTGGTCAGTCACATGGCAAATGAGATTTAATGTCGATAAGTGCAAAATTTTACATATAGGAAAATAAAAACCCACTCTAATAGACAGAAAAAAGTGAAGTTTTTTTTTTTGCATTTTTTACATATAGGTTCGCGTAATGGTAATTGCGCGTATAGTATGTCAGGGAAGGAGTTAACAAGCATAGAGCAGGAAAAAGATTTAGGAGTTATAGTCACTGGTGATTTAAAAGTAGTGAAACAAAGTACAACAGCGGTCAATAAAGTGAACAAAATGTTAGGTTTTATAGCTCGGAATTTTGAGTACAAATCATGCGATATTATAGTTCCTCTTTATAAATCATTAGTTAGACCCCATTTGGAGTACACGATCCAATTTTGGAATCTGCATATGCGAAAAGATATAGACAAACTCGAAAGAGTTCAAAGACAAGCAACTAAGATGATTCTATCGCTAAGGTCAAAGTCGTATGAGGATAGGCTTAAGGAGTTAAAATTGACTACACTTGAGACTAGAAGGTTAAGGGGTGATCTAATCCAGGTTTTCAAAATTATGAATGGGTTCGATAATGTAGATAGAGGTAGCTTTTTTGAAATATCTCAATATAATAGGTCTAGAAATAACGGGTGTAAGTTGATGAGTGGAAGGTTCGAGACAGCAGTTGCCAAAAACTTTTTTACGCATAGAATAGTAAATAGGTGGAATAGTTTGCTGGTAGAAGTAATTGGTAGCACATCTATAAACATGTTTAAAAATCAATTAGATGCATATGTTGATAGATTGGGGTGTAGTTTAAGGTAGTAAAATTAAGGCTTTGTGGTTCGGAACCCACGTAAAATTGTAGGTCCCCTCTGCCACCATGGAGGACATGCACAATACACAGTTAGGTAGATCAGCCATGAGTAGATCCTAAGGTCTTTGTTGGTCTGAAATATTATAACATATAATAATAAAGGAAATTAAAAGTTTACAATGTTTATCTTAATTTTGGATTTTAAATATTAATTGAACAATGGGTAAACAATATATATATATATATATATATTTTAATTTGTTCATTCTCCTTACTCATCTTGCGCGGAATGTTCTTTTATACAAGCGTCGTTCTTTACGTTAATTATACTGTGTGGTGTTTGCGGTTGAAAATGTATATATGTGCGGCATGCAGGAGGTGCCCCCTTGGGGCATTAGTTTCTGCGCGTATGTAGGAGAATTATGAGTTCTGATCGAGTGAGGCCAATGGTGTAGTGGTTATCATATCTGACTGGCAATCGGAAGATCCCGGGGTCGATTCCTGGGTGGTTACCTCATTTCTTTCATTTGTTCATTCTCCCTCCTCATCTTGCGCGGAATGTTCTTCTATACAAGCGTCGTTCTTTACGTTAATTATACTGTGTGTTGTTTGCAGTTGAAAATGCGTGTGTGTGTATATATATATATATATATATATATATATATATATAATTATATATATGCAGTAGTGGATCCAGAATGTTTTTAGTGGGGGTGGCTGATGATCTACATTATACTGATAACATTTGATTTTTTTATTAACAATATAACAAACATGCATACAAAACACCACCAATAGATATGACAAAAATCATATTATATGTTTGTATTTTTTACAATCAGTACTTATAAGGGGAGTGGCTAGCCACCCTAGCCACCCCCCTGTATCCGCTACAGTACTGATATATAATAGAGCCTATGTAAAACTAGCTACCAAGCTCATTGAGTTTAATATTTTGTAATGAAAATATTCTGGAATATTTTTTAAGTATCGTAATGAATATTGTAGTAAAATTTATATCTAAAAAATACTAAAAAATTGGTATATATATATGTGCTTTCTGAATTAATAAACACTCGTTTACTCTTGGACTTTGATAATTTTTGTTCCTTTCTATGCATTTGAGGAGCAATATATGAAAATCAGAAAATAAAGTTCACCATGTGGGTGTCCACTGTCCACTCCAATAACTACCAGCCTTTTTAGTCTTTACTAAGCTAGGTGGACACTAGAAAAATACATTATAGGACCTGTTTAAAACTATAGCTATATTTAAAAAAATAAATAAAACATGTTCATCAAAAAAGTAAATTAAAAATAAAATTTAAATCCATAAGTCACTCAGTAAGGCAAAAAGTGAAAGAAAATATACTAATGCTATTATTAATATAGAACAAATCTTTTCCCTAAATTTCATTTATTAAATAATCAGCATTGGCATTGGCCAAAAATTGGCATCACTGCATCACTAGTTGGTAATATATTAAATTTGTTGTTCTATTCACTGGTTTCATTTTCTAGTGATTTTTCCAAAAAGATTTTATTTTAATTAAATATGTTGTGCAGTTGGGTTAGGTTAGGCAAAATATTTAATAAGAAAAAATTTTCTTAGAAAAGTTTATTTAAAAAATGGGACCACTAAATGGAAATTCTGATTAGGTTAGATTAGCTTAAGTTAGGATTGGTTGTTAGGTTAGATCTTTGAACACTGTCTGGATAGTAAAGTTTTACTGCCTGAAATATTATGCAGGGGAATTTTTCATAGTGTGCTAGATTTTCACAATTTAGAATGTATGAATTTTGCTGAAAATGAAAGCATCATGTGAGAATTTTACAAATTCTGTAGTCTGGCATTGCTTGAGGATTTTGCAGCTTATGCAGTCTGGAGTGGCCAAGCTCAATTTATTGTTTGTTTCCAACTAAAATAAGGTTTAATTTAATGTATGATGGAGGAAAAATAAATTCCTATTTAAGTGTAAAAGAAGTATTGGGATAAGTAGCCACTAGAGCACCATGTTTTCTGGGATCACCTGAAGATCCATCACCCCAGCCTTTTTTAGTTAGCTTTATAAGGCTAACTAACGAAAATATCATGACCTAACCTAACCAATCATCAAGGGCTTACAGTTGACCTTAATGATTGGTTAGGTTAGGTCATGATATTTTCATTAGTTGGTCATATAAAGCTAACTAAAAAAGGCTGGGTGATGGATTTTCAGGTGGTCATATTTCTGCAAGTTGCAGTTAGTTAAGAAAGGTTCCAAATTAAGAAGTTTGGCAGAAACTTTTTACTAGGTCTGGTGTGTCACTTTCCAAGCTAAAATAGTTTCTAATCTGGTGGAGTCATATTTTAGATTAACAGTATGGTAGATAGGGTGTTTGCCACTTTTTCATATATTATTTGGTGTCACTTGTTTCTTTTCTTAGAGTTTGTGCATTTCTTCAGTTCAGAGACAGTCCCATAGGCCCTAATTACTAACCAAACCTAACCTAATGTACCATATTACCAAGCTGTTAGCTATAGACTCTATTTATAGATTGTGTCTGACATCTGGAATTTTGCCAAATTTTAATTTGAAGACCAAAATGTTGTAAATAAATTATCTGAAAAAACCCCTCGCTTAAAAACTAACTTGCTACATTTTTAGGATTTAGGTAGTATTTAAAGTTAAATCTTGTTAAGTTGTGATGCAGGAACATTAATTTGTCCCCAACATCAGGTAAGGAACAGTTTCTTATTTCTTTTTATTTCCTGATTGACTAAACATCATCTCACTGAAATATACTTGTTGGAAGTTCTGTAGATATTTTCTTGCTATTTTTGAACATTGAGAGGTTGGGTATAAAGGTTTGTTTTCATTCCACCAACAAAGTGGGCTGACTGTATCTGATCTTCCTGTAAGTGGAGAATTTAATTATTAATATTTAATTTTATTTTCAGTAAGTTGTTTCCTTCTTTGAAGCTGCTGCTGTTGTTGCTTGTCTTATCTTTCCTCTTTACTTGTTTCTTGTTGATCAGTCTTTCTTGATTGATTTTCATCTTCTAAAGTTGTAGCCATAGTTCTCTCAGGTTGGAATAACTCGTCAAAACAGTCTCAGGATGCCTGGTGGGTAGGTTTTTAGTTTTCTTAGCTGTACATGGAACCCTTACCTTTTAGTCATCTTCAATGGTACCTATTACTTTATGAAGCAAAATTCCAGATGCAGTTTGGAGACAGTTTGTAACAGCTTGGTAATATGTTAAGTTTATACATTCTGATTCTGAACTCATATTGTGAATTTAATATTATTTTAACTTCTTCCTCAATTCAGAATTTACTTTTTCTATGATCAGTTTCATCAAATGGTACTAGTTTGTACTGTGGATTTAAAGTAATAACTGGAATAGGCTTTTCTGTCTTTAATATTACTAAAATGGTCATTGACTGAGTTTAGTAGTTCTTCTTTCATGGTTTGGACTCTTGAATCATTTCAGGACTTTGACAAATACTTCATTAATGCCTTTACTGCTGGTATGATAAAGGAAATGGTTCCTTCATCATTGTCTTGCATTTTTTGTCAATTCTTCTAAAGGCTGGATCAGTCTTAAAATATTTTCAATTAAATTCCACTGATTTTCAGATAAGATGTCTAAAGATTTTTTACTGTTACATACTAAATTAACTTTGTAGGGTACAGTAAGTGGGTAGTAGTAGTTAATAGAGAAAAAGATTCAGGAATTATAAATAGATGTGATCTTAAATTCTCTAAGTAGCACTAAGAAAATGGATATAAGGAGGTAAATAAAGTGTTAAACTATTGTCAATAAGAATGTTTGCTACAAGAAAAATCATATACAGTAGACTCGCAACTTACGTGGGGGTTACATTCCTGGGACCCTGTGTAAGGCCAAAAACTGCATAAAGTTAGAAACCAAAAAAAATCCCCTAAATCGCCCTTAAATCACTACTTATATATTGTAACTCTGTTATATGTGTAACATACCTATAACACAAAAGTGATGCAATTGGCAATGTTGAATTCCTTCCAGCATGCCATAACACTTATTTGTGCCATCCTCCATGGCATTGCGAATGCAAACGAAGGTGAGATGTGTGTATGCTGCCTTAAAGCACCAAAATTGTAAAATTATAACCCGCGTATAGTTGAAACTGTGTAAGAAAAATCCGCTTAAGTTGAGAGTCTACTGTATAGACTTCATAATTCATATATTAGGCCTTGCCTACAATACTTTATTCAGGGATAGTTGATAGTTGCCTTATCATATATACAGGGTGTCCCATAAGTCCGGCATCATAGGAAAAATAATTAAAAAAGGCAAAACAAAAGCTTTTATTTACAGAATATGCTCAATATGTCCACCATTGTTTTCAGTACACAAATTCAGACATGATACCCAGTCAGCAAGCACACGGTGAATGATGTCAGGAGTAATGGTGTTACATGCCCCAATAATACGCTGCTGCAAATGTTTAATACTCCTAATTTTCTCTGCGTATACCAGCGCTTTCAAGTGGCCCCCGAGATAAAAATCTAGTGGCATGAGATCCAGGCTTCTAGCTGGCCATTCCACAGGCCCTCGACATCCTATCCAATGACCAGGGAATTGTTGGTATAGGTATTCCCTTACTTGGGTGCTGTAATGTACAGGAGTGCCATCTTGCTGGAACCATGTTGGGAAATTTCCTTCTTCATTCATGACACTGGGAAATGCTTCTTCCTTGAGCATACGTAGGTAGGTTCCTCCAGTGACATGTTCATCGAAAAAGAGGGGGCCTATGATGCGATCCTTCCAAATGCCACACCATACCATCACCTGAGATGCACCTTGTTCCTTTGAAGAGGTATACCAGTGAGGGTTGTTTCGAGACCAGTAATGGGTGTTCTGTTGATTTACCTCACCATTTCCATAAAAAATAGCCTCGTCACTGAATAGAATGGTGGATGGGAAATTGGTATCCTGAGCATATTGTCCGTAGCCCATTCACAAAATTCCATCCACCAGTCTGGATCATCTTCGCTTAATTTCTGCAGGATCTGAAGTTTATATGGATGCCATTTGTGAGCCTGAAGAATGCGATGGATGCTACTTTTTGACACTCCTGTCTCGGTGGACAATCGCCAAAGAGACTTATTGGGACTTCTGTTAAAATCAGCCAGGATAGCAGTCGATGTATCATCGTCAGTGGACCTCCTTGAAGGTCTGCTGCGTGATTTATCTTCTATGGATTCTGTTTCCTTAAACTTTGCAACAAGTCTGCTAACACAACTCTGTGTTATTGGCTCGCAGTCTGGATGCAGTCCATTAAATTCAGCCTGCTGCCTCTCTCTGACTCTGATTTCCTATGAGTAGAATTATCTGGATTCGTTCTTCTTTGCTCACAGACATTATGGTGTGTAGAAATAGAAAAATATGAATTATGGTTTGTAGAAATAGAAAAATATGAATTATGGTTTGTAGAAATAGAAAAATATGAATTTCTCCTATGATGCCAGACTTATGGGACACCCTGTAGAATATGGTATGATATGTGATTGAGGATGCATAATGAAGAGTGCAGTAACTGAGCTTGAGCCTAGCCTAAGATTAATATAAAATTAGAGATTGAAAGAATTAGAAATATCTTCCGAAAGAAGATGTGAGGAAGATTTAAAAATTTTCTAGATGTCTATATTCAAATTATCTATAACTTTCTCTTCAGACTGGGCTATATAATTTCAGGACAATGCAATAATTAGGAAAGGGTAAGTAAAATGAAGCGTGGATGTCCATAAATGCAGTATTACCCCTCTATACTGGAATTCACTTAATACTGGCCTCTATCTTAGCAGACTGGTATTTTTTTAATACTGGAATTAGTCCAGTATTAAAAAAAATGTCCAGTAACATAAAACCTCACTTCCTTGACATCATTTGGTAGCCCTGCATTAACTCTTCCCCCATTGTAAATGCCTTTCGTTGTGTTAGAATGCAATTTGATGCTACAGAAGAATATAACAGTGCAGTATTATTTGATGAGTAAATGAGCATGATCAGTAATATTATTGTCATCAATTTGCATATTATTCCCAGATCAAGTTCAGAAAGTAGGTTGTTTCCAGTGGCATAGCTAGAAATGGAATATCCTGCGGCATGATTTCTCTGATGGGCCCCATTCAACACAATATTTATTAAAATTGCAATAAAATTCATGGTTATCATTTAATAGGATGGGTCCTTTAAATGCCTTTAAGCTATATTGTATAATTATATAATAATAATAATAAATAATAATGAAAATAATAGCATTTATTTAGCATTAGATTATCAAAATTTTCCAGATTCATTATATACCAGAAAATTCTCTATACTGGACTGGCTGCTCACCAATTATTCTGGTATAGAGGGGTAATACTATACAACTTCAAATATACATATTTTTTATTCAGTGGTAGATTTTTGGAATGACTGTGTAAGAAGGTTAGATAGATGAAAGAAAAATTAATTTAAGTATTAAGCTGTATAGAAAAATGCTTCCTTGATTTGAAAGAAGCATTCTGGAAAAAAGTTGCAATATTAAGGTTATTAGCATTGGCTATTTAAATTTACAATTGGATACAATATCATGGTCAACGGTCATTTTGGCCCAAGGACCAACTCAGACCTTATCTAACCTAACTTAGTCTACCTGAGCATTAAATTGCCATAATCTAAATGGTAACTAATAATAGTCTAAATGTGCACTAATAGTGGCCTAAATTGGCAGATGATAGTAGCCTGAAAGGAACCAGTTGGTCAGAAAACTGAACTGAGTTGGTACAGGGGCTCATCATTGCTCTGGGATAGGTCTTGGTGCATTCACTCTTGTATTGATTGATACAGTGTCTACCAAATTCTGTAAAGGGAAAACAGGCTAGGGACTATCCAGTCTGAATAATTTCTAGTGTTCTGGTCAGAACTTGACATTTAGTTTTTGGGAGTATTTAAAGGGTTTCTCATCAGGCCTATCTAATTTCAAGAGTGTAGAAGTCTATAACTATATCATTTAACTATTTCCAATAACTAGTATTTGTAGTATATAGCATTCCTAACCTACTTAATAACTAAATGTGTCTATACTATGAATTTACAATTTTTAGACCTTTTAGAGATAATAAGGAAACTATTACTACCTATACAGTATAGTGGAACAAGGGAATAACCAAGATTATTAATGATAAGGAAAAATATAGCTATTTAGAAGACTCATAAACTTGGCCTATAGGCAGTGACATGTTAAAGCCAGGGCACTTAGGGTACATGCCCTGGACTCCACACTCATGATAATTTTTTTCAGTTAGGCCTATGTTGAAAAATTCATGATTATTTCTCAATAAGAGTCTTGGGGAAAATATTTTGATTAAAAAAAGTTTTTGTACCACAATGTCTTATTACTAAAGTGTTAACATTTTTAAGATACTTTCCATTATGTCATTTTTTCAAGGCAAGATATTGCTGCGGTGGCTGCATAGGCCGTAGTCCCCAAGAATCTGTATTGTTGAACCACCCAGCACCATTTCACGTTTCTGGGTTCAGGATAGTCAAAAGACTGGGTAAAGATGTAATCTCCTGTGGTATCTAGGAATGTCTCTTGTCAGTGGTTGATTTCCAGGAGATTATTCAGGTCCCACTCATGCGTTAACTGTAAAGGACTTCACCCCAGTTCAGGTGTCTAAATCTGACTCTCTAATGAGTAGGAGAACCAACCACTCAGAGTCCAAGAAAGGGCTGGAATTCAAAGGTAGACCTAATAGAAGTAAACTACTCTATTTGTTTTTCTCTTTATTATATCTGAAATAAATATTTATTCAGCATGACAGTATAAACATAACAAAAAGACTGGCAATGAATCACAACTAACAAAACCTCTGGAAAACCAGTAACACTTAGTGAGATTTGGCAGAAAGGATAGAAAGCAAGTGGGAGATAAGTACCGGAAAAGACATGCACAGAATGTTAACCCCTGTCCTAGCCTAGCTACCCTCCAAACTTGACCCTCCCCCCCCCTCTATGACCTGAGTTTGTTTCTTTATACACTGGCTAGTTAGTAGGGTTAGGGTCACCAGCCTGATTCCAGGGCAGATCCCAGTGGCCAACAGTGGTTGACACAACCTCAATGGACTGCGTAGCTCCCACTGGATTGGATCCACAATCCAAGCCTGATGAAGCTGGACCACATGAGTTGAATGTTGAATCCCAACTGGCTGCCTAGACCAGGGCTTCTCAAACTTTTTTCACTTGCGACCCCTTTGGATCAGACAAATTTTTTCGCGACCCTTCACTCAATGTCATAAAAGCAATAGGTACTAACACTGTATATTTATGAAAAAAATAATATTTTCAAATGTTTCTGCGACCCCCAATAATATTTACGCGACCCCTAGTTTGAGAAGCGTGGGCCTAGACAACACAAGATTATTAGTTACATGCACCAGGCACCATTAATCACAATAATAACATAACAGGCAATTAATCAACAAACATTACTGGAATCATGACTTCATAATTGATCACTGGAAAACAATTTACTCATGAAATCAAAGCACATAAATAATAAATAACCAACATAAAAAATAATAACTACAAATATTGACAATTATGGCAAACCTATCTCACATGAGTTAATCAACCCATAATCAGTGCCAAACAAGCATGGGCAAAAACCTAACTCTGGAATAATGTGACTGGTGACCTATAATAATGATAATCAGTTCTCTAGCTAGTTACATGACAGGGTCACAGATGACTGGATTTGGATAAAGGGAACTCCAGGGCTCCCACATGCACTGCAAACCAGGCAATAAGTAAAGGTCTGATGTCTGATTCTAACCAGGCTGGATTTATTACACCTATCTATACTCAGTCACAGTTTCAACAACCTATATATTTGTCTACTTTTAATAATAATTAATACTAAAATGATGGTGAAATACAAATGACAACACCACAATAACTAGGAATAAGGATTATGAACAAGTCTTTATTCCTATTGTACACTGGCCAAGGATTACAAGCTAGAGCACTTAACATCATACCTTTAATCCAAACTCCGTTGGCTTCCAACAGGACATGTCCGTATTAATCTCAGCCTGTCTAATGGACCTTCTAGTCAGGTTTCATAACCTTTTAATAGGCTTCCAAGATCAAATAGTCTGGATGTTATGCTAGGGGTTTTTTACAGTTAACAGGCTTACTAACTAGACTCCTGTGGGGAGAGAAAAACTTGAGAACCAGATAGGACTTGAAAATTAGTGAGAGGTTTTTGTGAAAAACTCCACAACCCCCAAAAGGGGGATTTGAAAATCAGGGGGGGGGGGGGTGAGAAATTTCATAACCCCCACAATATTTTGAAACAAATGTCAAAATATTTCACATAGTTGTTACTGGATGTAAACCCAGTATGCCATCCACTCCATGACCAGCTCCTCTAAAACTTGTATATACATAGTTATACTGTCATGTATTTCATTTGAGCTTGAGAAAGTGAAGGGTCCCACAACTAACCCAGTGCCCAGGCACCTGTGCAAGCTTAACATGCCTCTGCCTATAGCCAGCAAAGGAGTGAATTGAATAATTTAATGAGAAATAAAAGGGAATCTGAAATACATTTAGCTAAAAGTATTAATACAACTCCAAAGTAGTTCTTTAGTTTTTACAAATTCAATAAAAAATACCATGATTGAATTGGTTCAGTAGAATATAATAGTTAATCTTTTCAATAACACAGGCCTGCGAGTGAGAACTTTGTAAGAGTTGTTTTCTTACTAATAACTGATTTTATATAATTCAACTATACTGATTTCAAAAAAGGTGTCCATTTTTTCTATCACACAAGGATTTTCTGCAAACTGGAAGAGAAAAACAATGTAAATATTATTTATTTCAATTTACATTAGGTACCTATTTCACTTTGTGATACTAATTACAAATGCACACAACTTTAAAAAAAAAGAAGACTATTAATGTCAATTACATATTCATCTTATTTGTCGTGAGTTTCTTATGAGATCTATGCCTTTTAGTCTTGAATGTACGCACTGTTCCTTTTCTTTATGTAATAATTCTGGAATATCCTGTTTCAACATCCACCACTAATCAGCCATCATGCTGATGTCCCACCTTCCCTGATATCTCTTCTGCATTTCTTTGATGTTTTGGTGAAACCATTCTCATTCTTTGCGGAGTGCTCCGAGATTCTCAGGGAAGTAATCCAAGTGTGAATGTAAGAAATGTAATTTTAAACTCTTATTACAACCCAACTGTTTGAACTTATTAGCATGTTGTTCACAATGCTTGGTAATTTGGGTCCTTGTTGTTCCCCAAAAATTTGCTGATAATATCCTTAAAAGCAATCCATGCTTCTTTTTCAAGATTGTTCTTTCAAAGTGTTCATCCAAAGTCAGTTTTCTAATCTGGGTACCAACGAAAATTCCTTTCAATTTTGTTTCTGAAAGAGTTGAGAATTTACCACACAGATACTTAAAACAATCTCCATCTTTGTCCAAGGCCTTAACAAATTGCTTCATCAAGCCCAATTTTATATGAAGCAGAGGTAAAAGGAGTTTCTTTGTGTCAACCAAACTTTCATTTTGAATGTTTTTAGAACCAGGTGTCAGGTTGACTCTGCGTAGCCATTCCTTTTTTATACAGTGCCAAGTTCTTGCTTGGTTATCCTATTCACATAGAAAACATGGAAACTTCATATAACCTGGTTGTTAACCTAACAACATACAAATCACTTTTAAGTCTCCAAAAAGTAGCCAACCACATTCTTTGTATTTAACCTTAGCTAGAAGCAGCTCAGATTTTTTGTATGTTTACTTCAAGTGAACTGAATGAGCCACAGGAATGGATGCATACAAGTTACCATTGTGAAGAAGGATGCCTTTTAGACTTCTTTTGGAGGACTCAATGAAAAGTCTCCACTCATTTGGGTTTAGACTGTAGCGCCTAGCTTAAGTATTAATTCCGAAACATTGTTGCAATATACCAGTGAATTTTCTTGAGAAAAATATTGGATGAATTCTCTCTCTGATTTCTGTACCACTAAAATGACATCCTGGAAGAAAGGAAGTTCTTTGCATGAAGTCTGGATCCCAAAATCTCTGAAGAATCCTTCAGGAGACACAGATCTCTTACCAAATCATTAAGTTCACTTTGTGTAAACAAATGGGGTTCACCAGATATTTCGGTTTGAAAACAATCAATACCATGTTTCCATCATCATCAGGCACTGAATCAGATGAAGTTATATCAAGAGTATTTGGTTTAGTAGGTCCAGGTATACCAGGTCCATGAGCAACAGGTCTTATAGCAGACTGAAAGTTTGGATAAGAAATTTCCTTTTATTTTCTAGTATTGTAGCCTTGCATGTTACATGAACAAAAATAGCAATCATTGCTGTGATTTCTAGGCTCACACCAGACCAGTGGAATCCCAAAAGGTAAAGAATCCTTTTTACCTTTACTCCACAGTCTGAGTTGTTCAACATAAACACTGCAAACTTTATGTGGAGCCCATGATTTGTCTTGATCCCCCAAGTTCATTCCAAAGTATGCATAGTGTGCTTTCTTGATGAAGTCTGTAATATCTCGCCTTTGTTTTTTCACAGTAAATTTTCACAAATATAATAGAAAATGTTTGGGCTATTTACACACCCTCTGGTTGCCATAGCGACAAATAAACAAATTTCAAAGAGAAATATAGTCACCTCGCACTTGACTAATGAAGAACTATAATCTCTCTCGTGGCTTGTCAATCACTTGTATACTAGCGGTGCGTTTCTCGATTGTTCTAGAAGATGCTATGATGTCACTTCTGATCTGGAAGCATTTATAGGCAGTAGTTTTTAATCAAAATTTAATTGAGTCAATTTAATGAAAATTACTTAAATATGAAGTATGACATTTTGTGAAAAATCTGTATGTGATGGCAAAAAATGAATATTAAATTCTAGGGATGTACCAATATCACTTTTTAGCCAATAACTGATACCGATATCCAGCTAGGGTTTATTAGTTTGTCATATTTTTGTAACATATTCATAATTTATTTTCGTGTTGAAAATTTGGCAACAAAGCAATAATCCTTTTCATTGATAGTTTTGTTTGTTATACAATTTGACTGCAGGCCTATGTTGGGCTTAGTAAATGTTTTTAACCAGTTAGCTGGGCTAATATTGTGAGCTATGACTACAAGATAGTTTTTCATTTTCTAGGCTTTATATCTATTTTTCAAAGGACTTACACTTGTTTGATTGGCTGTTTGAAAAGAAAATTGGGTAAAACTTGTGTGCTAAATTTCTAGGACCTAGGCTGATTAAAATAAAATAAAAGACTATGATGAAAAAATACTGAGTTATGTGAAGTGATAAAACAATAAAATATTGGAAATTTCATCTTCTAAATAGTCTTTTATTCATAATTTTGGAAAAATTATACTTTTGAAATATTGGCCAATACTGTTAAATCTACTGATATCAACAAAACCAATATATTAGTACATCCCTATTATTTTTGGAGTCAGTGTACAAATATTACTCTACAAGTGATAAAATATTTCGGACAACAAAACCATTGCAGGCCTGTCTAATTAGTACTTGAGTTCGGTCTTCATTGAAAAAATGGGGTAATTTTGAAATTCATTCTGTTGCTTCAAAGATATCTGGCACTCTTGATGGTTTAAGGGTCAGAATGAGACAAGCCCTCTCTGAAATAGATCCAAGCTGCCCCAGATGGAACTAGGGCTGTCCATCAAATCTGGATGAAAGCTTGATTGATATCAGAAATATCAAAACTTTCCTGGGATATTTCGGAGTTTTAAAGCACTTAAATCCTTCGTGTGTCTCCTTTTTCTATTTATATACACATTTTTTCATTGCTACCATTACAAAATGAGCATGCAAAGATAAAGCAAAATTTATTTTTACATGGTCCAAATACAGCTTATCTGCAATCAATGAAGGAGAATTTAATTGTTTTCAAGGTGTTTTTCGTATTTTACATGTTTTGTGTGTAAAAATAGGAAAGAAAGGAATGTGAATTCCTGAATGAAAAGTGTATTACAACGTAGCTAAGTTTGGTTCCACATCACCATTCGAGAGAGCCACTTTCCAGAACAAAATAATCAAGATGGCACCACCCATCACACTAGTGTAAAGATTAGCTATTCTGCAAATAAATACTGACATACATTGGTAGGATTTTTTTAATACTAAAAAAATGCTTTAATCGATATCAAAATCCAGTTACTTTGATACAAATTGGTCAGCCCTTAATCACTCTCTCCTATATAACATCAAATTACACCTACAAGTAAGGTTAATAAGGTTGCTGCCAACTCCCACAAGCAAATTAAAAGTCAGTACCATTACTGTATCCTTGCTGCTTGTTGACCAAGGTATTTTTAAAGTTTACTGATAAATGGCACCTAATAGAAAAATGTCATTGATGTAGAAAAGTGAAGTTTTTTGCATTGATCAAGTCACTAAATGTGTCACTAAACTGATCAAAAAATCACTGAAATTTAGACATATCATTTTCTGGATAGGCAAAACTGTCACTAAATTAAGTGACAAAATCCCCTTAAATGTCCTTGCTTGGCCACCTCGCCAAGGGCATTTAAGGTGGCTAGTGAGACTGTAAGCATATTTCTCCATGTGGAGGTGGAAATGTTTTTATATACACCCAGATACATTTTGAACCTATATCATGATTACATGACCTATTTTGCATATAATTGATTATGATTACATGTTTTGTTCATGATTACTGATTGCACACAATTACTCCAGAATTTGTGATCAGTTACAATGATTACAATTATGATTACTGATTACCCCAACTCTGGTTTGTATTAATCAAAAAATTGTTCCAGATTATATGAACAGCTGATATTTTTTGCATTATGTTAGGATATGAGCATTTTGCAGTCAGGTTTCCTGACTGCAAATTTGCTACTGGTTGGGATACTGCAATACCAAGAATTTTGACCCCTGACTTATCTAACTTACAAGTAATGTTGCAAAGAAAGTGTTTTAGTGATTTTGTTTTCCTCCCTCTGCAATAGAAAACCCATTTACACACAAAATAAATATATAGTTTGAATAAATTACTTTTTACACATTATAAAAACAAAAGAATATCATGTATGTATGTACAGTTTAAATATATAAATTCATCATAAACCTGCAGGCTACAGCACAGACTCCAAATAAATTTTGAGGGGGCTCACTGGATTGCACTTATCTCTGGACTGTAACTTTTGAACCACTCGACAGAAATTAATAAAATTTGCGTACATGTGGGTGATCACAAGATGATGCATCATGAACAGCAATCAGGGTCTACCATTGAAGGTCAAGGTTAATTGGAGGTCCATACCATAACTTTTGAACCACTCATAAATTAAATTAATGAAACACACACACACACACACACACACACACACACAGATAATCCAAGCGCGAATTTGAAATCTCCATAGCTCGTGATGGTAAAGAAAACCCCAAGCGATTCTTTCAATACATCAACAAGAGAAATCCAGTAAAAAGTGTCTTGGGGCTGTTGAAAAATACTAATGGAGAGCTAGTTTCTGAAAACAAAGAAATGGCTACCTTGCTAAATGAATTTTTTACATCAGTTTTTACTATAGAAGATGTAATGAATATCCCTACAGTCATAGACATAATACCTTTTGATAATGGTAATATTTTGGCTAATATTGTGGTTAGTGAAGGGGAGGTAATGCGCTATATTGATAAAATGAGTAAATCACCGGGGCTGGATTCCATATATCCCATACAACTAAAAGAATTAAAAGATAGCATTGTTGTGCTGCTAACAAAGTTTTTTAATGCGTCTATTTCTGAGGGGTGCATACCAGATAATTTCAAGTTAGCAAATGTAACACCTATCTTTAAGAAAGGTGATAAAGGTGCGGTGGGAAATTATAGGCCAATCGGTTTAATGTCTGCTGTAGGTAAGCTACTGGAATCAATAATTAGAGATTGTATAGTTGAACACTTAGAATTGCATAACTTGGTTAGAAATATGCAGCACAGTTTTAGGCGAAACAAATCTTGCTTAACTAATCTTTTAGATTTTTTTCAAAGTGTGGTTGACATTTACGATAGTCATCGGGTGGTTGATGTAGTGTATTTAGATTTTCAAAAAGCATTTGACACTATATTGCACAAAAGACTCATTGAAAAAACTAAGGCTCATGGAATCAGGGGTGTAGTAATAAATTGGCTAGAAGACTGGTTGCGAGGTAGGAAACAGAGGGTGGTCGTTGATGGAGTGGACTCGTGTTGGGCTAATGTAGCGAATGGCGTTCCTCAGGGTTCTGTATTGGGCCCCTTGCTATTTCTTATATATATATATATTAATGATTTAGATGTCGGCCTAGTCAGTACAGTTTCAAAGTTTGCAGATGACACAAAGCTGGGTGGTAGGGTGATTAATGACGAAGATAGAGGTAAAATCCAGGAAGATCTGAATAAAATCGTTGATTGGTCAGTCACATGGCAAATAAGATTTAACATTGATAAGTGCAAAATTTTATATGTAGGTTCACGTAACGGTAATTTTGCGTATAGTATGTCAGGGAAGGAGTTAGCAAGCATAGAGCAGGAAAAAGATTTAGGAGTTATAGTCACTGGTGATTTAAAAGTAGCAAAATGAAGTACAGCAATGGTCAATAAAGCAAACAAAGTGCTAGGTTTTATAGCTAGGAATTTTGAGTACAAATCGTGTGATATTATAGTTCCTCTTTATAAATCATTCGTTAGACCCCATTTGGAGTAAGCAATCCAATTTTGGAATCTGCATATGCAAAAAGATATAGACAAACTCGAAAGAGTTCAAAGATGAGCATCTAAGATGATTCCGTCGCTTAGGTTGAAGTTGTACGAGGATAGGCTTAAGGAGTTAAAATTGACTACACTTGAGACTAGGAGGCTAAAGGGTGATCTAATCGAGGTTTTCAAAATTATGAATGGGTTTGATAACATAGAGAGAACTTTTTTGAAATATCTCAATATAATAGGACTAGAAATAATGGGTGTAAATTAACAAGTAGAAGGTTCGAAACAGCAGTTGCCAAAAACTCTTTTATGCATAGAATAGTAAATAGGTGGAATAGTTTGCTGGTAGAAGTAATTAGTAGCACATCTATAAACATGTTTAACAATTGATTAGACGCATATGTTGATATATTGGCTATAGTTTAAGGTAGTGAAATTAAAGCTTTGTGGTTCGGAACCCATGTAAAATTGTAGGTCCCCTCTGCCACCATGGAGGACATGCATAATACACAATTACACTGGTATGCATATGAAATTTTTTTGTCTGCTGTGAGGGTTTTTTCAACTCATATTATATAATTCGACCATGCTGAATTCGAAAATGACATTGGTTTTCCTCAATCAGGTCAGGTTTTTTCTCTATTGCCATTTATTATAAGTCCAATTTTATCCCCAAATTTATTGATTTTTTTAGCTTAAACACTGTAGATACGAGTAATATTATAAGAACACTCGTGAAAAATGAAAACATTGTGTGAATAAATACTTTTATTCATACAATGAATATGGAAAAAAGTTTATTGAGGAAGGAATGAAGTTTTTTTGGCTTTCTGTCTGTTTTTCTTTGGGCACGTCTCGCTTCAAACACCAGCAATAGTCTGCCAGCATATTGATATCCTAGTTTCCCTGGTACCTCTCTTCCATTATTTTGATATCTTGGTGAAATCGTTAACCCTGTTCCTCACTATGATCCCCGCAATTTTCAGGAAAATAGTCCAAGTGGGACCACAAAAAGTGCATTTTTATGGACATGCGTGACCCATGAGCTTTGAAAGCTTCCATCAAGTTTTCGACAATGGACTCGTATTCTGGACTTCTACGCTTGCCAAGAAAATCAGTGACAACTGATTTGAATGCCTGCCAGGCATTCTTCTCAGTTGGAGTCATTGCATTTTCGAACTGAGTATCCTTGATCAAAGTTCAAATTTGAGGACCATCAAAAACTCCAGCATTTAGTTTAGCATCAGATATATGAGGAAATTTACTCTCGAGATATCGGAATGCTGAACCCTCCTTATTCATTGATTTGATGACATTTTTCATCAAACCCAGCTTAATATGAAGTGGTGGGAGCAAAATTTTTGTTGGTGGTACAAGGGGCACTGAAACGACATTATGCGACCCAGGTTCAAAATTCTCTCTGGATGCCCATTCACGCTGTGCATAGTGCTTCTCATCCGCTCGGCTATCCCATTTGCGGAGGAAACATGGGTATTTCGTGTATCCCCCTTGCATTCCCAATACAAATGCCACAATCTGAAAAAAAATGAAAATATTTAAAGAATTTAGAGAATTTGTTCTATCAGATAAAAAAATCTATGCATTGGACTGTATCACTTCTATGGGGAAGTTGTGTTCTTATACGCTCTCAAATAACCTTTGGAAAAACAACATAGTCAATAGCAATAGTTTACTTATGATATTAGTATTACCTTCAAATCTCCACAGATCCTCCAGTTATGTTGGTCGTATACGAGAGCATCCAGTAAAATTTTCATGTTATCGTAGTTCTCAGTAAGTTGTACGGAATGTGCTACAGGGACTGATGCAACCCTATTCCCAATGTTGAGAAGTATTGCTTTCAAACTTCGTTTAGACGAGTCTATAAATAGCCTCCATTCTGATGCGTTATATGGCAGGCCCAAGGATTCGATTAGCCCCTCAACATTGCAGCAGTACACTAAGGAAGAGGTATTTTCGTGCACTGCAAAAAACTTGCGGAATTCTTCCTCTCGTTTCCTATACCAGGAGAATGTTGTTCCTGGAGCCAGCAAGTTGTCCTCGAAGTCGTGAGCCCAAGATCTCGGCAGCTAATTTGGAAAGTCCTAAATCCCTGGTAAGATCATTAAGTTTGGCCTGGTTGAGAGGCCTCGGCTCATTTGAAGCGGTATTTTGAGGTATATACGACTGGGACTGGTCATTGGCATTGGTCATTGATTCATCATCAGAATCATCGAAGTCCAGGGTTTGAGGTGGGTCGGGTATTGGAATTCCAGGACCATGGGGTACAGGTCTCATAGCAGAAGGAATGTCAGGGTATACAACAATGTGTTTATTCTTCTTGTTAACTCCTGAAAATAGAAACACAGAAACATGGATATAAAACTTGCATATGAAATAGAAGAAGCATTCAGACAGTGGTGACTCGTGAGGGAAGGCTGCAGTCTGTAAGATATGAAATAGGTCGATGGAGTCTGTATATTTTCTTTCTTTTTCATTCATATTGTCCCTTCGGGGACAATATGAATGAAAAAGAAAGAAAATATACAATCATATGTAAATGTAACTTGTATAACAATATGTATGTGTAAATGTATTTTCTATAACAATATGTATATGTAAATGTATGATTACCATTATGGTGAATATTATGCTATATATGGTGAAATTACATTATGGTGAATATTATGTCAAGTTTCATACGAGGATTTCAAAATATTTAAGAAAAATAAATTTATAAGCCCACCTTGGAGGTTTGTCATGCAGAAATAGCAATCTGTCACGTGATCCTTTCCTTCTCTCCAAATCATGGGAATTCCAAAAGGCAAAGATTTTGCTCTGCCTTTGCTCCATCATCTCAAATTTTCAATGCACGTCTTGCAGCACATATGAGGGGCGAAATTTTTGTCCTGGTCCCCTAGCTTAATTCCAAAGTATGCTCTATACATTGTCTTCACAAATTTAGTGATTTGGGACTGGTTATTTGGCATGGTAACCATCCCACATATGTAGCAGAATCTATTGGGATCATTTTTACATGCTCTATTCATTATGAAATATTTTATCTATGTGCCTGAAAAGTAAAAAAAGATATTATACAAGTGAAACAAGTGATGATAGATGTTACTGTTCCAATTCCGCTTTGACAAAATCACGAAAAATTCTATTTTACTTAGGCCATAGCCGGATAACCTGAGCTGATTGAGAAAAACGGATTGCAGATTCGAAATCAGCAGGAAAAACTCTATAAGAATCACTTACAAAACCCTTGACAGCAAAATTGATGCATACCAGTGTTACAAACACAGTTAGGTAGACCAGCCATGAGTGGATCCTAGGGTCTTCGTTGGTCTGAAACATTATAACATTATATGATGATGTACAGTGGAACCTCAATATACGAACTTAATCCATTCCTGAGGGTTGTTCTGATATTGAATTGTTCGTATATTGAATCAATTTTTCCCATAAGAAATAATGTAAACCTGTAAAATAAGACTTACATTCATAAAATCATACATGAAACCTATAACAACAATAAATAATGCAATATTATACAAATAAATGAAAATTTAACCTGAACTTTACCTTTGCTGAGGAGTGATGATGGCCTAAGTGGAAGCTGGAGAGGAAGGTGGGGTGGAGGAGGGAGATTATTGTTTGGAAGGGGTGTCACCTTCCATAAAAACATCAGGTAACTCCCCTTCTGGTGTTCTGTCTCTTTTCTGTCTCTTTGCAGTAGCACTAGAAGATGCTGGGGATTCACTAGCACTTGATTTTTTTTCTTTGGTAAAGAACTTGTCCAATGTTGTCTGTCTGCCTACTCTTCAAAATATTTCTAAAGTATGCAATCACATTGTCATTGAACAAATTGATGCTACTATTCACTACAGCAATGTTAGGGTGCCATTTCTCCACCATGCTCTGTGTTTTAGCCCAATGAAAACACAATTCCTTAATGTCTGCAGTGTAAATGTTGCCCTTACTCATCCCCTTTCGGTTCTGATATGAGGGAATGGTTCGTAACAAGGACAATTTTTTCTCAAAAAAGTTGTTTGTATACCGATTTGTTCGAATAGAGATGCGTTTGTATATTGAGGTTCCACTGTATTGTGAATAAGAATCAGGCCTTTGCATCAAAGGTCAAGGTCAAATAATTATAATCAGAGGTCCAATGGAGGTTTATGATATCTTTTGAACCACTAAACATAAGTTGATGAAACTTCACTCATATATGGATTGTTACAAGATGATGTGTTTTGAGTAAGACTTGGATTCCTCTATTAAAGATCAAGGTCACAGCTTGATCAAAGACAAATAGGGTCCCACACCATAATTTGTGTACTAGTCAACATAAATAGATGAAACTTTACACACAAGTGGCTCATAAGACAATGTGTCTTGCACCAAAGGTTGTCACAAATATAGGAGGGAACATCAATGCCATTCTGGCAGTTCTTGTTTCTTTTTTATATTTCAGACTAAAAATATAGATAAGTATATCACCAATAAGATACTTGCTAAATGTTGTAAAAACAAAAATATTTAGCATCCATGCAAGAATTTTAAAAGATTTTATATTAAATAATGTTAGGCCTAGGCCCTTCAGTGTTGTTTATCAACTTTCTTGTGCTGGTGACCCCATTTTGACATAAAAAATGTTGTAGTACTCTTCCCTAAATGATGGTACACCACATAATTCACCCACAAAAACAGCTCCTGAACTATTGTCATGTGAGAATGAAAAGCTTTATAAGAGATGGATACTTAATTTATTCATTGACATGGTGATAGAATCTGCCAAACTTGCAAAAACCTACATGATCAGTAGAAGAAAATTTCTTCTGATAAAACTCCTACAGTAGTCATTCTTGTCAGAAGACTTGTGTACATTTTAAGTAGCGTGAAAAAAATGAATATCTAGAACTAGTGTCCAAATCACAGTGATTCCATTTGCAGCAACACACTTGTGTGAATTGGGCTTCTTATCAGTGCTCACAATGAAATTGACTAAGTGTTACTTTTTGTTTAGTCTATTAAAATGAACATAAAAAGATTAAAAATTGCAAAGCAGGCACAAGCGTGTCATTGAAAGTCATTGAGTATGAAAGTTACAACTAACAAAATAATTTCAACTGTAATACTGCATGAGTTTTTAACTTAAAGGAAACATTTGACTGATTTTACATATGAGGGGGCGAACTCACCACACTGGCAATTTTGTGATTGTTCCACAAATGAATAGTTCAACCCTCCCCATCCACAGACATCTTGGTACAGCCAAATATCCCGATTGTATGTTCAAAATGCAATTATTTTCATTGTGTGTATTTGTGCTATGTTTGGCGAGTTCACCCCTTGTACTTGCAATGCCTCATATTTTTGTAATTCATGTGAAAAATAAACTTTAATTTCCCATATAGGCTGATTTTTTTTGCTAAAGACCTCCAGTGACCCTGGGAAACACTGCTTAGGAAGGTATTTAATACAATATTTTTAACTTCTTTTCAATAGTTAGTAGCAATCAGGGACAGGAAAATATGTCCTATTCAAAACCCCAAGTATTCTTTGGTAAGGTATATTAAAGCATTTACAGGTATGTAATTGACAAATGTCTGCTGTGAAATTAATTGTGCATTGTACTGTTCATACACATAATATGTAACAAATTACTTTACTTGGTATTACATATCAACAAACTACCAATTTGTTTTATGAGTAGGAGATAATGAATGTATAGGGTGTCTAAGAAACAATGCTTCAAAAGGGTAAATTTTCTTATATGTAGCTATATATTATATGATTGTTTATATTTCTAAACTGTCTGAATTTGCAACACTTTCAAATGATGACCATCATTTGTCACTACAGTGTATATTGGTGCTCAAGCCTCATTGGAGCATTAGCAAGATACTTTTGTGAAATTGATTCAGTAACCGCTGATTTTTTGAGAGTTCTGCTGGATACATGGGTTTGTCAGATATGAGTATACAAATGTTTTAACATACCCCCATAGATCATAGTCCAAAAGAGATAGATCAGGTGATTGAGGTGGCATATCCAGCAGTGAAATGTCAATATGAATGGATTTCTGAAATGTTAGTTTGGTGTGGTGAGTGTGCTTTGTTGATTGTACTATGGGGTATGTTAAAACACTTTGGTATTGTGAAAAACCCAGCAGTCTGACAGAACTCTATCAAAGAAACAAAGGTCACAGGATCCATTCCACAACAGCATCTTGCTAATGCTCCAATGGAATTACTGTTGCATATGCATTATTGTGACAAATGGTGGTCAGCTTGTGAAAGGGTTGCATGCTTTGACAGTTTGGAAATGTAAAAAAGTCAGTAAAAACAATTTTATTTTATACATATTGACTAGGAAAAATGACCAATTATTTCCACACCATTATTTTTTAATAATAATTCAAAAGGAAATATGATCTTAAGACAAGTCAAAAGTTTTTATTTTATTATTTTATAATTTTTAGGTTCATACTTATAAAAATATATTTTTGAGAAACATTTTGGGGGGAAAAAAAAAGTTTTGAGGGAACTTTATATGAAAAAAAATTTCATCACTGCCAACAATGCAATGAAAACTATAAATATATATAACTTTAACTGGATATATTCACAAAGTTATACTAAATAGTTGCAAGACTAACTCTTATTTTTCTTAATTTTACCTTACTTGGGCTAAAGCAAAGCCCAAATAAATGTCAGTTTTCTTGTATATGAGAAAGTTTAAAGAAAGTTTTTGAGTAATTCATGGAAGGGCACAGGTAATTGGTAAAACCTTTCACTTGGCACATTTTAAGAGTTAGGCTATCACAATGCATTTAGTAGCTAATGGTTGTTTGAAAAGACAGCTACCCTATGCAAAAGCCTTGTATATTTGTAATTGGGTATCCGGAAAAATCATTGCCCACAAATCATCGCTCAGGACAATTCATCGCCCACAAATCATTGCTCAGGACAATTCATCGCCCACAAATCATTGCTAAGGACAATTCATCGCCCACAAATCATTGCTCAGGACAATTCATCGCCCACAAATCATTGCTCAGGACAATTCATCGCCCACAAATCATTGCTCAGGACAATTCATCGCCCACAAATCATTGCTCAGGACAATTCATCGCCCACAAATCATTGCTCAGGACAATTCATCGCCCACAAATCATTGCTCAGGACAATTCATCGCCCACAAATCATTGCTCAGGACAATTCATCGCCCACAAATCATTGCTCAGGACAATTCATCGCCCACAAATCATTGCTCAGGACAATTCATCGCCCACAAATCATTGCTCAGGACAATTCATCGCCCACAAATCATTGCTCAGGACAATTCATCGCCCACAAATCATTGCTCAGGACAATTCATCGCCCACAAATCATTGCTCAGGACAATTCATCGCCCACAAATCATTGCTCAGGACAATTCATCGCCCACAAATCATTGCTCAGGACAATTCATCGCCCACAAATCATTGCTCAGGACAATTCATCGCCCACAAATCATTGCTCAGGACAATTCATCGCCCACAAATCATTGCTCAGGACAATTCATCGCCCACAAATCATTGCTCAGGACAATTCATCGCCCACAAATCATTGCTCAGGACAATTCATCGCCCACAAATCATTGCTCAGGACAATTCATCGCCCACAAATCATTGCTCAGGACAATTCATCGCCCACAAATCATTGCTCAGGACAATTCATCGCCCACAAATCATTGCTCAGGACAATTCATCGCCCACAAATCATTGCTCAGGACAATTCATCGCCCACAAATCATTGCTCAGGACAATTCATCGCCCACAAATCATTGCTCAGGACAATTCATCGCCCACAAATCATTGCTCAGGACAATTCATCGCCCACAAATCATTGCTCAGGACAATTCATCGCCCACAAATCATTGCTCAGGACAATTCATCGCCCACAAATCATTGCTCAGGACAATTCATCGCCCACAAATCATTGCTCAGGACAATTCATCGCCCACAAATCATTGCTCAGGACAATTCATCGCCCACAAATCATTGCTCAGGACAATTCATCGCCCACAAATCATTGCTCAGGACAATTCATCGCCCACAAATCATTGCTCAGGACAATTCATCGCCCACAAATCATTGCTCAGGACAATTCATCGCCCACAAATCATTGCTCAGGACAATTCATCGCCCACAAATCATTGCTCAGGACAATTCATCGCCCACAAATCATTGCTCAGGACAATTCATCGCCCACAAATCATTGCTCAGGACAATTCATCGCCCACAAATCATTGCTCAGGACAATTCATCGCCCACAAATCATTGCTCAGGACAATTCATCGCCCACAAATCATTGCTCAGGACAATTCATCGCCCACAAATCATTGCTCAGGACAATTCATCGCCCACAAATCATTGCTCAGGACAATTCATCGCCCACAAATCATTGCTCAGGACAATTCATCGCCCACAAATCATTGCTCAGGACAATTCATCGCCCACAAATCATTGCTCAGGACAATTCATCGCCCACAAATCATTGCTCAGGACAATTCATCGCCCACAAATCATTGCTCAGGACAATTCATCGCCCACAAATCATTGCTCAGGACAATTCATCGCCCACAAATCATTGCTCAGGACAATTCATCGCCCACAAATCATTGCTCAGGACAATTCATCGCCCACAAATCATTGCTCAGGACAATTCATCGCCCACAAATCATTGCTCAGGACAATTCATCGCCCACAAATCATCAGCTATGTATTATCGGGACTACCAAACTGTTTATATATTTTTGCTCTCGTCATTTTCGTTTAAACTAACTAAAATATCACAACTTAACCTAACCAATCAAGGGTGTACAGTTGATCTATGTAAAGAAAGGCCTGTAAAAAAAGTACCTTTTGTGATAGTAAAGTTAGTTCAAGTATTTTATTTAGTATGAATTTCACTCTTCAATTTAGTTTTAATTAATTATTTTTTTTCTTAATTACCCTATTTATTTATTTATACTTCACATACAAATTTAAGTCACAGGCTTCATAATAAATGATGAAATCTGATGTATGATTTTCAGTAAATTAATTACCATATTACAGTATCCCTTCTGTCTCCATCCAGTCAGTTACACCTAATATATGCATTTATTTTATTTTTGTTCAGAAATAGCAAGAAACAAATTCAAGCAGTATGTGAATACTCTAGCAAACATTAGTCAGGAAGGAGGAGAAAAGTATCTTGTTCTGAAGAGAAGGTATCGTGTTGGAACTCCTCTTCAAGTCGATGAATATCCCAGTCCTTTGCCAGGATCACAACCTCAATTCCCTTCACACTCCCCATATGTGTCTCCCAGCCATTCGAGTCCTCCTGTTACCCCTGAAAGCTCACCTGGGGTTCCTCCACCCTACAGACCACCTCCTCCTTATAGACCACCCCCTGAGTTAGGCCTGTCTCCACAAGTTTTAAGGGAAGACTTAGTGAATCAAGAATTTCGAAGTCCATCTTCTCCTTATCAGTATGGATCAAGATTTCAGAGCCCACATGCAAATGTGTCTCAAGAAGGTATGGAACCTTATAATCCTGGATTGTTCAGAAGAGGCAGCTCTCAAGAACCTTATGATTTAGGTATTCCACCCCCACCTCTTCAAATGAATAGAGCCTCTAGTTCAAGTTCCCTTTTATCAACAAATGGCTCTTCAGTAAGCTCAGTTGTTTCTTCTCATTCTAAAACAGCAATACCACCTTACAACAATAATCGAACAGGCCTCACTTCTGCCAATGGTACACAGACCTCATTTAGTGAGAGTGAAAAGAGGAATTCTGATGGTTCTCTCACACCAGAAACCATTTCCAAGTCTGCTTCAAGAAGCTCTCTCGTTCACGCAGCTTCAACTTCATCCATTTCTTCAGTAGAAGATGCCCCAGTTGTACCTCCAAGGAGGAGGTCTGAGAATAAAGAGAACCGTCCATCTCCTGAAGTAGAAGGGAAAGTGATGAAAGTAAGTTTTTAAATTTATTTTTAATGTCATTTTACTAATAAGTATAGGCTTCAATATACCATCATTAAAGCTGAATACAACCTTTGAGTGAATTAAATTTCTTCATAATGTACAATTGTGGAAAAAATTTACTAAAAATTTCATACAAGCCCCAAAATTGCAAATTATTAATTTTGGAGTTTTCTTTTTAATTTTATTTTTTAACAAAAGAAGAAAAAAGAATTAGTAATTTCTGCAAGTATACATTAAAAATACATTATCAATCTCATTTCCCAAATGAGTAGGGGTAAGAAGGCAGACAGCTTTGATATAAAATGCAGAAGGTAATGAAGAAGAGAAAAAGTAGAAAGTAAAGCATACACATTCATTCACACAGGCATCTTGGTGGATTAGTGGACCCCAACATGGCTAAATTTCACACCTGCGGCACTTCATATGCTATGCATGGTGGTGCTTCTAGGCTTTGTTAAAAATAAAAGAGGGTGTCCCAAACTTGCATACCTTGAACAAACCACCTCCATTCCAACCCACTTGCAGCCATTTCTTGTACATCACCCAGCTCAAGTCCATGTTTAATCAAAAAGCCTACAATATTGATGAAATTCAAATGTCTGCTGTGTTTGTAGGAAGAATTAAGAATATTTGAGGTTGGAAATTAGTTGTTGAAAACTGTCTGTGTAAATTTAATTACAATCTGATGGAACTGTTGTTCGTTAAATTTATTTTTTCACAACTGAAAACTAACTTTTACCTGGTTTATTATTATGGTGAAGTGAATTTGCAAAAACTAAGGATGACAGACCTTTATAAAATTAGCTTTCAGAAAGTACCCTTTCCTCAACTTGAAATACCTCTGTCAGAAATCATTACAAAAAACTGCTAAATGGATGAGCAATTAATATGAACACTTGTATCTCTTCATCCCATGGTCACCCAAATCAAAATTTCACTGCAGGTGAATGAGATGTTGCTGAAAATATGGAAAAAGTTTCATGACTGTGTTTATAAATCTTTTTTATATTAAAGGTCATAGGCCAGTAAAATGTGAGCTTAAATTATTTTTTACGGAAACTGTACGTACTTGTGACATATGGAATGAAAGAACGATTAAAAACCGGAGGGTTCCAGCACAGGTGAAGCAAAAAATTTTCATTTTGACACCCGACCATCTCAGATCTTGCTTATTTTTGGTGTATAAAGTAAGTTTGTGCAAGAAAGCCAGCTGTGAAAGTTTCAGCTTTCTACGACCATTACTTCACGAGTTATGAAGGTCATAAAAATCAAGGTTAAGGTCAAAATAGCTCAAGGTCGGCATCTTTGGAGGCACCTCACACATTCACTAATTATCGTAACCATATGAAACTATATGTTTTTGGACTCAGAATGAGCTGTAGAATCCAAAAACGCAACGAAATCAGCAATAGGAGAACAAATAAAAATGTTCACCCTTTTTCAAGGAATGAATTGACCTTTTGACCTTGAAGTTCACACATTTTGGGGAAACATTTCTTTACACAAAATGAAGTTCCATCATTGCACTTTTAATATAAACAATAAAAATGTATCTTATTCACCAACTATACTGTCTTAAAGAATTTTTCAAATTGGCTATTTTTCAAATTTCTGGCAAAATCGCCATATGTACCGTATATGCATATATGTACTGTTAAAATCTAGAGATATTCATTATTTAAACTACTTAAGCAAAAATAAATATTATTAGAAACGTGATACAAAATCACTTAGATATAAGCTAGGTACCATAGGTATAACTATGATATAGATCTCTATTTATTGTGGTCTCCTCCACCCCTACAACCACACCTTTCGACCCTTAGAAATATTTTACTTTTTTTTATAATTACTTTTATTAATAATACATTAATACAAAACATATATATATAGGAGTATCATAAAAATAGGAGTAAAAAAGGAGTATCATATTATGTAGACCTGTATTCTATAGATACATATTAAACTAGAGCTCTGTACACTTTCGACAAGAACAGGAAACTGTGGCAAACAGGTCTGCATGATTACCCTCAGCTGTTAGCATCTCATGATCATCAAAGGCATACTGAATTATTCTTGAACCTGCTGTCAATGATGGAGCAGTCATTGTCTGGATAATATCAGATGATAACATCCAACATGAGTCAGGACGAGAAGGGAAACTATGTTTAGAACATCTTCCATGTGGAGACATAAATTGACCTTATAATCACTAAATTCTTCTGATACTTCAACCACTAATCCAAACCAAATTTTATTATCATAGTTACAAGCTACATATACCCCAACTTGTATATCTTCAGTTGAAATGTGCTTTTGCTCATGTAAATTATCTTTAAACGATGGATGCACAACTGTCATAATTTTGTAGGACCTGAGGAAATCTCACCAACCTCCAACTGGGTATGACTAATAGGCACAAATCTATGAAATCTACGAGTACCTGGGATGGTTACAGAATTTTTATATCTATTTTCCAGGAATTCAGTTGTCTGCTGGACATTTTGTTTCGATAAGAATACAAATTTGTTCTGGTATCTTTCTCATCCAGAAATTTCATCATGTCAAGTGGTGTCAGAATTTGGTCTTTAAATGTACGTTGAAGACTGGCACGAGCCGTCATTCTTTTTGCTGTGCCTCCGACTCCATCACAAGCACTTTTGCCATGTGAAGTTGCAAAAAAGTGCCATTCAGCATCCAGTCCAAAGTCCTCTTTGTGGTGACACAAATTGGTGAAGTTATATTTATTCTTATACTGCCCTCCGCAACCATCAGTAAAGTAATGAATCTTCCGCAGGCCTGAGCTCTCTTCTTTATCATGGGGATCAGTTGCTTTAAGAACGCAAAGACAAGGTTTGTACTATGTTTCATGTCATCAGAAATGAAACAATAACTTTTAACTTTAATTTCAACATCATTTTCATTTACTTATAGTAGAACACAAATGGATGAACTGTTGCCTGACTATTTTCCCAATGGTAACCTTGTGCAGCATCTTGTACAATAAATGAGTAGTTTTCAGAGAAGTCTCCTAGGAGAATACCTTCAGTGACCATCAGATTAGCTTTCAGTTTTTTTAGGAAACTTGCTTGTGCATCAGCCACATAAGTGTGTCTTGTTAGTGCACAAATTCTAGTTGCCAAAGACTTAATGAAGTTTTCAAGGGATTCACCAATGTTAATAAGGGTTGTCCGATCCGTGGAAGTCCACTGCTTGTATGTAATTATGGTGCCGACTGCATCCTGAACAGGTTCCAATCCTTCAAGGAATGCAATAACACCTTCTTCTCCTGGACACAATGCACATTTTTGTAGCATACACTCTTCCTTTTCACTGTCACAAACTGCATAGAGAATGAGGTCTTTATATGATAGTTTTTTCCCCCAAAGCTGATAGCTGAAGTTTGGGATTTTGGTGGTAGGTACAGACACACACAGTGTGTGTTCCTCCAGCTCCTGCCAAGACACACACTTGGGTCTCAATGCAGCAAATGATGAGAAACCTATTTTTGGATTAGTGTCATTTGCCTTGAAAACAGCGAAAATCTCACGTAAATTACCAAGCACAATCGTTTCTGCTGTAGTTGCTTCTCTCCTTCATGATTCCTAATTGATAGACAATCCTTCTTGCCTGGACATATTCTGCTTATTTCATCTGATTCATAGAAAGTGCACACTGCTTCCTTCTCTTTCTTTGTTATAACCCGACCTTTGCTAATATGTGGAACTTCTGGTAATATGCCATGTTCTTTCTTTATTTTGCGGCTGGTTGAAACCATTCTTGTAGATGCATTGAAGAAAGATGCTGTTCTGTGAATGGTGTATGGTGAGAGTGTTAGTATTTGAATCTTCCTCTTGTAGTCAGTCGTCTCACTGAAGGCATTCTTGAGTGCTTGCATCACTCCTGCATGCCTGCGAAAATGATATACATGTTTGAGTAAATTTATATGCAAACATATGATCTATATATAGGCTTAGTATACTTTAATGAAGGTACTACAGATATATATACAGTACTCACAAATTATTGTCATCCATTTTAGATTGCTTTTCTTCACTTTCTTGTGTAAAACTTGTCATATGAAGTTTCTAGCTTTCTCTTCAGGGATGTTGATGCCATTTCAAATTTTGTTTCAGCCTTTGAAGATCTCCCTTTTCGTGACAGACCCTCTGAAAAACAAATAAAATAAATTGTTATAACTTTTTTTAATCAACTGTAGGCCTATAGATGTACATGTACATTACATATGAATTTGGTAAATACCGTATATATAATCATAACTGTATTGATCTTCATTATATAAATTGATATGCATACATCTGAATTTGTCAAATATATAAAGGTTGTAATGTTCATACATGTAGTTATATATATTGATGTTTTGTTGCTATAATATCTACATAAATTAACACTTTAAAAATACTTAAACTTACTTGTCTTCACTGGTGTCACATTCAGCATTGGAAGAATTGTGTCTAAATCTCCTTGGAAATCTTCAAACATTATTTCAGTAGTACACCCATAGGCAGAGGAACGTTTTTCTGTGGCAGTGGCATCAGTGTCTGAGTTCGAATCTGAGACAATATCAGAGACTTTTTTGTCTTCAGCTTTGATTTTATTGATATCATTAACACAATTTTTACAAATGTAATCTCCATATATTAATCCGTGAATTCCTTGCAGTGTATTACGGACTGGCACAAGTGCTTTTTCGATCTTCTTCTTATGTTTTCTAAGAGGATCAGCACAAACTTTTCTACCCATCTTGTTTATCTGTAAGAAAGGCATAAAATAAGTAATTAATTTATGTTCACAAAATATATTATTTAACAGTACAGTACATATATGCATATACATATGGCGATTTTGCCAGAAATTTGAAAAATAGCCAATTTGAAAAATTCTTTAAGACAGTATAGATGGTGAATAAGATACATTTTTATTGTTTATATTAAAAGTGCAATGGTGGAACTTCATTTTGTGTAAAGAAATGTTTCCCCAAAATGTGTGAACTTCAAGGTCAAAGGGTCAATTCGTTCCTTGAAAAAGGGTGAACATTTTTATTTGTTCTCCTATTGCTGTTTTCGTTGCATTTTTGGATTCTACAGCTCATTCTGAGTCCAAAAACATATAGTTTCATATGGTTACGATAATTAGTGAATGTGTGAGGTGCATCCAAAGATGCCGACCTTGAGCTATTTTGACCTTAACCTTGATTTTTCTGACCTTCATAACTCGTGAAGTAATGGTCGTAGAAAGCTGAAACTTTCACAGCTGGCTTTCTTGCACAAACTTACCTTATACACCAAAAATAAGCAAGATCTGAGATGGTCGGGTGTTAAGGACTGATTCACCTGTGCTGGAACCCCTCAACCTTCAATATGACACTAAAATGAGGTCTGTATATCTATTAGGATTAAAGTTACGAACACTTAGGTAAGAAACGTGTAGTTTTTCAAAAAGTCCTAAATTTTAAGCTCGTATCTCAAAAATTATATAAAATTGTGAGCTAGTTTTATATTTTTAGAATATTTACAATAATAAATGAAATTTCCAAAAAATCAGAATGCATTGAAAAAAATCATTGTTAATTTGACATGGAATGACCCACTGGTTTTGTTGCTGCGGATTAATAAAAACAAATATGAATAACATTTATTTACCTGGAGTATATAGTAGAGAGAAGGAGAATAAGCTATGACACTATTATGAATAATTAATCATGGAGGTTGTCAAGGGTTTTAAATATTAAAGGCAAAAATAAAAAATCAATACAGTGAAACTAGGTAAATATTACGGGTTAGAAAGTGTGGGAGGGAAGATGCAACAAAATACATTAGTTCCATTGAAGAGTTGGCTCCAACAAATCTCTCGAAATTACACGCGTAAATCTGTGAAATAATAATAAAAACTTTAGTCAGGTTGTTATGATTACCGAATTGGCAGCAACAGCCAGCTTAATCTTAAGCCTAGCTGGGTTAGACCTATCAGCATAGGTGGAAACGTTGTTGTACTATTTATGCCTAACTCATACGAGAATAGGCCTTGGGTTTACAGCAGTAGTTCTTAACCTTTTTAGGTTGTGACTCAAATTCTGGTCGCAGGGCTTGCTCGGCGACCCATGCCTTCAAACAGTTCACTCGTAATACATAATATAGAAAAAATATAATTATTGGTAAAATGATTAGGGATAACATAAATAAATGACAATGACCAAATCAAAATGGCTTGGTAACCCAGGGCTTAAGAACCACTGGTTTATAGGATGTCAACTACATCCCTGTTTCGGCTTTGCGCCTACCTTTCCTGACAATAATGATTGTGGTTGTCTAACCTCCTTCGCAACATCTAAGGTCATATGACTGAGGGGACCTACAGCTTTACGTGGGATCCGAACCACGGGTCGCTACATAATCTGGACACGGATGACAGTCTCCCATCTAACTACTACCCAGATTCAATGTCGCTTAACTTCGCTGATCAACGGGAAGCGGTATTACGACATTGGCTACGACGATTGGCTCATACTTCTTACTCTGTGAAACTTTTTTCTCCGTTGGGCTCCTTCAATCACAATCTTATATCTGTTTCCTGTCCTATCGCTCCAATTCGGCCTTTGGATCCTCCCAAGAGGAGGCACCTTTGGCACTTCGACGTCGCTGGTTGGGAGGCCCTTTGGCAGTATTTGTGATTTCCCATGAAATGATTACTGCTTCCGGGGCCCTTCTGGGTGCGCTGAGCGCATCACAGAGGTGATTTTCTCGATCATGGAAGCGTACATTCCATATTCTATTCCTACTACTAATGCAAAAAAAACTTTGGTTTAACTTTACTTGTTCTAATACTATCTGCAACAGAGAGGAAGCTTTCAGAAGGTACTGTCGTCATCCAACTCCTGACTCTCACTCGGCTTATATTTCTGGCCGGAATCGTGCAAAATCGCCTCGCCAAAAATTCCTTCATCCGACAAATGTGTGAAAATCTATCCAATTCTAATTCTTTTCGCTCTTTCTGGTATCTAGCTAAGAACCTTTTCAACAACTTTACTTCCTTTCTTCCATTCCGATGCAGAGTTGCCGTCTCTTCTCCTGCCAAAGCTGAACTCTTAGCTCAAACCTTCACTTCCACTTCAACCCTGGACGATTCCGGTGCTGTTCCTCCATCTCCTCCCCCTCTGACTTCATTATGTCTGAAATTGGAATCTCTTCTAAAGATGGTTTTTTTGTCCTCTCTGGGCTCAACTCTAGGAAGGCGTATGGTCCTCTTGGTGTTCCTCCTCTTGTTCTTAAGAACTGTGCTTCTGTGCTGACACCCTGCCTAGGCAAACACACTCATCTTTGTCTCTCATCTGGTACCGTACTTTTCCTTCCTGCTGGAAGTTCGCTTTCATTCAGCCTGTCTCAAAGAAGGATGACCACTCTCAACCCTCCAACTATCGTCTAATTGCTTTGATTTCTTGCCTTTCCAAAGTTTTTGAGTCTATCCTTAATAGGAAGATTCTTAAACACCTTTCTCACAATCTTCTTTCAGATCGTCAGTATGGATTCCGGAAGGGACGCTCTACTGGCGATCTTCTTTCATATCTCTCCGACTCTAGGTCATCCTCCTTTCGGGATTTCGGTGAAACTTTTGGTATTGCGCTAGACATATCAAAAGCTTTTGATACAGTCTGGCACAAATCTTTAATTTCCAAACTGCCCTCCTTCGGTTTCTCTCTCTTCCTTCATCTCTAATTTCCTTTCTGGCCGATCTGTAACTGCGGTTGTAGATGGCTACTGTTCTTCTCCTAAAGCTATCAGGTCATCCCATAAGTAACGTCGTTTTTTACGAGAGATTAAGTTTAAACTAGTCCTACTCGGTTTAAGCATAAATTTTCCGAAGGTTATATCTAAGAGGAGATCTATCGTGTTTCGCTACATACTTTACAGACCTTGACCAGTGAAGATGTGTGTTTTGCATTATGTGAACCCCTCATAAACATGGCGGTATCAGAAGAGCATATCAGGCATATAATGCTTTACGAGTTCAAAAAAGGGAATAGTGCTACTGAAGCAACGCGAAACATTCAGGACGTTTATGGCAACGATATTCTGCATGTGAGAAAATGTCAAAGATGGTTTCAAAAGTTTAGGAATGGTGACTGCTGTTTGACAGATGCAGCACACTTGAAGACTGTTCAACAACTGTCGAAGAATTGGTCCAGAAATTCAATTCATCCCCGTCCACCATCCTTCGACGTTTGCAACAACTCGGGAAAGTGCCTAATTTAGGAAAATGGGTGCCACATGAATTGTCGGTCAACAATCTGAGGGTGCGGGTAAACATTAGCACAGCTCTTCATTCTCGTGTACTCCAAGATCCGTTTTTGCACCGTTTAGTGACGTGATGAAAAGTGGATACTGTACCAGAATGTTAAGCGCCATCGACAGTGGGTTTGTGCCGGAGAACCAGCGATACCACAGCAAAAACCAAATCTTCACCCTCGGAAGGTGTTGCTTAGTGTTTGGTGGGATAAAGGTGGTGTAATACACTTTGAAACCTTACCACACAACCAAACAATCACCGCTCAAGTCTACTGTCAACAACTGGATCGATTGAACACTGGACTAAAAGAAAAGACCTTCTTTGGTTAATCGGAAAGGAATCGTGTTCCACCACGACAACGCACTTCCTCATACCGCTTGGATTACTTCTGCAAAAATTGAGGAGCTTGGGTGGGAAAAACTTCCACATCCTTCATATTCTCCAGACCTTGCGCCTTCAGATTATCATCTCTTCAGGAGTCTGCTAAACTATCTTGACGAGAAACAGTATACTTCTTTAGATGACCTGCACACCAGTCTTTGTACGTTTTTTGCCTCAAAACTGCCTGAATTTTATAAACATGGCATTGAAAAGTTTGTAGGACGTTGGCAGAGTGTCATTGATTCCGATGGAAAATATATACTAGATTAAAAAGTTTCAGTTGAATATTCTTTTGTCCTTCAAATTCCGATCTAAAAAACGACATTACTTATGGGATGACCTGATATTAACAGTGGTGTTCCTCAGAGTTCTGTCCTATCACCCACTTTTACTTTTATTTATTAATGATCTTTTAATTAGCACCTCCTATCCTATTCACTCCTATGCAGATGATTCCACTCTTCACTTCTCCACCCGCTTCCTAAAGCGTCCTTCTCAACAGTCACTCCATGATTCGCGTCGTACGGCTATGGAGCACTTGACCTCTGATCTTTCTGCTCTCTCTGATTGTGGCAGAGAAAACCTTGTGGCTTTCAGTGCCTCAAAAACTCAGTTCCTCCATCTGACTACTCGTCACAATCTTCCACACGACTATCCCCGTACCTTCAACAACACACAACTGAATCCTTCCTCTTCTCTTAACATTCTTGGCGTTTCCTTTTCTCGTGATCTTTCCTGGAAAGATCACGTATACTCTTTTTCTAAAACAGTTTCTTAGAGGTTAGGTGTGCTGTACCGTACCGCCTCCGCAGTTTCTCCACGCCCACTCAGTTGCTGTCTGTACAGGGGTCTTGTTCGCCCCCCTGTATGGAGTATGCTTCTCATGTGTTGGGTGGTTCAACCCACACAGCCGTACTTGACCGGGTGGAATCAAAGGCTTTTCGTCTCATCAATTCCCCGCTTCTTACTGATTGTCTTCAATCTCTCTCTTCTCCGCAATGTTGCCTCACACACTCTTTACTATTGCTATTATAACGGACATTGCTTTTCTGAACTCTCTAACTGGTTCACTCCGAATCGTGTTCAGTCAGTTGTTATGGTTCCGCCAGCGAGATCATCTTTTTTTTACGATCCTGTAACTTAAAAGAAATTTAGAATATATCTTATTTAAGGAATTCCAAAGTTCTAATCTCTCTATATTTCTAAACTAACTAAGTTGACGATATTATTTTATTATAGATTTCAAATACTGTTTGAAACAGATTATTTAGGAGTACATGATTTGCTGAAATAGATGTGTAGCATCACGTGACTGGTATTCCCACACCTCATTGGTTGAACTGAACAACGTCACATGTTCCAGTAAAAACACATTGAAACCCGTTTGGATGTTTTCTTGCAAACAGTCGCGTATTTTGTTTCGAGTTACCCGAGGCCTACTTGGAATTTATATCGTGCCTAACTTGGGTTTTTCATTTAGGTCGAGCTTTTACTATATTTTATATTATTAATAAGCCACCCATTTTTTATAAACCCAACACCATAACATGTCGATATAAAATGATTGGTTAGCAATTTCCGTATCATTAAAAATTAGAGGTTGAATTGAATAATTTTGGGGGAAGTGAAAAGCATCGAATGAGTGAAATATGGAATATTTGTGAAAGGTAGCCCATAAAGTGCAGAGAAAGTTCATAGATGTGAAAATAAAGGAGAGTACGTGCTTGTGATCATTTGAAGGGACTGAATTAGTGACGTATATGGAATCGTCAGAAAAAATTATAAGGATGAAAGGGTGACCGATGGGTGCGTGTGAATAGGAGTGAGTTTTAAGGTGTACGTGGTATAGTATAAGAATAAGTGAGAAATGAATAGGGTTTGTTAAAAGATAAAATAAGAAATTATCAGTGTAGAGAACATATTCTTGTTGATAAAAACACTAAGCGAAGTCGCTGCAGTCCGTGGGTATTAAGTTTATTCTATTTACGAATAAACTTCGTAATTCGATCAACTCTTCAGCCTTCAATAACTTAATGAATAGCAGAGACTGCATTTAGGTTAACTACAGTAAAATAACTTGGTTACTTTCAAAATTAATTAACTCCTATTTCTGTGGCAGGTATCTCCTTCAGAAAATACTCTAGACAGCACTGGCAGTAGCAGTGAGAGAAGCAGCATGGCGAGTGTGGAAGATGAACGGAAAGTATCTGTAAGAGAGGCGACTCAAAAGTTCAATAAAATGGCTTCAGAATCACAAATTGCCCCGAGTAGAACCAATGGAAAATCCAACAGAAACTCTCGCTTCGATCGGGTAATATTCTTATTTTATAAATACAATATGATCACTTTCCAATAAATACATAGGGCAGATAAACACTAGATAAGGTGCAGTTTGATACACAGACTTTTTATAATAAAATGGCTTCTCGGAAAGTATTGGAATAGCTAGTCTTACTTGTGAGGCCTGTATTAGGTTAAAAATTATTCGTAAAAAAGAAAGAAAAAAAAAAATTGAACAGTTATTGTACCTTTTTAATGAATATATATGTATATATATTACGCTATGACAAGGTAAAAGTTAGCATAACGTGGCTCATATTTCAACACCCTAGGGAGCACGCAACACTTTCGCGCCTATAGATGTCGTAGCGTAGTGGTCAGCGTCCTCGCCTTTTACTGAAGAGTTACTGGGTTTGAATCCTGGTTTGGCCATTTTTGCATTATGCAAAATCATGCGTAATGTTCCATGTATAATATAAGTAATCTATCATCTATAAAATTGCCCGTAAACGCATGTTTGAATTGATCAAAGCAACACAAGTTGCTAGTCCGATCTTCTAAACATAGTACGACATGTATTAACTCCACGTGGCAGGTGGGCTATTTTAAAGACATCTTAAACAATTTTGGGAATTGAGGTTGTAGTCCAGTGGTTAAGGGATAAAAGCCTTAGTTTGGAATTTTGTTGTAACGATTACAGTCGAAATTAGGGTGAGAGGGGTGAATGAGCCTAAAGTGAGTATATTTTAATTTCTAATAAAAGAGGCAAAAATTTTGCAATCCGCGATTAAAATTTTGATAGATTAATTATTTACGGTGCCAAACTTTTTGTATTTACAATTCGTTCTTCTCCTTTTTTTAAAAATTTGCGTATGTGATTTTATGAAGCAAACTTAACCGATACCTTCGTTCACCGTATTGTGTGTAGCGCGAAACCATTAGGTGAAATGTAGATGAACGTTGATCAGAGGTCGAGATATCTAAAATTTGAGAGGGAGTGGAGAGTCATTGGGTAACACGCCATTAGCACGAAGACTAGAAAAAATGACTAGAGAATTAAAAATAAATGCTTATCACCAGTCCTTATTTCTCTTCGCAAAATGCGAATAATATACAGTACTTTTAATGCGAGGCTTCTCTTCAAAATAAAATGTGAGATGTTGTTAGTTCAATGACTGTACCATAAAATTGACTGTTTTGGTACAATATTTATTATTATTCACTGGCGAGGGATCTCGGCTAAAAATTTATTCAGCTCAGTTCAAGGAGAGATATTCACTGAAATCAGTCGAGCTTCATTTGTACGATTTAGTCAATACGAATAAAATGTGTTTGACAGTTTTATATGCATGAAAAACTATTGCTTGATGTTAACTGGGAGAGGGGCTTTTTACTATTTAGAGAATTTTGTATTCAAAGTTTTATTTGGACAGGAACAAATCCGAAGACGATAATTTTGAGAGAAAAGTGCCCGATATTTATTTATATTTTAAGAAATATACATTGCTCTTTTGGGAACTGTCGAATCACGTAATCGATTGGAGTGTCCGTACAAAGTCGAATGCATTTCCCGGTTTCCACTCTATGACAAGATGTCATATTTATTTGTGAATCCCTCGGGTACACATTTAATTTAATGAAATTATTAACAATAACTTCGAAATATCGAGACACGCTCGACGCGGGATAATATTATTATAACCTCGTCTTTCGCAACACCCTATCACCTAACGTTAAAGCATAACCCGCAAAATGACATTGAACCATTATGCAAACAAATAAAGATTGCGTCGATCAATGATTTTTCGAATTATAGAGTACATTTTTAGGAGCAGTATACCAAAGTATGTACTACGTATTTAGTATACTTTATAAATAGGTCTCTTATACTATATACTACGCGGTACTTAGATAACTACCGCTCACGTGTATTATAAAACATATTCAACGTTAAAATTAAGTTCACCAACTCGAGTCTCTCTGTCAAATGGCGACGAAAACTTGCTTCACTTTAATTTTAATTTTTTTTCTTTTACTGGTGCGCATTATTGGATTAAGAATCATGGTATTAATGTAAAATCGGTATCCATCGGATAAGCGGAATCCACCACTATACAGTAATTAGGTAAACATTCGCAGTGTTAAAATTCTTCCACACAGTCTCTACGTTATTTATACGTTGATCGTTTCAAAGGAAAGCGAAATTACTCCGAGAAAAATATTCATTCCTTTTTTTAATTGAACTAAAATTTGATAACATAAAAAATAAAAACTGATGTTAAAACGAAATTTTTGCACCTATGAATTGATACTAGGGCAATTAAAAGCCCTAATACAGCGAAAGGTAAACTTTACATTTGCCGCCCTTTCAGATTCCTGTTGCGGATGAGATCGCTTCGGTTATTATTGGTGCTGGCACGATGTAAAATTGTGCCTTTTATTTATCCGCACCTCGTGAATTTATTGTGGATTTATTCTTTCATGTCGAGAGAGGACGCCAATTAATTTGCTATAGAAATAGTGGTAGAACTTGGTTGAGTCATGTTTATGCTATGTAGTTACAATTGGGACCTATTTTACTTTTACGCTTCTATCGAGCCTGTATTGTTGTTTGAGGATTTGATATATATATATATATACACAGGGCGTCCCAAAAAAATGTATACACACTTTAACAGCTGATAGCTCAATTGATGTTTCTTTCTTTCCAACTTAAACCCATTAGAATTAATAATGGCAGTCAGACTAAGCTTTGAACAAAGGAAATTCATTCTAAAATGCTACTGGAAGTGTGAAAACGCAGTTGAAGTGCAAAGACAGTTTAGGAGGGAGTTTCAAACATCCACCAACGCGACTTACCATCACTCGAATTAGAGATAAGTTTGAAGCCGATGGAACTGTTCAGAATGTCCACAAGAAGCGTTCCGGAAGACCACGGACATCGACAAGCCCCACAAAGCAAGAAAGAGTACTGGAAACGTATCACCAAAGTCCAAGAAAATCTGTGCGGCAAGCGAGTCGTGAGGTAGGAATTTCAGAATCGTCTGTCCAACGCATTTTGAAGCGCTGTCAATGGAAAAGTTACATTCCAAGATTAGTCCATGCTATTAATGAAGATGATGATCCGGACCGAAGAGTGGAGTATTGCGAGTGGTACTTGGCACGATGTGGATGTGGATTGGACGAAGGGTTTCGTAGAATACCCTCCGCGTTCACCAGACCTCACACCACTAGACTTTTTTTTATGGGGATACTTAAAAGACAAAGTCTACGCTATAAAACCTGCAACAGTCGCTGAATTGAGAGCAGCCATTGAACGAGAATGCACACAAATACCAAACGAAATGTTTCGTGATGTTTGCGATTCCATTGCTTCGCGTTATCAGCAGTGCCTGGACCAGAACGGACGTCGGTTTGAAAACAGGCGTTGACAAAACAATTAAATGTCTGTAGATTCTATTACATTTTGAAAATGAAATGTATTTTAATAAACACTGCCTTTATAATTATTTAAAGTGTGTATACATTTTTTGTGACGCCCTGTATATATATATATATATTAGTGATGTAGCGGATGTCATTTTTTTCACATCCGCGGATGCGGATGAGGATGTTTGATTTCAACATCCGCGGATGCGGATGTTTGATTTCAACATCCGCGGATGCGGATGTCTACATTTTCGTTATTTTTTAGGATATATTCGAGATTTGTTGTGTTTAACGTATATAATAAGTTATTATATAGAGAGAGCTGTAGCTATAATGTAGTATAATTGATTAATTGTACAATAATTGCTGTACTTTTCTCTGAACATATAAAATAATATCAAGCATCTAACTAATATAGAAATCAATTAGTGAATTCGTCTGCAAATAAATTCATTATATTTTGTCGAGTTTCAGCCACAATTAGAAACCATAATTGTGTTACCAGGATGCGGGACGTGAACCCAACTCAAATGCACCCCACCGACCTCTTTCCCCAACCTCCTCCACCCTTATAGAAAGAGATCTTTAATTAGCTTGATAACTATTTATATTAAGTTTAAAGTTTTATTAGGCATATTTATAAATGAGTAATTAAAATAAAGTAAACTAAGATGTTCATCGTTTAATGTTCAAACTTAATTATAGGAAGGTTATGCTTAAGGAACATTAATTTTTCTGCCTTTTCTGCTGCCAGTCTGTTTCTCTTTTCATCATATATTAATCCAGCACTGCTAAATAATCTCTCGCTTGGTACGTTTGTTGGAGGACAGGCTAAATGTTTCCTTGCAAGTTTACTCAAGTATGGATAGATATTCTGCGTATTTTTCCACCAACTAATAGGATTGTCACATGCAGCCAGGCGTTTTTTCTTGGTGATAGCTCTCGATCATTTTTACTACATCTGTTGACATCGCGTAGGTCTCGTCATTGCTGCTTGACTCAAGAAACTGAGAGACAGATTCTGTGATAGATTTGCTTGTTGAAGGTGTTGGTTCTGTCACTGAAACTTTTATTCTTTTGGTGGGTGGCGAAGCGACAGATTCAAGAGATTGAAGCTCTTCAACTGCTTTGCCAAGTGATGATTTAACTCGTTCTAATGTACTAGGTGAAAATAACTTAGTTTTGTAACGTGGATCTAAGTAGGTTGTAAGAGAGTAACTTCATACAAGAACAGCCTCTCGTCTTGTCGCTTGCATCACTTTTGCGCACAATGAACTAGTTCTATTAATATAGTAGAATTTGATAATTTCCGCTTATTAATGACATTTTATCTCAACGGTCCACATCCGCACGACATCCGCAGTCCAAAGTGCGGATGCGGACGCGGATGCGAGAAAATGTGCGGATGTGACCTACATCACATATATAAGAGTGTCCCAAAACAACGTATACATTTTTAAAAAACTTATAACAGGCGAACCCACTAACGGATTCAGATGATTTTTATTTCTTTTTATAGGTAAAATATACAACTTCGAAATAATAGATAGTTTAATTTGTTTTAAACACGTAAGTGTTCGAAATGTCGACCATTGACATCAATGCACCACTGCGCTCTTTGATTCACTGATTGGCAGACTTCAACAAAAATGTTTGTAGGGATATTTCTACACGCTTCTTCAACTGTGCTCTTTAGTTGTTCAAGTGATGTAGGTCTTCTACTGTATACTTCATTTTTCAAATGACCCCATAAAAAAAAGTCAAGTGGGTTCAAATCTGGTGAACGTGGTGGATACTCGATACTACCTCGTCGTCCGATCCACCGATAATGAAATGTTTCATCAAGGTAGTTCCTGACATCCTGATGGTAATGAGGAGGTGCTCCATCTTGTTGAAAGTAAATGTCCTCATCTCCGTATAACTCGAATTGCAGGAAAACCTTTTCCCCGAAGCATGTTGAGGTAGCTATGGCCGGTAACTGTACCATCGAAAAAGAATGGACCAACCAAACCTTTGGAAGAAAAACCACACCAGACAGTTATACCCGGTAAATTTACATGTCGTTCCACATAAATGTGTGGATTTTCTTGTGACCAGTATATGCAATTATGACGATTAATTATACCATTCAACTTAAATGTAGCCTCATCAGACCACACAATTTTGTCCGCAAATTGGCCATCTTCTGTGTTTTTACTCGAAACCATTCGCAAAACTGGATTCTGCGATCTGGATCATCCTCATTCAAGGCATGTAATAATCTCGGGATGTAAGATTTCCATTTAGCATTCTTCAGAATTCTGTGGACACTTGTCTTACTTTTCCCTGTTTCACGAGCACATTGTCTCACAGATTTTCTTGGTGATCGGTTGAATACCTGTAGCACTTCATCAGAAGTGTTAGCATCTGTTGATGTCTTTGGACGCCCAGTCGCTTGCTTGTACACATCATGCACAGTACCGTATACTTCAAATTTCTCACAGATACGTGAAATGGTAAGTCGAGTTGGAGGATTAGTTCCAAAATTGTCTCTCCACTGTTGTTGAACCTTTGATATCTTCTCAACTTTAAAATACGACTTAGTATCCATTTTCGTTGCTCAAATGATAAGCGCACACTTCCATTTTCCATGTTTACTGTAGGCAGGCAAGGCTATTACTAATTTCGATTTTGTATCTCCTTAGGCTAGCCAAGGCTGTTAACAATTTCGCTTTTGTATCTCCTTAGGCTATAGGCTCTAAAAAGAAATAAAAATCATCTGAATCTGTTAGTGGGTTCTCCTGTTATAAATTTTTTAAAAATGTATACGTTGTTTTGGGACACTCTGTATATATATGTTTGTAAAGTCCCTATCTATTTCAGTGAAAACGTAGCAAAAAGGGTAAAATTCAATAACAATATAATAGAAGGCATACATTTAATGAATACTTGAGCATATGATTCTACATGAGCACCATCAGTATTCGAATCTGTCAGCAGCATTGCGGAACACATTTTGGAGCATGACAGGGGTTATTTTTGTAACTGCTGTTACGATACGAGCACGTAAATGTCCCAGCTTCATTCAGATAGCATTTTAAACACCGTCGTCTTTCAACAAGATGGGGCACCTTGTCATTACGCAAACATTGTTCAGGAGTACCTAAATGAACTATTTCCAAATCGGTGGATCAGACGTGGAGGCAACAGCCCCTGGGCGGCTCGATCTCCTAACCTAACGCCCTTGGATTTCTTTGCATGGGGCTTTATCAAGTCAAACGTCTATCAAACGAGGGTTACAGATCTCCAAGATTTACGTGCTCGTAAATCTGTAGATCCGGACGAGGACTCTGTAATTTTTGATTTCCTTGGTGGTTTGTGGTTCGGATTACACACACACACACACACACACACACACACACATTATACGTATATATATATATGCGCCTCGGTGGTGTAGTGGTTAGTGCCGCTGACTACGAATCTATCGGCCCCGGGATCGAGACCCGGTGACAGCAGGCGGCACGCAGCAAAACCGAGCTGTTTATCCGTCCACACAATAAAAACAAATTGGTTGGTAGATAAATGGGTACCCTAGGTAGCCTAGTGGTTAAGACGCTGGGCTGGTGGGGCGTGGTTCGGATTCCACGTTAAACTGTAGTCTAAGGTGGAGTGACAAGCTTGACCTTTGTCAGAATGAACAATTCCGGCGGAAGCAAAACCAAGGATATATATATATATATATATATATATATATATATATATATATATATATATATATATATATATATATATATATATAGTATATACGGCGGCGCAAAAATCGCGCATCATAGGAATTTTCGGTCTTACCTATAACATATATTTTTTTTTCTTTAAGGTAGGGAATGGCTGCGAAATTAACTATAGATGAGAGGGTGAGTTTGGCTTTAGTGTATGGAATACCAGGTACTAAAATCGATGAATCGGTGCAGAATTTTGCACCATTCCACTCATACGCCCATTTTAGGGTACGAGCAATTCGCAGCAGCATTGCCAAACAGTTAGAAGGTCAAACCAGTGGCGTATATAGGTCTAACCAAAGGTGGGGTGGCGCATTTTACTGTAAGATATGTGCAAATTTAAAAAAAATTAAATTTGATATATATAATATAAACTTGTTTCTAATGGACACGCGACTCTTACTCTCTGTAGAAAGCTTAAACAAACGCGTGGAATTTGCAGAATGTAGTTGTATAATCGCTAAATTAGTATATGCATCTGCTTGTATAATAGATATCCCTCAATAGTATGCGCATGAAAGAAATAAGAGATCAATACTGTATGTCTTACTTATTCGTATATTACTCAAATTACAGACACTCGTTAGATCCTCAAAAATGATCTAAACTAGTTTAAGTTTAGTTGAAAAAAGAATTTGAAATAACCTAAATCGCGTTTAACCCAAATACAAATAAGAAATTGATTTCACAAAATCAGCTATACATACTCTGCATAGTCTATGAAGTGAAATGAAACAGTCGATTACACCTGCTAAATTCATCAATAACTTCGTCAATATTTAATTTAATATTCTCGTGAACGAATAATAAAGCCAAATCGTTTAATCTTTCTTCAGACATTGTGGACCTTAAGTAACACTTGAGATACTTTAGGCAACTGAATGAGCGCTCGCTTGTTGCTGCTGTTGTTGTTGTAGATAAAGTAGCCAAATTATGCAACAATATTTCCTATATTTGAATACTACCAACGATTAACGAATAACAATTCTAAGAAATCAGTGTGGGAACGATCGGCGATCTCGCGCAGGCACAAACAAGCACAAACTGAAACAGGCGACAAAAAAGTTCCTACGGTTTGAAAACCGTAAACAGTGTGCCACTGCCTACCGACGCCATTTAGGCTAATGGTTATTTGAAAACTAAAACTAAAAGGCAAAAAAAAAAAATTGGAGAAACATTTAAATTTCAAAATGAACAATGTACAGTACAGGGTGGTCCAAAAGTCTGTTGCCCCGACGCATTCTAAACTTTTTTTTCGGGGCAACAGGCTTTTGGGCCACCCTGTATGTTACTATACTATATCCTAATCCACACAAATATTTTAAAAAAGGTTAATATTTTAATTACTGACAAAAACTTGTATACATTAAGCCGTATTTTTATTTTGATGTACAAAGGGGGCGGGGACCGTGGCCACCCACTATATACGCCAATGGGTCAAACTACTGACGAGGCTTTCATTACGTGGTTCATCACTATTGAAAACAACAATGCTGTGTGTTAGTTTAGTCCAAAGAACATCCATATCCGTATTCAATTTACTACAATTTTCGTTAGTTTGTATTGCAGACCCCCCCAGTTATTATGAGTCCTGGTGCATGATTCTTAAGGAGCAAGATGCATCAGAGGTTTGTTTCCCTCGTCAAGGCGGCATAAATTTACTTGCATCAACCAAAATCATACTCGTACTACCTTAGGCTTGCTCTACACAAACTGGAGCAAAAACCACAAGTATCCTCAATCGCAAACCGTCCGTATTTTGTTGAGAATAATATTTTTAAATATATCTGACACTGAACACGGAAAAAAATTGTATTTGTAAACTAAAACTGAATAGAATTTAAAGAAGACTACGCCTTACGGTAGAATAGCCTCCAAAACAGCAAACCAGAATAAAATTCTGAAAAACTTTTAATACCCCACCTTTTCCTTATTTGGTAGTTACGATTTCAATATTTCTCCAGTATACCTCCTTATAATCCAGTTTAGTCCCTCCGTCCTCATTCCTGCGAGTGTCATTGAGTTTTTCCCACCACCATTCCCGTTATTACTGCTGCTATCATAAAATTTATTATCCTTGCTATCATTATAACCATTATACAGTGGCGCTTATGAGTATTCGTCCTTATCTTTTGTATCATTTGTATCAGTTATAAAAAGTTTACCTTCATTTGGAAAAATTTTGCAAATAAAAAAAATAATTTAACTTCAACATATAATGAAAAACATTAAAGAATTTGAGGAAAATAAAAAAACTTAAAATTCAAAAGTTTTCGTACACTTATTTACAAAATTAATTAATACTTTGTGGTCTACCTCGGGCTTCAACAAGAATTTTATCAGTAGTTGGCTGTTTAATGATTAGAGACTGTTGGCAATTTTGAATTGTATAATTTTCACTGTTAATCTTCATGGAAGATGGATGACTGAGCAAGCAATTTGTAAGCAATGAGTCGTCGTGGTAAAGAGCTGCCTACAGATGTTAAGAGATTTGTTATTGCTGCACACGAGTCTGGAAAGAGTTATAGGAGAATGGGAGAACAACTACAAATTCCATTTAGATGGTTGCTGTAGTTATAAAGGAATGGGAAGGCTTTGGAACAGTCAAAACTCTACCGAGGTATGGACGACTTTGCAAGATTTCAGAATGTACAGCTAGACAGATTAAAAAAATGGCTGGTGCGAATTCATGAGTGACTGCAGGTGATATTTGCCAAACATTAAGTCTGTCAATGATCGATGTCCATCCCTGTACTGTACGTAGAGGGATGAAAGAAGAAAGAATGGTCTGCATGGAAGTTGCACGAAGAAAATCTCTGCTACGAAAAGTGCACAAAGAAGCTCGTTTAAAATACGCCAAGAATCATCATCATAATGGATTTGCATTCAGGAAAGTTCTCTGGACCAACCGGACCAAAATTGACTTATTAGGGAACAACTAGTAACGGTATGTTTGGCGAAATTTAAATATTGTATTTAAGGAAAAAAACACGCTTCTTGCGGTTAAACATGGGGTAGTAGTTTCCTTGTTTGGGGATACTTTAGTGCCTCTGGTCCAGGAAAGCTTGTCATCAGTGAAATCTTAAATTTAAAGAAATATCAAGAAATATCAAGAAATTTTAGATGAAAATGTATTGCCTTTAGTTCAGGAGTTGCGAATTGGTCGCATTTGAGTACTGCAACAAGATGATCCAAAACATAAAAGTAAACACCATGAAATGGTTTGAACGAGGAAATTTCAAGCTTCTCGAGTGGCCCAGTCCAAACCCAGATCTCAATTTAATCGAGAATTTATTGTTTGATTTGAAAAAAATCTATCCGCAATAGAAACCCTTCGAATCTGAATGAATTGCTAAAATTCCGACTGAGAGATGTCGAAACCTCGTAGAAGAATACCAAAAACGAATCGTTGAAGTCACTCGAGCAAAAGGTGGACACAAAGTATTAAATAATTTTGTAAATAAATGTAAGAAAACTTTCGCATTCTAGCTTATATTTACTTTCCTCAAATTCTTTGATGTTTTACATTATATGTTGGAGTTGAACTGATTTTTTTATTTGTTAAATTTTTTCAAACGAACTTTTCATAATTATCCTATGCATGGTACAAAAGATAAGGACGAATATAACCAAAATATTTATCTGTCCGAATGCTTATGAGCGCCACTATAATATATAATATATATATATATATATATATATATATATATATATATATATATAATCATGCGGGTTGCTTCTACAGAGCTTCAATTTAATATTTAGGAGAAATCCAATGACAAGGAGAAATGTAAATGCCATGAAAAGTCTTCTTTAATGCGCAACGTTTCGAGCAAATACGCTCATCTTCAGGCTGTATGATAACAATGTGAAATTAAAATCAATAATTGAATGAAAAACAAGACAAAGAAAATTTCTATAACCTATTCATAAAGGCAAACTTTAAAAGACTGAAAAAAGAGGGTTAAATTCTAAGTTATACAGATTTACATTTAAAATTAAGAAGCTATTTTTAAATACATATAGTAAATGTGAAATTAATACACTGGAAAAATTAACAATAGTACACTGGAATAATGAAACTAACTAACCTTTCACTGCAATTTCCGAGGCTAGACTGATTTAAGCAAAGGCAAAACGAGAAAGATAAGATAAGATAAGATGGTGAGGGCGATTGGGGAAGGGGGGATTATAAGGAATTGGGGAAGGAGGAGGGATTATAAAAAGTTTAAAGGGACAGCTGATGAGTCAACATTTAGCGTAGGCGTCAAAGTTTTAATGTAAAGCGATTCCAAAATTCTAAGTGAGTTGGGACAAGTATTACAACCAAGAATTTTAAAATTGTCTAAAGTGACATCAGTTTTACATTTTATACTGTGTTCCCGAATACTAGAAACTTCTTTAGTTTTTAAAATTTTACCTGTTCGGCCACTTATTCCCATATGCGAATAAAATCTAGCCCTGAGAGAGCGAACAGTGCTGCCAATGTAATTCCCAAGGAGACACCTAGGGCAGGTAAATAATATACAACACCGCTACCCAACGAGTCAGGGGTTCGATCCTTCGCTGAGAAAAAGCTACCTAAAGACGTTTTATTAATAAATATGATGCGGAAATCAGTATGATAAAAAAATTTCCTTAACAACTTTGTAAATTTAAGCTTAAATTCCTTATTCAAAGGACCCATTTCAGGTACCAAGAAATATTTTATATCCTTCGGCACTGTAATACAAGGAAGTTGAGGGCTATAAACATTATTTAAGAAGGATCTAATTAGTTTATCTACATATTGAACAGGAAAACTATTATTGGTAAAGTATGATCTTAGATTATTAAATTCATCATTAAGTAAGGTAAAACTAGAGGTCAAATTATATCCTCTGAACAGGAGAGTTTTAATACAAGACATCTTATAGTTGAAATCAGTAAAACTAAAAAAATTCATGCCCAAACCAGTGAAAGTGGGTTTCCTGTAAACTGATGTAGTAATAGAATCACCGTTTTTCGAAATTAAAAGATCTAAAAAGGGAAGGGAGCCTTTTTCTCAGTTTCCATTGTATACGTTATATTGGGGTGCAAAGAATTTAGGAAGTTAAAGAATTGTTGCGCTTGTACCGCATTATCAAAGACACCTATCGAATCATCAACGAAGCGTCGATAGAAAATTGGCTTGAGATGAGTGGGAGATTGACTAAAAATTACACTTTCTAAATGAGTCATAAAAAAATCAGCTGCTAACGGTCCGACAGGTGATCCCATCCCTACACCATCAATTTGTTGGTAAACCTTATTGTTGAAAGTAAAATAGCATTGTTTGAAGACCAATTCTAAAAGTTCCTTAAAATGAGACAATGAAAAACCATGAAAAATATCAACCGAGCTAAAAACCCTATCTAAAATAATGGCAATAGTTCAGATACAGGTACATTTGTGAAAAGCGACTTTACATCAAAGCTGACAAAAAAACTTTTTTGAATCGAAGTTCTCACCAAGAAGGTCTTTTTGGAATTCAAACGAGTTATTTATAGTGTAAGCATTTTTCGCAAAGGGTGACAGGAGACTTACCCACCTTTTAATTGGCAAAATTTGTTGTTCGTCTCCTGTCTCCGCTTCTTGGACGATCTTTTACCAGGCTCCCTTTTTGCAAAAGATTGAGCTTCCAGTATCGAAGAGTGGTTGCATTTGGTGGTGGTTTATTATATTTTTCTTCAAATAAACGCAAACTTTCTTCACAATTATTATTATTATAAAAAAGCCCACAATACAAGATACATTTTTCCTTCATTGCTGTATTCCATCCTTAGTGATATGCCGGTGACTGGGCCTGGGGCCTTTCTGTTCTAGCCTAGGGTCATTACTGGCCTTGTATAGTTGCTTTGAAGAGTATCGTATTCATTGCAGTGATATCATTGGAATTTATTTATTAAATTATTTGTATGTATAAAATCCCTAAAGACTTTTTTCCCACCCTGTACATATACCCACACAACAGGTGTCCCTCCAAAATGTTCCTGTTTCTAAATAAATATTGTAAGCTAAAAAGAACTTATTTGCGACACAAAAGACAAACGCAATAAGTACATAAAAGATGGGAATTTTTTACCTTAATTAAAAATGTTGAGTGTAATCGCCGTTTTTTTTACTATTCAACCTTGCACAAACGTTTGACATAATTTTTGGAAATAGCAAAGCTAGGATGTTGTTGATTACCTCATAGACTTTGGTCTTTTGGTCTTCAAGTGCCTTAGGCTTGATAGAATAGATCCTGTCATTATGTAATCTCAAAAAAAAAAAAAGAAAAAAAGTGAGAATGGGAGCCATTCCACTGACTCATGGGGGGAGATTTAGTCCAGGAGGAGATTCTCAAAAGAGGTCTAGAAAATTGAAACGTAGCACACCCACCACTATTCAAAAGGTTTGACTTCATATTCTGTTAGAAGGGTGTCTTGGGGGTATTATACTGTAGGCCATGTTGTACCAAAGAATGGTGGTATCACTAAAATTTAATGAGCATTTTTCTAAACCGAGGTGAGGTAAATTTTTGCGCGAATTATTCGTCGCCAGGTTTGGGGTACGCTTTGTTTTAACTGTGATTGCTCCATCAAAAGAGCATCATATCTTCACCAAATTTTAATGCGTACAATAATACTATACTAAAACTCGATACCAATTGATTATTTTGTCTTACAAAATATGTTTTATGAAAATATTGTCAATTTTCGTTTGTTTGTTAATAGTTTGGAAAATGAAAACAAACTTTTCTCTTCACATTTAAAACTAAAATTTCAATTTAGAAACGATATTGAAAGATGAAATGAATATTTAAGTTAGAAATTCTGAATTAAATATACGATATTGATTCAAATAAACTTATTTTTAAGCTTTTGTTTTCGTAACTAGCTAGCTGTAGAAATGAAATGATAAAGTTCGTTCACAAAATGATAAAGATATGCATTTGTTGTATTAGTTAAAGATAATATCATCATCTTAAGCATCCCACTAGCATCGACTTCAAATAGCTTCGAGGGGCATAAGTGTACGAGAGTCCATGCTAAATCCATGTCCCGAGAGGTTTGGTAGAGAGGGTCATCACGTTGGTATGTTTTCTGTACGTTGTCCTTAAATTGAGTAATCACGGGTTTCTTGGCAAAAACTCCACATGTTTTGATTTCCTGTCGAAAATCTGTTGCCTTCAGAGTTCTCTGCTTAGAAGAATGTTCAGCCAGCACGTGTCTCTTTGGTTTGGTGCAAAATGTCTCCTCTGAAACGTCACTAACGTTGTGGAGTGTGTCGTTTGTTTCCATCCAGTGTTTCCTCAAGTATATCATTGTTGTCTACAGCCGTTTGTATGAAGATGTAAGGGGTAATATTTGTAGGAATTACACCACCATTGTTTTCAGACTGCAATAACTTCAGGTGTGATAGTTGTATCCACCTCTTCTGTGTTATCATAAGAGGCAGTGTCCCACGCGGTTAAGGATGACTACCTGTTTGGAACCTGTGATATTCTTCATTGTCAAAGAAAGAAAATGTTCAAGCACGCAAGTCTGTCTTGCATGTGATGCGCTGTGTACAATATCCTGACCAATCATAAACACGTGGCGCTCATCCGCTTCATTGGCACATTTTGAATTGATATCTCCGTACTGGTGATTGTCTGAGGTCTGTGTAGAAATAAACCATCTGAGAAACCAATAGAGACTTTGTGGAACAATTTCTTTTGACCTTTGCAAGTTTAAATCACCAATATCTACTGGTCTTATGCTGATTCCTTCTTCCTTTTTCAAGCCTGCTTGTATTTTCTGTGCTGCATGGAAGAGAACTTGTGTTGGGTTCATGCTGTCACTCTTCAGCTTACTGTATTCGTTACCGTCTTGTAATCCTTTTCTTAACGCTGCATTTAGGACATTCTGCAAAGATACAGTATGTCACTAGAGTAAATCAGTTCTGGCTTTGAAGGATTTGAATGCTGATGGAAAACAATGGTGTCACGATAATGCTTTTGGATTCTGATCTTCAACCTTTCAGATCGATAGTTGTCTACTGGTACACCTCCTTTTTCTAGATAATATGTGCACCGTGTTAACAGGAAGTTCGTAGCATACGCTTTATTGTCCAATATTCCTCGATGGATCTCTGCTACCATATTTTGGAGTGTTTTAGAGAACATATCTTCATTTCCTGGTTCTTTGTATGAATTTAACTCCACATTTCTTCTTGCAACATACTGAGCTTTGCACACTTGATGGTACTTGGCTTCTGCAGCTATTAGGTCAACGTCTTGTATTCTAATCAGCATAGCAAAATCATTTGTTTCCTTTGCTGCCTCTAGGATTGTATTATAAGTTGAGAATGTTGCAACTGATAAGAGCTTTTTTGCTTTCTGATGAATAACCTTCTGGCGAAACATAAACAAGGACCAGTCAGTGTTTGGTATGGGTGGCGTTGAAGATCTTGGTGTTGTGAATTCAATAAGTGTATTAATTTGTGTAAATAAAGTTTGCATATGTATTAAAAAAATATATATATATATATATATATACCGTATATGGGAATGAACTCAGAATGGTCCCCTGAGTTTTTTATGATACACACAGACAGTGCATGGAACAAGGAACTCTTCTGGGATAATTAAATGCACTATAGTCCGAATAAGTAATGGTAAATGACAAATACCATAGTTTTTCTTTTTCATGATGCTAGCCCGACGCGGGCAACGGGTCACTCGCAAAGAGGTCCCATAAATATAGCTTCCCTCACCAGATATCTGCAAAGCAGACAGGATCCAGCTTTGGGACATGGATCTAGGGTTTAAAGCAGCCTAGCCCTGCTACATTCAGAACCTCAATATAAGCAAAAGACTCGCTGCCTTCACGTCAGATTGAATACATCAAAGAAAAAGGGGTAGCTATTATATTTTTAGCCAAAAACCAAAACTTAAACCTCAACTGGCAGAATTGAGCGTCCACTATTCAAGGCACATATGTCCGTTTCAAGATGTTATGTGCCTTGAAAAGTGGACGCTCAATTCTGCCAGTTGAGGTTTAAGTTTTGGTTTTTGGCTAAAAATATAATAGTTATCCCTTTTTCTTTGATGTATTCAATCTGACGTGAAGGCAGCGAGTCTTTTGCTTATATTGAGGTCGCCCAGAAAAATGCTTCTTCAAAAAGTTGCTTGTTTCACAAGCAGTGTGTGGAAGTACTCCATCCTGCTGAATCTTAGACTTTGCTTTCCTTAGCCTTCCTATAGCCTAGTAAGGCCTTCTATGGCCTTACTAGGCTATAGTCTATTGTTAACGGTATTTTCTCTTCCTAATTTCGTAGAAGTTATTGCTTTAAGTATGAAATGGCGGAATAAAAACTACAATGTGTTACCATTCTGAAGAAGAAACCCCCAGTAATAAAATATACATCCATCATAAAATAACAGGCAAATAAAAATAAGGACTTTTTTGGGACATTTTGTATATATTACTACCAAAAGTATTGAGAGAGAGGTTTTCCTTTGTCATTACCCGTGTGTTCTAGATTTAAATAGCTCTGTAGTCTGTTAATGGCAACACTGTAGTCCAGAGGCATAGAAAGCAAGTCTGCTATCTGTTATAGTCAGTATATGTACGTGGATCAGAGAGCTGATGGAGTTTGAATATGGTAGATAGATAGAAGTTATATCGCAGGTATGAGTGAGTGTGCGAAAGATTGCCGAAACTTTAAAGTTCTCCCAAGTCAATTGTAGGAAGTACTGTATTATACGAAGGTGAAAGACTGGAACGTATTAGCGTGGGGTCCAGGCGAGGCAGGTAAAAATGTTGTGGCAAAATGTCCGCGTAAATGTTGAAACGTGATGAGGAAAAACTGGATGTAGCATAAAATCCATTACTTAGGAGATTAGTGAATATACAGACTACAGTACACCTCTTCCGGAAAGGGTCTACTGGGTGGGGATGTAGGGAATTGTGGGAGGGCAATTGGCCACAAGTTTTATATGACAGAGCAGAAAGTAAAGCGACAACTATTGTGGTGTAAAACTTGTTGAAACTGAATAATGAAACTGAAAACGAGTCTTGTGAAGTGATGAGTCCCATGTATTGTCCCGACGTTAAATATGGAAGCGACAGTGTGATGGCTTGGTCATGTTTCTCATAGTCTGGATTAGAGCCATTACTGTGAAGGGTACAATAACTATAGCCAGTGTTTACTGTGACATTTTGGACGGTGCAATAGAATTTGATAGTTTTATAGCGAGGACCCGTACCTGTACGAACGCAACGTTTCTTGTCACGAAGGACAGACTGTAACCCATTAGTTCGTGCAGAATAACGTTGACTACGCTTCATGTCCCGCTCAGAACACTAGTCTCATTCCGATAGAACACCTTTGGGATGAACTAGAGTGGTTCATAGGGGACAGTCAGTTGAGACAAATCTCTCTAGCCTCATTGGAAACTGCATTGCTGCAGGAATACTGCAATATTGTTCTTCAAACCCATCAAAAATTAATGGTAGGTGTTTCCGAGAGGAATGATTGTTATCAAGGCTATAGGTAGGCCTACACCCTATTAATTAAATACATTGTGTATGTTGATTTATGTTACAAAGTTACAGGCTAACAAAGACCCTAAGATCCACTCGAGGTTAACCCACGAAAGGTAAAAAAAAAAATACTACTAAACTCTCGCACCAAATTTGCACCAAATTTACACTAATAAACTCGTAAATTTTTCACACGGGAATAGTAGTATTAGCAAAGTATAGAACAGACGAGGCTCTCTCCCTCTTCCAGTAGCCACTGATGACAGAAATTGTTCAGCAAGAAGATTTATAGGAGAGTAGAAAAAAGTATGATGAAAAGAACATCTTCAGAACTCATTCACACCATACGTACGCTTACCTCGTGTACGCAGTTACGCATTTGGAGGACAGTAGAAAATAAAAGATGGGGTGAATACTAAACTACTTAATCTAATCTACTCCATGCATGTTCTAAAATTTTTTTAATTTATTTGTCAAAAAAAGTAATAATTTCCTTGATGTATACAAGGTGTGTGTGTGTGTGTGTGTGTGGCGGGTCCAGGGACAGTCAGCTAGGGACAACTGCCCCCAAACTGTATAGTGCTTTTGCATTATTATGTACGTACAGGCTATGACAACCACCTCCGCAATTTTCATTCGTGTACCTTTTCTTTTACAAAAAAAGGATGTCATTAAATTGGAAATATTTTAAAAACCAACGACTACATTACATAACCAATATTCCCACAAAACATTATAAAACAGATCTTTGTTTCCAATTATTTAGAGATTTTCGAGGAAGAATGAATATATGTTTATATAAAGTTGTTTGTTTGCATCTAATGAATTTATGGCTTTACCGTTATATTCTCTATTGTAAATAGTCTCCTTTGAGATCAGAAACTTTGGATATAATTGTTTTCGCATCTCTGTATAACCGAGTTGTATATTTTTTAGGAATGTGTATTTCGACTAATATTTTTCAAAGTAATTTCTAAATAGGAGTTTAATATACTTTTAGCTCAATAAGGCGTGTTATTATAACTGGAATAGTACACGGACACGATTCGATAATGGTTTCCCCCTCTATATAACCACCAACATTAATAAAATCTACTTTCGCGAACCGTAAACGACTCTATATTAAATCTCTAATCCCGACAGATCGACCGACCCCTTATGTTTAGGTAATGTTATATTTATAGCGCAACGCGTATCGTATAAATTTTTTGTTGAGTAAAATATCTTCAAAGGTGATCTATTAGGGATTGGCTCTTCCTAATATAGATTCCTGTGTTTTCCTTCGTTACCGGGATTAATGGTTTAACGGGCAATTTTGGTACGCTCTCTCTTATTCATGCATTAATTTTAGGAAACTTATGGGCTTTTATTTTAGGGGTTTAAGTGTTGCGGGGAAATGTGTACGCTGTTTATTGAAGGCGTTTTTTTTTTAAAAAGGTCATAATTCAGTCGAACCTATTACTATTCCCTCTTCTCGAGTTTGTCTCCTTTGATTTCCACTCTCTTCTACACCTTGTCTTCGATTCACGTTCAATGCCATTTCCACACGCGAACGTAATGATACCAAATTGCTTTGATTAAATTTTCTGTCTTTGACGTGAATCTGCCTGATCCCGGAGAGATTTGGAGACGGAGAATGCGCTCAGAAGCGATCCTTTTCGAGTACTCTTCAGTGATAATATTAATAATGAATCGTACAGTGAGAATTGATTAGAAATGGGCTTAACATTCTTGGCTACGCGTTCATAATAAAAGACTTGAGCTGAAGATGTGGCAGATGGATCGTTCTTCTTTTGCTTTTCAAACGCAACTTTTTTTTTTTTCTTTTTTTTAAATAAATAAATACTTTATATTGTCAAATAGCGAAAGGAAATCGGTCTAAATGTCAGTGTGATTCTTATACTCCTTTACGGTCTATTTTTATTCCCTGTTCGACGTTCAACTCTATAAAACGAATATTTCAAATGCGGTCCCTCTTCTGATTCCTTTTTTAGGATTTCGTACGTAGGTTATTTTATGTATCTCTCATTCCTTCAGATTTTAATTAACGTCAATCTTAGCTTTAATTATTTTAAGAATATTTCTTTCGCGCTGATACGGGTTATCTGTTCGTTGTAATAAATTGGGGGATTTGAATCGATTTTCAGGCGGTGTTTCTCTTTCCCTAATATTACGTATCATATATTAGAGCGAAGGGAAGGAGGATCGTGTTTCGTGCGCGGTTGGTATGCGGAGTCGCGGTTGTTGTTGTTGTTGTCGTTTTTTTTTTTGTTTCAGGGAAACCGCCGTCGTTGTAATTAGGAGTGTTCGGCTATTTTGATTGCGTGCGTTACTCTCAAAAATCCTTACAACTTAATGCAGGGCAAAGAAGAAAGAAAGCTGGGAACGTATTTAGGAGTGCATCGTGTATTATGTATTTAATTTTACGCTACAAGTTTTACACAAATCTAAATTTTTATGGGTGCCACAAATAAGGCCGTACTTAAGTGCCGTTCATGCGTGGTGTTAAACAATAAAAATAGCTCCAAAATAATATTTCGAAAGTTTATTTTCCATTAAAACTTATTTAAATTTGAAATTTTATTTACGTTCTACCTTAAAATATAGTACGCGTCCCATGTACTTTACTCGATTCTGTCAAGTTCCTCGTTCTTAGCTCTTTACTATAATAGCGCCATATATGCACCCTTTAATTAGTAATGATTATTTTTTTTTTTGAATGAAGGAAATAATTAAAGCGAAATAATTCGTACGCAAAAATGGTTGAAATAATTTGAGTAAAAAAGTAAGAAGAGAATAATTGTACGTGTTTTGCTCAGTGGGCGCCGCCAAGAAGAGTAAATTTTTTTTTTATCGAGTCTAAGTCGGACGCGTCGTTATCGGGAATCGCATAAAAATCCCTTCAATCCTCGAGGGAGAAATCTCGGAAGGAGAACAAAAAAGACAAAAAAGGAAAGATTGAAAAAGTAAACAAAGTTAACCGCTTCGCCGCCCCGTCATCCTCTTTCCTCCCTCTACTCTTATCTGCGGCTGACACGCGTTATCGCTTTAAATAATAGGACAAGTGTCTTGACTGGCCAAACACCTTGTTGTCTTCCAACCTGGATAGGCGGTGGGCAGCAAAGGCCAAGATGCCAACCAGCAGAACGAGCCACCCTCCTCTCGCGCTTTTAAACCCGCTTCGCCAGCGTCCACACAAAGAATAGACACGTTATCCGCTTAGTCCACTTCCTTTGCTGTTCTTGACCTCGTGGTTTAGACGCGACGTGCAGAGTGGCTTAGAATTCCACTTCCAGTATTTATAGTGGAGAACGTACGTTGCCATAACGACCGTCTTGTACTCGTTTACTATTATTCGCTAACTCTCTTCTTGTGGCTATATATATATTATATATATATATATTATTATTATAATTATAATTATTATTATTATTAAAATTTTAATGGAAATTAAATCCCGAGTATGTAGAAATTAGGCAATTTTGTAGCTTTTAAATAAAGATTTTAAATTTAGGGAAACACGCATTACACGTAACTCGAAGTTGAGATGTGCACGGTGCTTGAAACCAGGTTTAATACTTAAATTTTTAAAGAATTTATTTAAGATTTAGGAACCGGAGATGGTGAAGGGTTTAATCATTTGTATCCGAATGTAATTTCAATGTAACTTATAACAATAAGTATCTTTGGAGGCGACACTCGCCATACTTTCTCTCTTTCTGCGGTTCCATTTACTCACAATCACTCGTTCATTATTTTATAGTAAGTGAAGTATAGGTTTTTTTTTTTTTTTTGTAAATTAAAGAGGATTTGTTTAGGTTTCACTATATATATTACAGTCAGTGTGTAACCAGTCATTTCGCGAAATGGCTGAAATTCCACCTTGGTCATTTCGTACAAGATCATTTGCCCGGTTAGGTCAACTGTATGTCCTTGACAATTGGTTAGGTTAAGTTGTGTTGTTTTTGTTAGTTTTAACGAAAATAACACGACTTAACCTAACCAATTGTCAAGGGCATACAGTTGACCTAACCGGGCCTTCAATGGTGGACATCGGAATAACATTGAAGGCTCAGTTAATATTTGAAGACGTCTATATTGAAAATTGAAATTCAAATGTGTTCAAATGTGTATTTGAAGTGTGTTTCTCACTTATTTGAACAGACCTGTGGATGTATGTATGTTTTAGCAGAATTAGTTAGTTAAATAAAGGTTTCCAATTTTATTGTGATGTTTATTTCTATGAATTCATGACAAGTCATTTTAGCCATTTCACGAAATGATCAAGGTGAAATTTCAGCCATTTCGCATAATGGCTGAAGATTTTAGTCATTTCACGAAATGACCAAGTGAAACAGCCATTTCGCCAAATGACTAAAAGTTTCAGCCATTACGCGAAATGGCTGGTTACCGACTTTGACTGTAAAATATATATATAATATATATATATATATATATATATATATATATATATATATATATATATAATTTCACAATTAAACACGTGAAATGAATGAATGATGTAAACCCACAAGGAAAAAGAAAAAATATTCCAAGGCCTTTCGTGTATTCATCAGTACACCTCGTCAGGGAATGAAGGGAAAAGGCAAGATTACAAAAATATATGCCTATATAAATTAAAACAAAAAAGTGAAGAGAGATTAGCGTGAGGCTAACAAGTACTGATAAAGGGCCAAAGATATTTCAACAAGATATTGTCAATTTTATACGTTCCCGAATTGTTATTGAAATAATTGGCATCAACGTAGTCTTTAAGTGTAATAATACGGTTAAATCTCACCTAATAAAGAATAGCTCGGATAATGCGGTTGGCTGTGTATTTGATCATGGATGTACACAACGTAACTCAGTCTATATAGGTCAAACGGGAAAAACTTTAGATATCAGAGTGAAACATCATAAATATAGAACAGCAAATAATTCTAATGCGGTGTTTTGACCATATGATAGATGTAATCCCAGTATTAAGTGGGAGAGTTCTAAAGTTCTCGTTAAAAACAGATATAATTGAAAGGAATATTGTGGAATGAGCATTTATCCATTTTAAAAATAATTTCAATAACAGATTTAGGGAATGTATAAAAGGTTGACAATAACTTGTTAAAATATTTTTTGCCCTTTATCAGTACTTGTTAACCTTGTGACTTGTGTTGATCTCTATTCACTTTTTATTTTAATGTACAGGGTGGGCAAAAAGTCTGGGCACCATTTCTAATGTAAAAATTAGGTATGTAAATATCTTGAGGGTGGGTGCCCAGATTTTTTGCCTACCTTATACCTGGGCATATATTTTTGTCATCTTGCCTTTTCCCTTCATTCCCTGATGAGGTGTACTGTTGAATACACGAAAGGCCTTGAAATAATTTTTTCCTTTTCCTCGTCGGTTCGCAGCATTAATTTATTTCGTGTGTTCACTTGTGAAATTAATCATATGTATATTAGTGATGGGACGATTAATCGGAATCGAGAATCGGAAGAATCGAGCATTTTTCAGGAATTGGAATCGAGAGAATTGTACCATGATTTCCGATTCTTAAAACGATTCTTTAACTTTTAATTGAACCAGTTTTACAATGTAAACTTTAAAATTTAAATGAAAGAGGATAACAAATTTTATTTTTATTGTATTGTAGCTATACATTAAAACATGTATATCCATGATGTGTAATCAAGAAGATTAAAATGAATTGTTACAACTTACAGTTGATTTTTATTTTTAAACCAATCTATTATAATTTATAATTTATATTACCATACTCATAATGTAAATAGTTAATCTTACCAGAGTAAAATATGACAATTTCCAGAAAAACAAGTATAGAATTATATTTAAAAATATTGAGAATCGAGAATCGTATCGGAATCGAGACTTTTTAGTGGTATCGGAATCGGAATCGTTAAAAATGTTGGTATCGTCCCATCACTAATATATATACATATATATAATAACCAACGTCAAAAAAACTAGGCCGTACAGAAAATCAGACTTGTTTACAAAATCAGACCAAATTGGTAAAAAAGGTTTGCTTACTGTTGGCGATACTTGGAAATTTTATATATATATATATATATATATATATATATATATATATATATATATATATATATATATATATATAAAGGGTGATCCAGAGAAATGGGACCCAAAAGAAACCCCTGTAACTCAAAGTATAAGTCCTTTTATAAAATCATACGCATCATTCGAAAGAGGATAGTTAAAAGTTTGTACAGGATTGTATAGGTTTTGAAAATACAAGATAAGATACAAAACAAAATAAAAGTGTTAGTTAAAACTAACCCTTCAAGATGACTGCATGGACTGTGGAACAGCTGCGTTTCATAACTGAGCAATATTATGAGCATGGAAGAAGTGTAGTTTCAGCTCAAAGATCTTTCAAGACAAATTTTCAGATGTCAAAATCACCTTCTAAGAGCTGAAACTACACTTCTTCCATGCTCATAATATTGCTCAGTTATGAAACGCAGCTGTTCCACAGTCCATGCAGTCATCTTGAAGGGTTAGTTTTAACTAACACTTTTATTTTGTTTTGTATCTTATCTTGTATTTTCAAAACCTATACAATCCTGCACAAACTTGTAACTATCCTCTTTCGAATGATGCGTATGATTTTATAAAAGAACTTATACTTTAAGAGTTACAGGGATTTCTTTTGGGTCCCATTTCTCTGGATCACCCTTTATATATAAAATAATAATATTAATACAGTATTGTGTGTGTGTGTGTGTGTGTGTGTGTTGCCAAAAAGCTTTTCGTTTTGTTTTCCCCTTGTGGTATGCAGTAGAAAATCGGTTTACGTGGAAAATATGTACATAGTTTCAATAAATTATTTTTTTATTTTTTTTTGTAAGGACAAAATATGTATATATACTGTAGTTTAAATATATAAAATGAAGTTTCTTTTAATTAACCCATTTGTGTCTTGCGTCCCATAGGTCCTATGTAGGATTATTAACATTTATACTGGAATTTAAAGTAAAAAATTAAAATCGGTTCCGACAGAAATGGGTTAAACTTTTGAGGCTGTAAATCTTTTTTTTTTTTCCAGCTTTTATATTTCAAATTGAAAAATCTGGATAAGTAACCGAATAAATGTTTGCTAATTGTTATAAAAATAAAGAAAACTGTCCGTAATGCCAATAAAAATTATAAAAGATTTTATATTAGTGTTAGGCCTAAGCGGGTGTCGCCGTACTGTAGTGATTACGCGAAAATTTAATTTATTTGCCCGAATGTAATCGTATGATATCGGTTCGTTTGGGCCAAATGAAAGCGAGATATCCTTTTATTGTTACATTAGGAAAGGTTAGCGTAACTTAGTTTGGTTTAGGTTAGTCGAACTCTCTCGGGTAGATTTATAGAGCCTAAAATATATAGCGCAATCGAAAGCTATGGTTTGGCCCGGGCTCGAACGCATTTTTTGCGCCAACGGTTTAATTTTTTTTATAACTATCAAGGTCCGTTACTCGACATTATTTTAACCAAAATGAACCTAAAATCACCACTTTTAATCCCTCGAATGAAAAGTGAATTTAAACTTTACGGAAAAAATAAACAGTTGGATTTGGATTCTTTCGAAATAGCAAAGTTTTTGAAGTAAATCCTGTAAATAATCAGAGTAGAGATTCTTTCCTGACGATCTGTATAAAATTTGTCGCCGGGCCGCCGGCCGCCCTTTCTTCACCTTTGCTCAAGAGGATATTTAATATTAATTTTCAACTCAATTCTACAAATTTAATAAGAGCAATGATTGGTAGGAAGTATACCATGTTTGGCTATATTAAAATATTTACTGATACGTAATTATTAATATCCTAAATTAAAGTAATAAATTAGTGTTAATCATGATGAAGTGGAGTTAATATTGACAAAGGAAGTTTTCTGCATCATTTGATCCCTTTTACGTTGATTTTAGGCATGGAAGCAAATGGCATTTCAATATCATTTTACGCATCTCCATTATTAATCTCTATTAAAATTAATCATAATAAATTACTCTTAATATTCAATATTTAAGAGTTAACATACATGATCCCGATATAATTATGGCAAAAGAAACCTTCCATTATTTGCTCATTTTGAGAGGTCGGTTATTTTTAATTTCACACACACACACACACACACACACACACATTTATTCCGAAGTAGTACTAACAGTAAGAAACCATTTTAATTAATTAGGTCAGATTTTGTAAATACGTCGGTTTTTCTTCTACGTGCTACTTTTTTGAGTTTAGGTTAGATTAAGTTAACTCGGGTTAACCTAACCTAAATTAAACAAATTACAAAGTGCGTAAAAGGCTCAGGAAACATAAAGGATGGATGACTTATTTGACATTCGAGATTTTTTAATTGAAATTCAAAATTGAAAAAAAAAATTTTTTTTTTTTATTTGTTACAGTATTTCTCTAAACTTTCTTATAGACACCAGCCCGAACTACTTTACTACAAGTGAGTGATTAAACATTTGAAAATATAAAATATATAATCTGTTCGACCAACTGGGTAAAAATTGGTTAGGAACGAAAATTTACGTTTCACCAACTTGGGCATTTATGATATATATATATATATATATATATATATATATATATATTATATATATATATTGTATGAATGTGTTGATTTTTAAAATGGACGATTTAAAATGAATTTTCCCACTAACTGCATCGTATTGTATTTAGGAAGAGTGCTTTTCACCCAGTTTCAAACGTGTATGAAAAGGATTTATTGTTTGGGTATTGCGAAATACTTTGTCTCCTCTTTACATTATTTTTATTCTCTTTTAACATTTGACTCGATGCAATTGAAGAAATCATTCATTGGTTTTGTCCATTCATTAGATAATTTTAATTATTTCTTTGGAAATAAGAATGATTGCAAAGGATTTGTTACTGCACAATTTTCAAAATACTTTAAATTTTATCGGCATCTCTTGACCAAAATGTTCGTATTATTTGTATATATATATTTTTTTTTTGCGCGTACCAGGGTTCGAACCCCCACCTCCTGAATATAATATATATATATATATATATATAATATATATATATATATATATATATATATATATGGAGTAACTAAAAATTACTCTAATATGGTGGAACATAGTCCCAAAAGTTTTCTGCATTGTTTGATCTCTTGAAGTTGGCATTTTATTAGGTACTTAAGTAAATCACATTTGAATATTATTTTCGGGGTCTTGAGAATGTAATGTGTACTGCGCTCTGCTATATTAAAAATTAATCCCAATAAATTACTTTTTATATTCAATATTAAGAGTTAATATGATGTAAGTTATGGCGAAAGAACGTTTTTAAATCGTTTGATCATTTTTATATACTTATATTTTACATAGTTACTTTTTAGTTATATTTTAACCAACCACCCTAAAAAGGCGTTTTGAAAGGTTGATTTTTTATTTTTTTTTTTGCAAAAGCAACCGAATTACCCCCCGAAACGCGTCGCATCAATAAATATATATATATATATATATATATATATATATGGAAAACTTGCCCCCACCGGGGTTTGAACCCACCACCTGTTGAATGGGTGAGGGTGCTAGCCACTATATATATATATATATATATATATATATATATATATATATAATGATGCGGCTTTTTTAATCAAACTCCGTTTTTTTAATTTTTATTTTTTTATTTTTTTATTTATTTATTTATTTATTTTTTTAAGGTAATTTATTTAAAATTTAAATGTAAAAATGATGAAATAATGTAGAAAGTCTTCTTTTGAAGTACCTTACGATCATATTAACTTTTACTGTTGAATATACAGCGTATCGAAAAGATAATGGTGCAGAAAATAATCGGTCATTTTTCTTATTAATCAATGTGTACAATATATATATGGTGGTTTATATTTGTAAACTGTCCAAGTTTAGAACGCTTCCGTAGGATGACCATCATTTGTAGCTCTAACCCGCATTTGACGCTCGAACTAAGTTAGAACATTACCAAGATGCTTTTGTGGAATGGATCGAGTGAACTTTGTTTCTTTGACCCGAGTTCTTTCAGACTACGGGGTTTATCACGATATACGGGTGTTATAACATACCCCAATAGATATAAATTAAAAGATGTTATAAAGTCGGGTGATTGAGGTGGCCATTCTATCGGCCCACAACGGCCTATCCAGCGCTGGCGAAAGGTTACGTCCAGAAAGTTGCGAACGGCACTGGCATTGTCGAAAGATTATATTTTTCGTGTCAACTCCATTAGCCCTTAGTTGGAGAAGGAAAAAATGTCCGCATTATATTAAGATAATTCGCTCCAGTTATGGTACAATCGTCGAAGGAAAATTAATTGATTATGCAGTTGAGTGACATAACGCGCCAAACGTTAACTTGTGGTGAATCTCGTCCATGTTGATGTGTTTCAGTGTTGGATAGGCCACCTCGATCACCCAATTTGCTCCATTTGGACTTTTTCTGTGGAGTTACGTTAAAACGCTATTGAATCTTGACAACTCGGGTATCTGGCAGAACTCCTTCAAAGAATCAGGGACCATTGGATCCATTCCACAAGAGCATCTTGCTAATCCTCTAATGAAGTTTGAGCATCGAATATGCGCACTAGCGACGAATGATAGGGTCATGTGGAGGTGTTCTAAATTTGAACAGTCTTGAAATGTAAACAACTTTATATATTATTAATTAATAACAATTAATATGAAAAATGACTGACTAGATTTTTGAAGTATCGTTTCTAGGACACCCCAATTATCTCGTACAACTAAAATAAGTAGGCATTTTGCAAATAGTAAAAAGCTAAGTACTTACAGTAATTATTGTTGCATATTGTATGTATGTATAGTACAATGTACGATTAATTTTCCTATTTATTTTTTTTAATTGTATATCAGTGAGTACGTTAATATAGCCTATCATGTTATGCTTGGCATTTTGAATACGGCATACTTTTCCGTCCCTGATTGCTACTAACTGTTAAAAACGAGCTGAAAATACTGTATAAGATATCCTCACAGGCAGTATTTCTCAACTTGGGGTCGCAGGAGGTGCTCAAGGGGGCGGAGGAGTCCCGGTGCTTTGCAAAAAAAAAAAATCAGCCGGCGTGAAAAGAGTTTATTTTTCTAGCAAAAATTACAAAAAAATGTGAAATCAAAGACAATTTTTTTTTTTAAGTGAAAAACTCGTGTAATGTCAGTTTTACAATTAAATTATTTACTGTTAGTTGTTACCATCTTGACTGCTAATTGGTCTTTCTGTGCCGGCTTTGCAAGTGTTAATCTTGTATTCGGCTGAATAGACTAAACAGAGTAACACAGTCAATTTCATTGCTTTGTTTTAACTGCAACCATTGATGAGAAACTCCATTCGCGTAAGTATGAGGTTGCAAATGGAATTAAAACATTCCGACACCAGTTCTGGATACTCCCTTTTTCGTGCTACCCTGGGCTACAATTGTAGCCAATGTCGTAACACCACTTAGCGTTGATCAGCGAAGTAAAGCGACATTGGGTCAGATAGTAGTAGTTGGATGGGAGACTGTCTTCCACGTCCAGACTATTTAGCGACCCGTAGTTCGGATCCCGCGTAAAGCTGTAGGTCCCCTCCCTCGTATGACCTTAGATGTTACGAGGGAGGTTAAAAAGCTCCATCATTACATTTTTCTGCTCTATCCAAAAATGTACACGAGTCTTCTGACGGGAATGACAACTGTTGGGTTTTGCCAGGAGAACGTTCAATCGGTTTATTATTGCGTTAGGTCTTTCGCAAGTTCGGCAGACTCTACCACCCTTCTATCGTCAAATGGGAAATGGTACGGGAGCTGTTTTTCTAGTTGAAGTATGTGTTGTTCAATCATTGAGGGGAAAGGCATCGTGAATTATTTTGTCAAAATAGGGTTGTCAGCACAAAAGGAGGTTGAAGAACGCCGCTCTATGGCTTTGCCTAACATTAATTAATATAGAATCTAACACGCATCATAGATATTTTTCTTTGTTTTTATAACATTTAGCAATTATTCTATTGTCTACATAATTACCTATATTTTTGGTTTGAAATGTAGAAGCCGAAAAAAACTTAAGCTTGTGCTGTAACCTGTAGGTTTAGGTTTAATTAAAGAAGTCTGTTTTATGTATTTTAAATGTTTTGTATGTTGTTACAACATATAAGAAATATTTTATTGAAACTCTGTATTTATTTTCTACGTAAATGGATTTTTTTTTATTGGATGAAAGGATAAAAAAATGGAACAAAAGCCCTGTTTTTGCGACTAATATATAACGGGTGTGCCATAAAAAAAGGGTACATTTTAAAAAGGCTATAAAATCAACATTTGCCATTTAATTTTAATAAAACTTCTACACAATGAAACATATGTATTTATCTATATGCAAACAAGTTTTCAGACTAAAATATCAAATAATTCAAATTCTATCAACATTTGACGAAAGAGTATGATTTTTCTACTTAACACGCAAAAATTATTAAACCTTTTTAATATTTTTTTATAAAAATATTTTAACGTAAAATTTACCTGAAATTATTAAAAAAAAATGTTCGAAATGCTTTCCTTCTATTTCAATAACTTTTTTTATTGTTGGCCGGAATATGGGAGAACTTAGCAGGACTAGGATAAAAGATGTCGCTCATTTACGCGAGACCATCATTCAAAAATGGGAAGAGCTTCCACAGGAACAAGTAAATCGAGCCATAGATGATTTCCGGCCAAGAATAAAAATGGGAGTCAATGGAATAATAATGGGAGTCAGTGGGAAAATAGGGTTCGATTTACGAACGGATTTTCAGGAAAGTAATTCGTTCGTAAATCGGGGGAGAACTAATATATATATATAATTTTTTTTTTAAATTTTGACGCTTGGCAGCTTGTGGTCTGGAGCACCTCATATATATATATATATTATATATATGAGGTGCTCCGGACCACAAGCTGCCAAGTGCCAAAATTTAAAAAAAAATGGAGAAAAATGCAGTTAAAGTTTGTCAACTAGCAAAAATGCCATAACTTTTGAACCAATAACGATATTTGATTGATTTCGACCGTACGTTACAGGTCCACAATCTGCTCCCTGACTCTTACACGGAATAGAGGAAGGATGGGTGAATATAGTGGTATGATTCTATTCTGGCCCCACTGGCGCTTGGCGGGTTGTGGTCTAGAGCACTCATATATGCTGTATATCTAAAATAATAATTTAAATTTGCCCTTGGAAAACATACTAATTTTTTTTATTGTTTTCAAAGTTTGGAGAAAATTAAAATACGTCTCGAGAGAAATGTTATTTATAGTTGGAATTAATTCAGTTTTGTTGTACTTGGTTGGGACGCATTTGAAAATTTTGAAGTCTGTTTATGTAAACCACAAATAGAATTATTGTCGTTGACGATTATTGAATTGTTTGTCATATTCCGGCCTATTTTTTCCATCCTTTAATTTGTATCCTTTTTCTCGTTTCAGGAAGATGACGATACTCCGTCCTTGAGCTCCGTAAGTATTCGTGTCGTCCGCTTTCCCGTTTCTTTTCTTAAGTAGTCAATACCGATTGTTGGGAATAATGTTTAAAACAATTTAGACATAAATGTTAATTTTTAGTTCGTGTTAATGCTTATTTGGTAAATATTTACGTTGTGCGTTTTAGAATTATTGAATTGTTGCTTTCAATAATTAGTACGGCCATCTAACTCGTGTTACCAACCACTCTGCCCGTTAATCGGTGTTGTTTTATTTGGACAGATTATTATTATTATTGTTATTGTTGTTATTGTTATTGTTGTTATTGTTATTGTTGTTATTGTTATTGTTATTATTCTTATTATTCAGCCCTCCGAATTTGATTTGTAATTTTCGAACGAACTTAACGCATCGTACAGCCTTCGATTGCCATCATTTACCGTTCGTGCGACCGCCCTAAATGATGCGTAGCTCTTCTTTAAATTGACACAATACAGGGTGTTTATAAAGTCCCTATCTATTTCGGTGAAAACGTAGCAAAAAGGGTAAAATTCAATAACAATACAATAGAAGGCATATATTTAATGAATACTTAAGCGTATGATTCTACATGAGCACCATCAGTATCTCTACAGAGTTCGAATCTGTCAGCAGCATTGCGGAACACATTTTGGAGCGTGATAGGGGTTATTTTTGTAACTGCTGTTACGATACGAGCACGTAAATCTTGCGGATCTGTAACCCTCGTTTGATAGACGTTTGATTTGATAAAGCCCCATGCAAAGAAATCCAAGGGCGTTAGGTCAGGAGATTGAGCCGGCCAGGGCCTGTTGTCTCCACTTCCGATCCACCGATTTGGAAATCGTTCATTTAGGTACTCCCGAACAATGTTTGCGTAATGACAAGGTGCCCCATCTTGTTGAAAGACGACGGGGTTTAAAATGCCATCTGAATGAAGCTGGGACATTTGCTTGCTCGTATCGTGACAGCGGTTACAAAAATAACCCCTGTCATGCTCCAAACTGTGTTCCGCAATGCTGCTGACAGATTCGAACTCTGTAGAGATACTGGTGGTGCTTATGAAGAATCATATGCTTAAGTCTTCATTAAATGTATGCCTTCTATTATATTATTGAATTTTACCCTTTTTGCTACGTTTTCACCGAAATAGATAGGGACTTTATAAACACCCTGTATTGAAAGATAAACGCCTCCATATTGACTCTGTGATTATTTTATTTATTTCGTATGAAAGTTCATTATACGACAAGCATTTACAAAAATCCTTCCTTCAGTGTTACAAAACCTTTCGATTTTGAAAGTTAACTATATATTGTAGTTATCTTAACCTCTTAACGCCTGAAGTTTTTGTAGAGTTAAGTTATGAGTGCGTGTATGGAAAACGGTACAAATTCAACCCAGTGGTCCAAAAGAGGTTAAGTGGGGTTAGGTTAGGTTAGGTTAAGCTGTTCGGCTCCGGAGAATTCCATTAGATCGGTGTAGCAGTAACAGTAGCACCCCTACTCCCTTAAAAAGGTAATGTGTAACGAGTTTAAAATACGCAAATCTGTTAATTGGTTGTTATTAGCGGTCTCTCTCATTTTGCGAGTATATGAATGCTCTCTAATGGAGATTTTGATAGTTTATGTAGAAGGAGCGGTGTCTTTGTATAATTGCCTGGTGTGTTCGTTTCATCCAAGTTGATATTGACGGCTTGAACTACCAGTATCATTCACTTACGAGGAAATACAATTAAAAGGATATATAATAAACGAAACAAAGGCACCTGGAAGTTTTCTTTGTATCATGTCATAGGTATGATTTTATACTAATTGTGAATATAGAACGAAAGTTAATTTATGGGTATAGTTATATCTCCGACCAAATAAATTTGGAGGAACCATACTGGATTGCGTTTGTCCGTTCGTCTTCGCGCTATAACTTTTGAACGGCTGAATATAAATTAATGAAACTTCATATACACGCGTGTATCATCACGAGACGATGCGCCATGAGCAAGAATCGGATCTCCGCATCAAATGTCAAGGTCACAAATACGGGTTGAACATCAAATGGAGGTCCGCGTCATAACCTTTGAACGGTTGAACATAAATTGATGAAACTTCATACACGCACGTATCGCCAGCGAGACTCGAGTCCCTTCATGAAAGGTTAATATTATAAATACTCGTATAGGCGGGGACATTGATGTCGTTGTATCATAATTCCTCTTTTTACCAGTAATGAAAGGCTTTTTTTAATTTTAAGGCTAATATAACCGTAGTATGGAAAGTTAAAATCTGGATTCGGGCCTAGAAATATTGTATATCATTACAAACTGTTAAAATGTTGTACGACGATTTTTAAATGTTTAAAAATTATTAAACATTTGCTGAAAGATAATCTTGGGATAAGAGTTGTCTATAAAGAACTTTTGGAGATACATAAGTTCGTTATGGGAAAATATGTACAGTTTGTTGTTGAGCGCAACGTGATATATTGATAAAATAAACTGTTTTGTTTATGGTTTTGGTATGTCGCCGAAATAATTGGTAGCTAAACCCGCGTGATTGGATTTTCTGTAGATTAAGAGGTATGAAATTTGTTTTCGCCTTTGATAATTTTAATGTCGAGTAAAGGTAAATTTTGATTTATTTCTTCTTCTTTAGTGAACCGGATATGTGGATGTTGGTTATCTATATAGTCGAGAAAATTGTTTAAATGGTTTTGAGTGTGTGAATGGTAGAAATGTAGTATCGACATATTTTTCATATAATTTCGGTCTCGTGGTGTTAGGATAATTTTGTAGTCAATCTTTTCATTATGACGGAGGAAAATGTTTGGTAGAGTGACACTAAGGGGAGATCCCATTGCGAAGGAATTGACTTCTTCATAAAGTTCATCGTAAAAATGTAGGGCTGACCGCGCGCACTATCGTCTCGCGACTGACTAGAGTCGCGTGTGATTTTACATTGACAGAATGGTAGCCCGCGATGCGATTCCCCAGAATCGCGTCGTGGTCGGCACAGTGTTAAAAGTTGAGAGAATTCTTGTGTAGTTTTAGAAAGAAGTCACTTCAGTACAATTCGTTCACATAAATATTCATGGCTTCATTTATGGATTACGTTGTTATAGAATAACTTAATATCGAGGATTTCATAAAGAATTTGTTGGCGTCGTTGAATGATATGGTTTCGTTAGCAAATTAAAAAAAAAGAAAAATACAGGGTGTCTCACAAGTCCGGTCTCGTAGGAAAATTTACTTTAAATTAAATTTACGAGTAATACATTAGAACTAAAATGTTCAAATTGATGTCTTGTTTTGGGACTTTTTATTCGTTTCGGGTAGAATAGTACGCAGTGGCTAATATGAAAGCGAGTTACACTGGTGAGAGGAGACCTCCCAAAACATAAATTTGAACATTTGTCTTAGTTCTAATGTATTACTTTCGTAAATTTAATTTAAAATAAATTTTCCGATGAGACCAGACTTATGGGACACCCTGTATATTTTAGTTATTACGCGTATTACATAAAAGAAAACACCCAAGACGACTACGCTTCTTCATTCAACCTTTCCATTCCATTTAGACCTTTTATGTACAATTATGACCCCGTTAAATTTGAATAATTATATCCCTGACCAAAAAATTTGGAGGGGCCATATTGGATTGCACACTTTACAAATATAGAAAAGAATTGGAAAGGCATTTCTTTACTCATATATATATTACCGATACTTAGTTATTTTATTTCTATACTTATACCTTCTTTTATTACAATATCGTTACTATATCTAACATATACCGTTATACAGGGTGTAACAAAAATGAGAGCAGAGTTTTTTTTACACACACACACACACACACACACACACACACACGTCTGCGCATCTCCGCATAAGTGAGGTATCAGCTTTCTTTAAATCCATAAATCTAAAACGGTGATTAACCTAATCTAATTTAACTTAGCATGACCTTAGTGCCTTCGAAGGGCGTGATAAGTGTTTGGGAGGCAATTGAAGGCTCTTAAGTAATTAGTGAGGTACTAGCTAATCTTACCTAATCAGGACCAACATATTGTTTTGCCACAATAAAAATATTTCTAGATTCTTTTAGAGAGATTTTGTAATGTTCCGAGGTGCCAAAAGTGTTACCTCGCGAAAAAAATTACCCCCTACTCGACCTCACTTACGCCCAGTTGTCTACGCACGCACGCGAATTAGAACCAAATTATTTATAAATAAATAAATTAAATAAATAAATAAATAAATAGAAACTTGGTGTTGATACTGTCTTTCCTTTAACCCCAAAATAATATGAGATATATTTTATTTAAAGTTGAACTTGAGCATCGGACGGGTGACACCGTGTCACTTTTCCACTTTTCTCAAACTTTTCTTCTTCATAAATGTTAAAATATATTGAACGTAATAAAATGAAAAGTTACGTCTTTAAAGAAGTTCTTTTAGTAACTGATTTTATAATTATTCTCCTTATTTTATCAACGAATAAAAACTTTCGATTTGATTCACAATTTTTAATGAAAAGTTGAAGGAACAATTAATTATTAAATAATGGTAATTCACTGTAAACCATTGGATTTACACCATGATTATATACTTTTGAGTACTCGCTAGTTCGTTTCACACACACACACACACACACACACACACACACCCTAATTATTATTATTATATATACACTCTTATATAACCTTGGTTTTGCTTCCGCCAGAATTCTTCATTCTGACCAAGGTCAAGCTCGTTGCTCCACCCAAGATTTACGGCTTAACGTGGATTCCGAACCACGACTCAACACGGGTAGTCAGAAATTACAAAGTCCTCGCCCAAGACTCGGATCTCGCGACCTTCCGATCGGCTGCCCAGCGTCTTAACCACTAGATTACCTAGGGTACCCATTTATCACCAAACATTTTTATTGTATGGAAGGATAAACAGCTGGGTTTGCTGCGCGTCGCCTGCCGTCACCAGGAATCGAACCCGGGGCCGGTGGATTCGTAGTCAGCGATGCTAACCACTGCACCACCTAGGCGCATTAAAAGCTGGGATAATCGAAGGGCGAGGGAAGCTTGGTTCTCGGGTAATTGAGGGCAAGGAAAGTTTGGTTCTGGGTAACGAAGTGTATCGGTTGGGAACCACTGCTGTATATACTCCAGTTCCCGCTAAATAGAAATTCGTCTGCTCGTCCGCTCCTCTCTCTCAGATGTGAACAAGATGATGGTTCTGTCAAAAAACTTCACTGAGCGTTCATACGTAACTTAATTAAGGAAAAGTGCGCATGTCGGTGAAAGCCAGGTATCCCAACCACTAGAAAATATACAGTATACTATATACATGATTCAAACCCACAAAGGAAAAAAAAATGATTCCAAGCCCTTTCGTGTATTCAGCAATACACTTCGTTAGGGAATGACGTCAGATTCCCTGACGAGGTGTGTTGCTGAATACACGGAAGACCTTGGAATAATTTTTTTTTCTTGTGGGTTTGCATCATTCATTCACTCATTTTCACGTGTTTAAGTGTGAAATTCATCGCATATAGGGCCTATATATAGGCCATTCATTCATCCTATTAAATAAATTAAATGAGAGAGAAAGAGAGTTACAAGGAGTTACAAGGAAAAGAAGTACCTCAAAAGGCCTTGCGGCCCATACCGAGGAGGTACCAATGGCAACGGGTGCCAGGGAAAATTTGTAAAAGTTTATTTTTCTTTCAACTATCCTAGCAGTAGTAGAAAACTGGATAGAAAAGTAGAAGGCTCTCTCCCCACCCTCCGCTCCCTCCCTTCCAGAGGCAGGTACGGAAAAAGGTTGAAGAAAATACCTTGACCCTGGAAAAGTAGCCAAGGAAATTTTACAGGAAAGTGGAGAATATATAAATAGCTCTATATTTAGTTTGCTCACAGAGACACCGTGCAAGCGATCTCCTGCAGAGTTTTCTTAGTTTTAGTCTTAAACTATGAGAGTATTCAGTACTTTGTCTAGCCTATTTTTAAACACATTTACACTTTGACTGGAAACAACCTCTGAGGGAAGTTGGTTCCAGATATTAACTATTTTATAGGAAAAGAAATTTCCGCAGACTGAGGTCCTAAATGTCTTTACACACTCAAATAGTGTGCAAGATTTCGTCTACCCTTTTCTTGAACTGATCCACAGAGGAACTGTTCACAACTTCTGAAGGTAACCTGTTCCATGTGTCACAGATCTTATACGTAAAGTAATTCCCACACACACTAGTCCTAAACCGTTTCAAATCCAACTTCCAACCATTGTTGCGAGTTGGGTTATCATTTAAACTAAACATACTTCTAAAATCGACATCGTTGAACCCGCGTAAGAGCTTGAAAACCTCGATCAGTTGACCGCGCAGCCTCCGAGTTTCAAGCGAAAACAAGTTCAGGGCGCGTAACCGTCGATTGTAGCCCATATGCCTAACGGAAGGGATTAACTTTGTGGCCCTCGCCTGGACTCGCTCCAGCCTCTCAATATCTTTCCTGAGGGTGGGCGACCAGAACTGCACAGCATACTCCAGGTGCGGCCGAACAAGGGAATTGTACAGTGAGAGCACAATCTCCTTGTTCCGAAACTGAAATTGCCTCCTGATATAACCCAATAGTTTCTGGGCTTTCTTTTCCACCTCTACGCACTGTTTCGTAAACTTAAGGTCGCTGCTAATTAGCACACCAAGTCCTTTTCTAAATCAGTCACCTCGATATTACTACCCAACATCGAGTAGTCCGACTTGGGATTGGCGTAGCCAATGTGCATCACTTTGCATTTACCCAAGTTAAACGGCATTTGCCATTTTTCGGACCACTCTCCTATCCTACCTAGGTCCGCACGCAGTTCCTCGATCGCTTCGGGCGTCCCAACATTGGCCCCAAGCTTGGTGTCATCAGCGAATTTGGCGATCCGACTGACGATGCCACCGTCGATATCATTTATGAAAATGATAAACAACAGCGGCCCCAAAACGGAACCCTGAGGAACCCCACTAGTGACCGAGGCCCAACCCGAACTAGCACCTTTAATTACAACCCTCTGCCGCCTATTCTTCAGCCAGTTTTCAATCCACCTACCTATTTCCCCACCGATACCCAGCGCGCGCACTTTCGACATTAGCCGGCGGTGAGGTACCTTATCAAATGCTTTCTGAAAGTCGAGATAAAGTATATCAATCGCCCTACTCTTATCGTACTCACCCAACATGACGTGGAAAAACTCGAGCAAGTTGGTGAGACACGACCTATGCCGTCTAAACCCATGTTGGGAGTCCCCAAGCAGCTTGTAGGAATCCAAATGGTCAACGATCCTATCGCTATTATCCCCTCTAATAATTTACCTACAACTGAAGTGAGACTAATGGGACGATAGTTCCCTGGACTTTCGTGATCCCCTTTCTTAAAGATAGGGGTCACGTTGGCTTCCCTCCAGTCACCAGGCACCTGGCCCGTCTCCAACGATTTGTTGAAGACTGTAGCCAGGTGGGGAGCCACCTGGTCGCGCACCTCCCGCAACACTCTGGGGAGAAACTGGTCTGGCCCAGGAGCCTTAAACGCGCTCAGTTTGTCTATTCTATCGGCAACGACTGTCGCGGTACATCGAACATTATCCAGGCCAGCACCTTCGTGCCTCACACCTGGCTCGGGGATGATGCGGGTGTCCTCCCTGGTGAACACTCCCGCAAAGTACTCATTAAGCACATTGGCGATGTCCGAGGTCGAGAGAGAGAGAGAGAGAGAGAGAGGCGCGCCTTGCGGCCCATACCGAGGAGGTACCAATGGCAACGGGTGCCAGGGAAAATTTTCTACACCCTCAAATAGTGTGCAAGATTTGGTCTAACCTTTTCTTGAAGTGATCCACAGAGGAACTGTTCACAACTTCTGAAGGTAACCTGTTCCAAGTGTCACAGATCTTATACGTAAAGTAATTCCCACACACACTAGTCCTAAACCGTTTCAAATCCAACTTCCAACCATTGTTGCGAGTTGGGTTATCATTTAAACTAAACATGCTTCTAAAATCGACATCGTTGAGCCCGCGTAAGAGCTTGAAAACCTCAATGAGTTGACCGCGCAGCCTCCCAGTTTCCAGCGAAAACAAGTTCAGGGCGCGTAAGCGTCGATTGTAGCCCATATGCCCGACGGAAGGGATTAACTTTGTGGCCCTCGCCTGGACTCGCTCCAGCCTCTCAATATCTTTCCTGAGGGTGGGCGACCAGAACTTCACAGCGTACTCCAGGTAAAGAGAGAGAGACTGGTTTATTCCCCTTAGACCTACGGCTCAACGTGGAATCCGAACTTATATATACAGTGGTGGGATTAAAAAATTTTAAGAACCGGTTTGCCTTCTCCTCCCCCTTCTCCTCCCCCTTCCATGTCAGAAGTGAAAACTAAAAAAATGTTTTTAGCGAAATGCGTATGGTATAACGAAAAATCATGCACGGACTGAAAGGGTTAAGGACCGGTTCGGCGAACTCGGTAAATTTTAAGAACCGGTTCGCACGAACCGGTGCGAACCGGCTGAATGCCACCACTGTATATATATTGGTGGTGTACCAATTAATCGACACCGGCAGAATCAGCCATTTTGTGGGCATCGGGCCAAATTTAGTCGATTGTCTCAACGATTCTTTAAAATTTTCATTAAAAAAACAAAATCTGTATTTATAGAAAATTGAACAGATAAAAAACACTTCTTATGGTAATTTATACCGATTTCAAAGTGTAATTATATAAAAGTATTTGATATTCACGAAAAAGGCAAAGCTTAAGAAGTTAAGTTGCCCATAAATTTACATTTTCTCTAACGAGCTAATCTCTAAATATTATAAAAAAAGATCGTAATCTCGTACTCTGTATTAATAATAATTCTATATTAAGTTATAATTTATATATTAAACTATCTTATTATGTCGACTTTATTTTAAGTATTTTGATAATTTTATAAATCCAAATTATATATACATTTTTTTTAATTCAAATTTTGGCCACTAGAAAGAAAATTCCTTCAACATAAGGAAACCAATTACTTTAAATATTTGGTATTCAATTTATAAAACTGAAATAAAAGTATTTTAGCATTTTACGGAGTTAAGACTTTTTAACATCATTTTACCTACGGTATATGAGTAACAAATTCTGGTGCTGCACATTGTGGAGCGAGTTAAGGAAAAGCATTTAAACAAATTTCAAATGTAAAAAATATGAAAATTGAAAGTTTTCACATTAGACGAGTAAAATTTATTAAGGGAATCGATTGGTTATTATTGAATGTTTCACCAACAGTGACCTTGACATTCAATAATTACCAAGTTTAGTACGTATGTATTATCATGGGGGTGTCTGGGGGGCGAAAGCCTCCCCCGTTAGCACACGCAATCGGAGAACACACGGGTTAAGGTTAGGTTATATATGTATGTATGTATGTATGTTTCTAGCCCGTTTGGTTTTTGTTAATATGCAAAATACGTTTTTCTAATGTATTTTGGTGTTTGGTTCATATATGACCTTTATTTCTAGCGAAAATGAACCAAAACATAGGAAAACTTTAATGTTTTATAACTTTATTTCGGTTCATTTGCGCAAGATATGAAGGTTCATATTTGAACAGAACACCAAAATACATTAGAAAAATGTATTTTGGATATTAATTTCAGTGTTGGTGAAACATTAAATAATTACCAATCGATTTTTTTATAGGCAAAGAATCGGCATCGTTACTGGCAGTCTTTCATGGAATCGGTACATCACTGTATATATGATTCTTCATTTCTTTCATTTCTTCATTTAGGCTTGTTTTCTCTTTTGAGTTGGCCTGGTGAAGTATATAGGTGGTTTCTTACGCTCTCCACTTCACATAGGTAGGTACCCTCGGCTCATCTGGGATTGTCTGAGCCAGGCATCTAGTCTTCTTTTGAAGATTACCACCACTACACCAGTCGTGTTCCATATTTCCCTGGATAGCTGGTAGAACAGTCTTGGTCCTCTCACTACTACTTCCCTTTAGGGTTGAGGATGTTCCCTGTGCAGCCTTTAACTTGGGAGCACGACACACACTTCCTTTCCTACTTTCCACTCTTGTTTGAGTGGTTATAGGGTTCAAAGTGAGATTAGAGAAAAGTTCCTCTTATTTTCCACTTGTAAATCATGGTGTACCCCTCTCCTCTTCTTTCCAGCGAATATAAATTTAATTCACGTAACCTTTGCCAGTAATTTAGTTCTCTGTTTCCATTAATCTTGGCTGTGAAGTTTCTCTTAAACCTCCTCCTACTGTAGTATACTAACTAGTGATGTAGCGGATGTCATTTTTTTCACATCCGCGGATGCGGATGCGGATGAGGATGTTTGATTTCAACATCTGCGGATGCGGATGAGGATGTTTGATTTCAACATCTGCGGATGCGGATGAGGATGTTTGATTTCAACATCTGCGGATGCGGATGTCTACATTTTCGTTATTTTTTAGGATATATTCGAGATTTGTTGTGTTTAACGTATATAATAAATTATTATATAGAGAGAGCTGTAGCTATAATGTAGTATAATTGATTAATTGTACAATAATTGCTGTACTTTTCCCTGAACATATAAAATAATAGCAAGCATCTAACTAATATAGAAATCAATTACTGAATTCGTCTGCAAATAAATTCGTTATATTTTGTTGAGTTTCAGCCACAATTAGAAACCATAATTGTGTTACCCGACCTCTTTTCCCAACCTCCACCCTTATAGAAAGAGATCTTTAATTAGCTTGATAACTATTTGTATTAAGTTTAAAGTTTTATTAGGCATATTTATAAATGAGTAATTAAAATAAAGTAAACTAAGATGTTCATCGTTTAATATTCAAACTTAATTATAGGAAGGTTATGCTTAAGGAACATTAATTTTTCTGCCTTTTCTGCTGCCAGTCTGTTTCTCTTTTCATCATATATTAATCCAGCACTGCTAAATAATCTCTCGCTTGGTACGCTTGTTGGAGGACGTGCTAAATGTTTCCTTGCAAGTTTACTCGAGTATGGATAGATATTCTGCGTATTTTTCCACCAACTAATAGGATTGTCACATGCAGCCAGGCGTTTTTCTTGGTGATAGCTCTCGATCATTTTTACTACATCTTTTGACATCGCGTAGGTCTCGTCATCGCTGCTTGACTCAAGAAACTGAGAGAGATATTCTGTGATAGATTTGCTTGTTGAAGGTGTTGGTTCTGTCACTGAAACTTTTATTCTTTTGGTGGGTGGCGAAGCGACAGATTCAGAGATTGAAGCTCTTCAACTGCTTTGCCAAGTGATGATTTAACTCGTTCTAATGTACTAGGTGAAAGTAACTTAGCTTTGTAACGTGGATCTAAGTAGGTTGCAAGAGAGTAACTTCATACAAGAACAGCCTCTCGTCTTGTCGCTTGCATCACTTTTGCGCACAATGAACTAGTTCTATTAATATAGTAGAATTTGATAATTTCCGCTTATTAATGAAGTTTTATCTCAACGGTCCACATCCGCACGACATCCGCAGTCCAAAGTGCGGATGCGAGAAAATGTGCGGATGTTATGCGGATGCGGATGTGACCTACATCACTAATACTAACGTCTTCTTTTTTATATTGGGATCTCAAGATTCGGCAGTATTTTCTCTTGGTATGATCAGTGGTTTCAACAGATGAATCACTATATTTCTGTCCCCTCTTTTAAAGGTTCACTATACCTGATTAGTTATTCTTTTTGCTTTGTTTACTGCTATCTTAATTTGCGTTTCAAATTTCACGTCATCAGTCATTATAATTCCTAAAACTTTTGTCCAAGTGTTTCTCTGAATTTTTTGTATTTTTTTTTGTATTTTTCTGTATTTCATCTTAATAGTTGGAATATTTAGGTGTCAATTTCATATTGTTCCTTTCTGACCAGTTGTATCATAGATTCTATTCATGTCTGTAGAGATCCTATAATCCTCTGAGTTTCTTATTTTTAGACTAATTTTTATGTCATAATCAAAGGATGTTAGTATGCTACCATTGGTAACATATATATATATAAGTTAGCATGATTATGAATAGTAATGGAGCTAATGCTGCTGCTTGTGATACTGAGGTAGGGACCTCTGACTCTGATGAACTGGACTGTAACGTCTTGCTGCCGCTCAATAAGGAAATTATATATACATTTTCCTGCTATTTCCATGTATTTCAGTTTATGTGCTATTATTCCGTGGTTACACTTGTCGAACTCCTTGGCAAAGTCAATGTATATCACATCATAGTTTTCATTACTTTCAAGTACATTAGTAATGTTATACCGTGTGACCACAAAAATTGTCCCTGTTTTTAATCGCTTATTACTCAGTCATTATTGCAGCTTCACAAATGAAATAAAAAGCATTCGAAAGAGAACATTTTAAAGTTTTAATTTATTCTACATGTGTTCAAAGTGACGTCCCTGGACATTCTTACATTTCACACAACGGGAAAGGAAGTTATTTATTACATTTTCCAAAACGCTGCATTCAATGGACTGTACACACTCTACCACCGCTTGCTTTAATCCTTCGATAGAGGATGGCTCTTGCCTGAATACTTTGTCCTTGACAAATCCTCAGAGAAAAAAGTCCATAGGTGATAGATCGGGAGATCTTGCGGGCCAGGGAAACTGCGAGCGATGAGAAATGAATCTTTGTTCAAAAAATCTTGTTAAACATTCCAGTGATTGCCTAGTTGTGTGGGCTGTTGCTCCGTCTTGCTGAACCACTTGTTACTGCAGTTTTCTTGTTCAAAAACAGTGTTCAGCATTTCTACATATCTTTCTGAAGTTACTGAAAGCAGTCTCCTTGTCTCTGGGTCCTCAAAAAAGTAAGGACCATAAACCTTGCTGCTACTCAAACCACACCAGACAGTAACTTTTGGTGAATGCAGAGGTTTCTCCAAGTGTATATTTGGCTTGTTTTTGACCAACACCGGTAATTCTGTCTGTTGATGAACCCATTGAGATAGATGTGGCATTCATCACTGAATATTATGTCACTTAATCTTATCTGGTTTTGTTCAATTATTGTTTCAATGCGTTCACAAAACATCAAACGACGCTGGTAGTCTCGTTCGCTAAGCTGTTGCAAACACATAATTTTGAATGACTTCATTCTCAAATCCAACGTGATTATTTTCCGAATGCTCTCCCGTTTGATTCCTGTCACAGCTGATAGTCGTCTCACAGATTTCTTGTTGTCCGTTTCAAGCTGATTTGCGACTGAATCAATGTTTTTCAGCGGTTCGCACACCTTTGTTGCGCCCAGAGTTGCCTTTATGCATGTTCTTGATTGAGCCGTGATGTTTCCATTTTGCGAAAATCCTGCGAATCGTTTTAGGATCTATGGTCCTTTGCTGACCGTATTGTCGTCTGAAAGACCGTTGGGTGGCAACTACCGAGCCATGTTTGATCATCTCTTCTGCGATGAAAACACGTTGCATGTCCGACAAATAACCCATGATTGTGGTGGATAAAACTGTCATTATTTTATAAGTACCGATTTCGTATCCAGGATATCGAAAAAATTAAATAAAACTTTTAAATATTCTTTTTCGAAAGCTTTTCATTTCATTTGTGAAGCTGCAATAATGACTGAGTAATAAGCGATTAAAAACAGGGACAATTTTTGTGGTCACACGGTATATATGTATGTATGTACATTATGTTTGGTTGAATAATCGACCGTAGTTTTTATTTATTAATTTATTAGTTTTCTCAATTTTCCGTATGACATTTTTCAATAATGTTCACAAATTATAAATAATAATTCCAAAATTTTCCGACGTTTCGCTCTGTCCTCGAGCATGTTCAAGGAATTAGTTTGAAGCCATCTTCGTAGGTGTTCTGCCTAGAATGAAAATTTCTTGTCAGGGCGCTCTCTTTTATAGCTCATTTCTGAGGTTTTCGGCAGTTTCGCGTACGTGTACTCACGGGTTTGGTTAGTTTCGTACGTGTAACTTGAGGATTCGTTCTTGGCCGGTTCGCTGATTGTTTATTTTTGGAGAAGTCTCTTTTATTATTAATGCTTCGATGATATGAAGTCTTTTCTCATCCCTTGTTTGCGTTACCACGTTTGTCGCTTCCACTATCTGTTGTCTGGTCAGGTTTATTTTGCGTATGTTCCACGTGTGATCTTTCGGACTTCCTTCTTGTAAGTGCATTGTTAGCCTTCTTGACAGTGTTGTTATGGTTGAGCCCACGTATCTCACGTTTCCTCGAAGTTTGCAATCTTCGTTCGGTCATTGAAATTCGTAAACTACGTGGGATTTTTGTAGATTTTCGGTTTTTTGAGTGATGTTATTTTTCATGAATAAGTTTTTAGTCTTCATGTTTCGGTAGTAGATGGCAAGGGATATTTTATTCTGATTTCTACATCTGGCGTTTTCCTTTACTATTTTCCTTATTACTCTTAAGTCAGTTTTATATGCAGGCGACATTTGGTTTTGGTAAAAAAGCATTTTCCTCTGTCCGTAGGTTTTTTTATATGCTGGTCGTGTAGCAAAGCTGCTTTTAGTTCTAGAAGTTCTGTTTCATTATCGGTGGTAACGAATATGTCATCCACGTATCGGCAGTATAGTGTGTCTCTCTTTTTTCTCGGAGCACGTTTTCCACATGGCACATGTAGTAGTTAGCGTAGGTGGGCTCCAAAGGGTTTCCCATCGAGATTACATCTACTTGTTGGTATAGCGTTCCGTCTTTGCATCGGAAAGCCGCTTCCGTTGTGCAGATCTTCAGCAGTTTTTTCATTATTTCTTTGGGAATGGTCGGTGGTCGCATGGTCGGGGTGGCTGTAAACGTTCTCGATTATAATCTTGGTTGGTGCCTCTACTAGGACGTTTGTAAATAAACTTTCTACATCCAACGATGCCATAATGCCTTGTGGGTCGGGTTCCTCTGAGCACATGTGGACAATCATATGTAGATTTGAGCATGTGTTTTGCTGATATATATTTGGTGATGATTTCTTTAGGTTGTTTTGCAATTCTGTAAGTTGGGGCTGGGACCTGGGAGATGATGGGACGTATCGGATAGCCAGTTTTGTGTGTTTTAACGTTACCATAAATATATCCAGGTGTAAAATTTCTTCGGAGCAGGGTTAGTTGGTCCCCTTGTGTGGCGTTAGACACTAAAATAAGTGTATTAATTTTGGTTTTCACTTGCTCCGTTGGGTCTCTGCTTATTTTTTTTTGTAATTTGAGGCGTCACTTAATATTGTGTCAATCTTGCTCTTATAGTCACTTCTATCAAGGATGACGAAGATATTGCACTTGTCAGCCTTCCTAAGGACCTAATGACAATTTCTTCCTCGTTTCTTAACTCCTTTGCCGCTTGTTTCAAGGCTGGTGATAGTATTTTGGAAGATGAAAAGCTTCTGTGTTTGGTGCTTTCTGCTAAGAGTAAAGGCTGTAAGTTTTGAGACACTGCTAAGTTGTTCCTGTCTATGAATGAAGAAATAAAAAGACTAAGTGAAGAGGGTGATGCACTTGAAAATCAACTGAGAGAATCTCAAATCAGTAACGATCTAAGAAAAAATTGTCATTAGGAAGGCTGACAACTAAATGTAAACTTGGTGTAATGAAAGCACTTCTACACAGAGCTTATAAAATCTCATCTAATTGGACGATCTTCCACAAAGAGATTGAACGCTTAAAGCAGCTACTAATTAACAACGGTTTCACAAACACCGAAAAAGAACGAGAAATTAACAAAACTTTGAAAATGAAAAGGAAGGCAAATACAGCGGAAAAGCAATCAGGCAAGAAAAGAGGAGACGCCTAACAGCGCTGTTAGAAATCAGAATAAAATATCGCTTGCCATCTACTACCGAAACATGAAGACTAAAAACTTACTCATGATAAATAACATCACTCAAAAAACCGAAAATCTACAAAAATCCCACGTAGTTTACGAATTTCAGTGCCCGAACGAAGATTGCAAACTTCGAGGAAACGTGAGATACGTGGGCTCAACCATAACAACACTGTCAAGAAGGCTAACAATGCACTTACAAGAAGGAAGTCCGAAAGATCACATGTGGAACATACGCAAAATAAACCTGACCAGACAACAGATAGTGGAAGTGAAAAACGTGGTAACGCAAATAAGGGATGAGAAAAGACTTCATATCATCGAAGCATTAATAATAAGAGAGACTTTCCAGAAAATAAACAATCAGCGAACCGGGCAAGAACGAATCCTCAAGTTACACGTACGAAACTGACCAATCCCGTGAGTACACGTACGCGAAACTGCCAAAAACCTCCGAAATGAGCTATAAAAGAGAGCGCTCTGACAAGAAATTTTCATTCTAGGCAGAACACCTACGAAGATGGCTTCAAACTAATTCCTTGAACATGCTCGAGGACAGAGCGAAACGTCGGAAAATTTTGGAAATATTATTTATAATTTACAAACATTATTGAAAAATGTCATACGGAAAATTGAGAAAACTAATAATAAATTAATAAATAAAAACTACGGTCGATTATTCAACCAAACATGTTTAAAGGAAAAGCTGTTCCCCAAATATACGGGGGAAATTGTAAACACGAATCGACCAGAAGAGTACTCCGGGGAAGACGTTAAGTAGAAGACAACGAGTGATGGAACTCCCGTTTTTCCTTCTCCTTAGCTGATCTTTTTCCGTGTTTCGTGTACCCTTTGAGCAGTCCAGCATGCTTTCACTATTCCTCACTACACATGCATACACCTTACATACTACACAGTCTTTTTAAAAGTAATAAAACCAACAAAATGGCATCGACCTCAAGAGCATCGGAGTCCCCTGTAGAGGGGAACAGTAATGTCCCCAATTCCAGCTCCCCCTATTGCCGATACCGGAAACGCAGACCCGGGTAGCGGAGCTGGTTGTGCTACTGTACATTCGAGATGTTCTGGGTCTCTGCCTGATTCACTTTTCATGGACTTCTGCAATATTCGTGGCTTTTCTTCAAATTTTTAATCTGTTGAACATCACCTATCCTCTTCCTCACTGAAACTTGGGTGCCGGGGACGACTGATAGCAACCCCTTTTCTGTACTCAGTTTCATTTCAAAGGTGGATGTTGCATACATGTACGCAGTGACTTAACTTCCTCTCATATTCCCGAACTTGAATCCTCCGAATTCTACACCCTCTGGCTATGGCTTGCATGCCAATCTCCAACTAAATACATCTTCGCTGTCTACTTTTCTCCTAATTCGACTGAGTATCCAGAACTCTTTCACTACCTCACTTCCAAAGTGGAATACATTCTATTCCACTCCTCTTTGCTGAAATCTCAATTTCAGGAGATTTCAGTGTTCACCACCACCTTTGGCTTTCCTCCCATTTCACTGACATCCCTGGTGAACTAACTAACAACTTCTCTATCCTGAATGATCTAGAGGCGTAGAGCAGAATGTACAACACCTACTCGTATCCCCGATTGCCTTGGAGATAGGCCCAACATTCTGGATTTAATTCCCACCACTCTCTCCTCCTTACTGTCAAATTTTTTTATCCGTTAGCCTCCTCTGACCACTATCTTGTATATCTTTCTTGTCCTATCGCTCCAATTCGGCCTTTGGATCCTCCTAAGAGGAGACGCCTTTGGCAATTTGGCGCCGCTGATTGGAAGGCCCCTTAGGCAGTTCCTCTATGATTTCCCATGGAATGAGTACTGCTTCTGTGGCAGGGGCACCTAGTTCGCTGAGCGCATCACCTCGGTGATTCTCTCGGGCATGGAGACGTACATTCCATATTCTATTTCTACTACTAATGCAAAAAACCTTGGTTTAACTTTACTCTCACTCTGCTTATATTTCTGGCCGGAATCGTGCAAGATCTGCTCTTCGACTCGCCAAAAATTCCTTCATCCGACAAAAATGTGAAAATATATCCATTTCTAGTTCTTTTCGCTCTTTCTGGCATCTAGCTAAGAACCTCTTCAACAACTTTACTTCCTCTTCTTTCCCTCCTCTTTTCCATTCCGACGGCTCTTTTCCTGGCAAAGCTGAACTCTTCGCTCAAACTTTCGCTTCTCCTTCTGACTTAATTATGACTGATATTAGAATCTCCTCTAAAGATGTTTTTTCTGCCCCATTTGGGCTTAACGCTATGAAGGCGTGTACGGTCCTGATGGTGTTCCTCCTGTTCTCAAGAACTGTGCTTCTGTGCTGATACCCTAAGAAGTCAAACTCTCTTGCATTTGTCTTTCATATGGTACTTTTCCTTCTTGCTGGAAGTTCGCTTTCATTCAGCCTGTCTCAAAGAAGGGTGACTGCTCTCAACCTTCCAACTATCGTCCAATTGCTTTGATTTCTTGCCTATCCAAATTTTTTTAATCTATCCTTAACAGGAAGATTCTTAAACACCTCTCTTCTCACAATCTTTCAGATCGTCACTATGGGTTCCGGAAGGGATATTCTACTGGCAATCTTCTTGCATATCTGATCTCTCTGACTTTTGGTCATTGTCCTTTAGGGATTTAGGTAAAACCTTTGCTACTGTGCTAGACATATCGAGAGTTTTTTTTATAGAGTCTGTCACAAATCTTTAATTTCCAAACTGCCCTCCTTCGGTTTCTATTCTCTACCTTCATCTCTGATTTTCTTTCTGGCCGATGTATAGCTGCGGTTGTAGATGTCCATGTTCTTCTTTTGAAGCTGTTAAAAGTAGTGTTCCTCAGGGTTCTGTCCTGTCACCCACTCTCTTCCTTTTATTTTTCAATGATCTATTAAGTCGCATTTCATGTCCTATCCACTCCTATGCAGGGGGGTATAAAGGTTATGCACGTTCCTTCTGCGTGTTGTAAACTTTATACTTGGGGTGTGACAGCCCTCCGGTCCCGAGTCGTGGGATTCTAGAGAAATTGGCTGCCAATTCCTTTAGGTTCTCTCTCTTTCGGGAGGGCGGGTGAAGTCTGTTGTACAAACCTGTCCCGTGGGTTACTAGGACCCCTTCCCATCCCACTCTGTCCTTTTAGCTTAGGTTAGGGATGTTCTCCTCTGACTGCAAAGAAAAACTTTTAGTATTGTCTTTTTCTCTACTGTTATGATTAGGACGCTACTGCTATCTCATGCGTGGGAAGAGAGGCTTGGAACCTCTATAAATAACACCATTTAACTTCAGTTGTAGGTAAATATTTAGAGGGGATAATAGCGAGTAGGATTGTTGACCATTTGGATTCCTACAAGCTACTTGGGGACTCCAACATGGGTTTAGACGGCATAGGTCGTGTCTCACCATCATGCTCGAGTTTTTCTACGTCATGTTGAGTGAGTATGATAAGAGTAGGGAGATTGATTAGAAGGCCTTTGATAAGGTACCTCACCGCCGGCTAATGGCCGAAGTGCGCGCGCTGGGTATTGGTGGGGAAGTAGGTAGGTGGATTGGAAACTGGCGAAAAATGCCACAAAGTTAATCCCTTTCGTTAGGCATATGGGCTACAATCGACGCTTATGTGACGCGGGTTCAAAGATGTCGATTTTAAAAGCATGTTTAGTTCAAATGATAACCCAACTCGCAACAATGGTTAGAAGTTGGATTTGAAATGATTTAGGACTAGTATATGTGGGAATTATTTTAACACGTTGATAGTTTAAGATTAAAACATAAGAAAACTCTGCAGGAGTTCGCTTGCACGGTGTATCTGTGAGCAAGGTAAATATAGAGCTATTTATATATCTCCACTTTCCTGTAAAATTTCCTTGGCTACTTTTCCAGGGTCAAGGTATTTTCTTCAACTTTTCCGTACCTGCCTCTGGCAGGGGGAGCGGAGGGTGGGGAGAGAGCCTTCTACTTTTCTATCCAGTTTTCTACTACTGCTAGGATAGTTGAAAGAAAAAATAAACTTTTAATAACAGGAATAGTTCCTCGGTCGATTAGTTCAAGAAAAGGTTAGACCAAATCTTGCACACTATTTGAGTGTGTAGAAAATTTTCCCTGGCACCCGTTGCCATTGGTACCTCCTCGGTATGGGCCGCAAGGCCTTTTGAGGTACTTCTTTTCCTTGTAACTCCTTGTAACTCTACTTCTCCACCCACTTCACAAAACGGTACCAGTACCATACGCAGTACCAGACTTTCGACACCGTCTCATTCCCTTTCTGCCCAACTCTCTAGCGCAAGGGTGGGTTAATCGGTATTTTCAATCTTTCATCTATTCAACCGGTCAACTCTGGAACAATCTTCCTCAATCCATATTTCTCCCTGTCCATGACCTTCAATCTTTCAAACGGATTGCGTCCAGGCACATTGAAAACCTTGGACCTTAATTTTGGCTTCTTTTTTTTTCCCCCCTCTCTATTGGGGACTGGGGCTTTTTTGTAGGCATTCACCCTTAGCCACTTCTTGCATAAACAAAAAATAAGTATGGGTGGTTCAGAAATCTTTGAAAAATGTTTGTGTTTGATATTAGTTTTTTTTTCAGTGAAACTCTCCATGCCAAATTTAAGATCAATTCATAAACGCTTAGGAGTCATTAAATGACTTTGAAGGCCCACCCACGCCCTCTGACTCCCAGGTCTCCTCCCCTCCCCCCATACTAAGCGATAGGTATTATTCTCTTAAAAGGGGGGTCGCACAATATGCCAACAGTTGTTCATTGCTGCCTGGCTTTGGTGGCGCCTATGAATGTGGCATTTCGTGCGTCCTGGAACTTCTGACGATGGTTTACAACCATCTGAAGAAGGTACTACCGCTGGCTATTATCCTTCGTCAGAATCTTGCTGTCCTCGGTGAACAAGGCTACTATCCTGTCCGTGCGGTCGTTGACCATCTTCAAGACGTCCACCTTTTCTCCTATGGAAAAACTATACATGCCTACAATATAGATCGTATCTGGAACCTTTATTTCTTAATTAAATACAAATTATTAATTTATTGAATTAAATACCGGTAACTACAAACTGCCTCGGGATTGGCAACAAAGCCTATGGGAATGGAAATAATTGCCATACATAGAACCAATATATAGGCGTTGGGTCCACATAACAAGAGAAACGTATCATTTCGTATCAAAATTTTCCATCGCTGACGCATGAAAATTACTTTGAGAAAAGAAATAATGAAAACACAAAAATTAGACGTCTGGGGACTTTGTAAAGTCGGCGAATTTTTAAGACAAGACTCATCTCAGAGCTGTCTAGTTTCGAGCGATGCTTTAGGCAAGGGAGAAGTGCTTAATCTTCCTAGAAATTCTGAGTGAATACCTAATAATATAAAACTAATAACCAAAAGAATAGGCCCAATCCTTCAGGTATTTAAGCATAGTGTTGCCTATATTAAATAAACCAAATAAACTAGTTGCGTAACCCCATCACCTACATCGAAAAAGCCACACGCCCTGCAACCAGAAGCGAGGCCCAACGAAATAATAAGGTATGGTAATTTCCTTTTTACCATTAGGCACCGCTAAATACCGAAGGCATATAAATTAAACATTAACCAAAAAAAACCAAAAAAAAAACGCTACTTAACAAGGTCTTTTGAAAACCACCTCAAGCACAACTTTTAACGAAAAGATGTAGGGTTTTTGTCATCGACTCTCCTCCAATATCTGCTGGAAATTTCCAACGGATGAGGGTGACGGCAATAATCCATAACCCTATATAGTTTTTTTTTTATATCTCCCTTCCATCTTTGAAATTCAGATCTACCCACTTCTCGGGATTCTATTTTTGGAAGGAGATATCCACCACCAAACCAGTGAAGATCTCGCGTTATCTGGATGTCATGAAGGAATCGAGCTGCAGTTTAGTAGGTTGAGCCAGCTTCTCAAAGCGTTTGACGTTCTACCTTGTTTCTTCAGACACTTGACCATCAGAGCCTTGGTATCTAGCGGAACATCAGAGAAGGAGGCCAGGCCAACTAATTCTTCCCCTAAATACCAGAGGAACCTCCAGAGTGTTGGAGGTGGTGATGACGATCCGTGTGTTCACCTACACAAACTCCGGCAATATCTTCAAGTGTTGAAGATCATTGTGCTGGGTGTTTCAGATAACTGTCGAAGAATTCCACGCCTTCATGTAATCCCTAGTATAGTAGATTCAAAGGTCCATGGGACTTCATTCTCTCGTCGAGTGAACGAGAACCAGCTTCGAAACAGGTATATCTTGATCGCAGGTATCACCTTCACTATCCACCGGAAAGGATTTGTGTCTGCCCTTTTTGGGCTCTCATAGAAGGTCTGGCGGTGCAGCTTTTGAGTCATTTGCATCTTCCTAGGAATCATCAGTGTTGGAACTCGATGATGGTAGTTCAACTTTCCACTCTGTCTTTCACTTCCCTCTTCGCAGATGACTCCTTCCTTCGTCGCATTCTCATTTCCTTCTTGACCAATTCCTTGTCCATACCAGACATGTATCCTTTCCTCCTCTCTCCTCTTTATCCAGAAGAAATGTTTGGGCTTCATCAGTCATGATGAGATTGAGTGCATCATGGGAAGCCACATCGAAAAGTTGATCCGGGTCCTGCTTGAAACCTTCATCTTTATTTTTCTGCCCCTCACCTGGATAGTTCTTGTTCGTTTATAGATTTTCATACCGCTTGAGCCTCGAGTTTCCTGATGTCGCCCTCTGGAATCGTTAGAATTAGAGCTTCCTTCCACAGCCTAAGCATACACGTCTCTTTCTGTACACTTTCATGAACGATTTCCTTCTTGTTGAACATGATGATAAAGGTTGCTTGGCAAAGACGCCGTGAAGTTGGGTTGGGTACGATTCGATGTGGCCGACTCGATGCGACCCAACTCGATGTCAGGACAACTCGATGTGATATCCCTAAGGGATATTTTCGTTAGTTTTAACAAAATATCACAACTTAACCTAACCAATCGTCAAGGGCGTACAGTTGACCTAACCTGGCATTCGGTTAACCTGGCATCGACTTGGCCTGGCATCGACTTGGCCTGGCATCGACTTGGCCTGGCATCGACTTGGCCTGGCATCGACTTGGCCTGGCATCGACTTGGCCTGGCATCGACTTGGCCTGGCATCGACTTGGCCTGGCATCGACTTGGCCTGGCATCGACTTGGCCTGGCATCGACTTGGCCTGGCATCGACTTGGCTGGCATCGACTTGGCCTGGCATCGACTTGGCCTGGCATCGACTTGGCCTGGCATCGACTTGGCCTGGCATCGACTTGGCCTGGCATCGACTTGGCCTGGCATCGACTTGGCCTGGCATCGACTTGGCCTGGCATCGACTTGGCCTGGCATCGACTTGGCCTGGCATCGACTTGGCCTGGCATCGACTTGGCCTGGCATCGACTTGGCCTGGCATCGACTTGGCCTGGCATCGACTTGGCCTGGCATCGACTTGGCCTGGCATCGACTTGGCCTGGCATCGACTTGGCCTGGCATCGACTTGGCCTGGCATCGACTTGGCCTGGCATCGACTTGGCCTGGCATCGACTTGGCCTGGCATCGACTTGGCCTGGCATCGACTTGGCCTGGCATCGACTTGGCCTGGCATCGACTTGGCCTGGCATCGACTTGGCCTGGCATCGACTTGGCCTGGCATCGACTTGGCCTGGCATCGACTTGGCCTGGCATCGACTTGGCCTGGCATCGACTTGGCCTGGCATCGACTTGGCCTGGCATCGACTTGGCCTGGCATCGACTTGGCCTGGCATCGACTTGGCCTGGCATCGACTTGGCCTGGCATCGACTTGGCCTGGCATCGACTTGGCCTGGCATCGACTTGGCCTGGCATCGACTTGGCCTGGCATCGACTTGGCCTGGCATCGACTTGGCCTGGCATCGACTTGGCCTGGCATCGACTTGGCCTGGCATCGACTTGGCCTGGCATCGACTTGGCCTGGCATCGACTTGGCCTGGCATCGACTTGGCCTGGCATCGACTTGGCCTGGCATCGACTTGGCCCTGCCCCGTGAAGTTGGCAGTTTGCAGGCTTCAATACGTTATTCATGTCTGACCTACCAACCATACCTCCGTTGAACCCCTCGTAGTGACGAGGATTACATTTTTACCAGCCATTACTTAGAAAAGTTAAATCTATACTGCCTTCTTGAAAATGAAAAAATTTATTGGCAGGCCATTCATATGGCAAATAGTAATAAGAACTAAAAAGGGAAAAATATACTAAAAATAAAACATAAAAGTACTAAGAAAAAAATACTAGGAATGAAAAATAGCAATGTCAGTGTCAAGTGAAGCTGTATTAGGCTGTATTAAGCACGTCTTGTTACCTCAGGAAGGTATGAGACATTGTGGTTAGCAAACATTTGCGAAGCTGAGCATGTTGGAAGTAATTTTTATAGCAGTATAAAATATATATATAAAGTAAATAGGGTTCTTCTAGAACCCTTTTATAGTCAGTCCAACGATGCTGCCCGTACATATTGGTGGAGAAGGTACGAAAGAGTCTCTAGCTTCGCTTGTACAGAGTCCAGGGGGATAGCTGTCACACGAGCGATATAGGCGCGAGACTCGGTGTCTGTAGGCCTGCAGTTGAGAGGAGTGTTCTGTAGAAAGCCCTTTTTCCGTCATTACTCCGAATATAACGAAGACCTGCATGTATCTTTAGTACCGTGACGAATTGAAATCGTGGACTCTGCACAGAGGGCCTTATGGGTAAAAAATCGCGTTCGTAAGGGTGACCTTTTGTGATCTTTTCGATTAATGCTATTCGCTACGCACTCGAAAAATATATTACAAAATCGAATTCTACGGACTCTCTGCAGAAAACTATAAGCCTATAATGAGGTGTTTCCTGACGATCTCTATATACATCTTGCACATATCTAAGAAACGGCTGCAAATAGTTGAATTTACTGTCACTGTATTTAAATACAAATTCCTTCAATACTTAAGGAAATCAATTGAATGGAACCTTTTAAAACCAAAGTGATTTGGTGTTAATAAATAATAATAATATCGGTGTAGCAGAAGTTTCTCGTGTAATTTTGAGAAGCAGGAGGCAACAGCCAATACACCGTATAACCTCTCTAGTAATATAACTGAGCAAGTATGGCTGAGAAAAGCTATGCTTGCTCATTCCTTGCTATATCCCTGCAGAGGTTGAGTGTGTATATATACGTAGTGGCAGAGACGATTGCACATATTTTCTTGATGTTCCATCGACACATCCACGACTAAGATGACATCACATCGCGAGGATTCACTCAAGGCCTGTGTTTATGCCTTGCCTCACACATCAACCTCGTTACAGGGACTTCTCGAGTAGGACGCCACCATCGCACCTCGACCTCTCTCTCCGAAGAACCAGTGACAGGAGAGCTACCATCATTGTAAACATCATTGTGCAGGCCCCATTTTGGCCTGGTGTCATTCACCTAACTTTATGTAAAGACTAATCAGTACCTCGCGCGTTATTAATATCGAAGTCATTATTCAAGCGCACATTTAATATCAACTGTAAACAACCAACTTTTATTTTGTTTAATAAAGGAAGAAAACTCATTCTATCAATCAACCAAATTAATGACATTATTTGATCTGAAAGGATCATGGTGACCTCAGCCTTATCAATCATTAACAATTTATTATCATTATTATTATAGTGCCAACGAAGCAATATATATATATATATATATATATATATATATATATATATATATATATATATATATATATATATAATATACACCGGGTGTCCGAGAATTACCTGTACAATTTTTGGCTGTTATTAAAAGTCAACCATGAAGTGTAGAAATTCCAGTGTTGTCCCATTTTACAGAGAAACTCATTAAGTTTTTTCTGATAACAAGTTTTGAAAAGTTTTTTCTTTTTTGTACGCGGGTGACAGACATTGATGATTTAAAAGCAAGAATCACAGCTGCTATTGAGCGAATTGATGTGGATATGCTGCAGCGTACATGGCAACATTTGGATTATCGATTGGATGTTTTGCGAATCACTGATGGTGCACATATCGAATGTTTGTAACAACGTTACTTTAATAAAAGAAACTTTTGAAAATACAGATTCTAAATAATCTTGTTTAAGAATTTACGTGTTATCAAGAATTTTATTAAAGATGAAATTGTACAGATAATTTTCGGACACACTGGAATTTCTAAAAAACTTGTCAAAACTTGGTATCAGAAAAAAACTTAATGAGATTCTCTGTAAAATGGGACAACACTGGAGTTTCTACACTTCATGGTTAACTTTTAATAACAGCCAAAAATTGTACAGATAATTCTCGGACACCCGGTACCTATATACGGGGTGTCAGGAAATGATTGCCCCCCCCCCCTGTAGAGCAAAAACTAGAAGAGATAGATAAAAACCGGTGAGACCACTTGAAAGAGCGTTAAAATCTGAATAAAAACCATTATATTCTATTCCTGTGATTTTAATTCTTACCATTTTTTTCCCCACAGAAACCATGGCATCATCTGTTTTGAACGATTCAGAGAAAAAGCGAGTTCTTGACCGCATTCGAGCTGTCACATTTCGTGAAGCAAAGGAAGCTGGTGCAACTTTCATAACTCGACACTGGGTGGCTGAGAGATTAAAAAGATCAGAAGACTTTGTCAAAAGGAATTGGATAAGAATCCTGAAGATTGTGAAACAGAATTTCGAGGAGGAAGACCGGAGAAATTATCTCAAGAATCGAAAGACATTGTGCTTGCTGCATCACGGCGCCGAAAGAAGAGCTGCTCTGAGGTAGCGAAAGAGATACTTATCCGTCGTGGTAAGATAGTCAATCGGCAACTTGTGCATCAATTTCGAGTTCGCCAAGGCTTGAGTGCTTGGCATGAAATAGCTAAGCCACGGAAGAGTGATCTTAATATTGAAGATCGGCTATGGTTTTGTGATTATCTTGAGGAATGGACGGAAGACGATTTCCTTCACTTGGTTGTCAGCGATGAATTCTTCGTTTATGTCTCCAGAAAACCAAATTTTCAGAATGATCGGGTTTGGGCAACAACTCCTGATGAAGTCCCAGATGACCAGAAGTATCGAGAAATAGTAAAAAATCCAGCATGTGTGGGTGTTTTCATTATGTTCTCTATTCGGAAGCTCATCTGGGTTATCAAACCAAGAGGAACCAGTTGGGATGGGCCTTATTTTCGAAATGTAATTTTAGCCCAACATGTAATTCCGTTTTGAAAGACCCCGAGTGTGTTTTGGATGTTGAACAGGCAACCTTTCTTCACGACAAAGCCCCCTGTATGAAAGCACTTGCGACTCAACAACTGCTTAAGGACAATAACATTGATTTTTCGGAAATAATGAATGGCCTGGCAATTCTTCCGATCTTAATGTCTGTGAACATGTCGGATCCATCATGAAGGATCGGGTGGAGTCCTTAATGCTGGAACAACCCATTCAGAATCGGTATTCAACAGAAATTATGACAGCAAAGATCAACGAAGTCCTTGAAGAAATGAGTCATGATACCGATCTCTTTGAGAAACTTCTGGGATCATACCCCGTCGATTAATGGCCGTCAGAGCTGCAAATGGGGGCAACACCCGATATTAAAACAAGTGTTTTTTATTCAAAATTAAACGCTCTTTCGCGTGGTTTTGTCTGTTTTTTTCTATTCCTTTCAGTTTCTTCTGTACAGGGGGGGGGGGGGGGCAATCATTTCCTGACTATATATATATATAATATAACTCTTTAGTTGACAGTTCTGAAATAAATATGAGTTGGCTATAAAGAGTGTAAATACCAGAAACTGAGAAGTACGCAGGAAGATTATAAACTACAACGTCAAATCTAACTCAGTTATCTATAACTTATGACCGTTCTTTACAAACTGCTTAATTCTGTGGAACATCTTCCGTCGTAAAGAGTTGTCATACATCTGCCACTTCCCAAAGTTTGGAAAACTTCACTTTTTAGTCTTCGCTCCTTCTATAACGATAGGGGTTTAGGCGGTTTGGGGTACAAAATCTGCTTTCATATTTTTAACTGTTAAC